>JAWWEE010000159.1:19177574-19189989 GCA_035221455.1 Xenops minutus | reverse complement strand
CAAAGAAACCATTTTACAACACAGTAAAAGCTTCAGTTTTTAAGACACCTTAGCTAGTTTTAAACCTATCACAACAATGACCACCTATCTGGTGAAGACAAACTGCAAAGTAGTCATTGAAGGACAGACCTGAGCGCATCTAAATAAGATAGACTTGGTACTAGAATTTTGGAGTCAACAATAAAGCAATGTAGAACTGAAATTTGAAATAAGAGAATAAAATTTACTAGACAGTAAAGTATGCTAAAACCAGAACAATAGTTCAGCTCTCTAAACACAGGCTAGTTCTTACTGGTTAATAATCATTAAAATATGTTTATTTTATTTTTTTTTTAAGCTGAACAACAGCATTATCATAAAAGTTTATATGTGCTGAAAGCAGAGGATATTTTAATGTATGCATTTACTTAACCATTATAGTATAGTACTTTCTGAGCCTTAAACTTATTCTCTTCTATTAAAAAAAAAAGAGTTGCATTATTTGGTATCATTAACATCATGTCATGTTAGTGCAAACATAGGTTTTGTGTGCAATTTTTGTCAGCATCCTGGCAATTCCCTAGGAAACTTCAGTTTTGTCTTTCTTTTTCTACTGATAACATCATCCTGCATTTCCCTTTCTCAGTGCAATAATGATTTTTACATGGGGTTTTCCTCAGGGAAATACAGCTATTTTAATTGGGTTTGGCTGTTACATAACAGACATACATTTTCTGTTGGCATGGGAATGTAAAATTTACCTCCATCCCACTTTGGCTTCCTTATTATTTTTAAGCTTATTAACTACTGTATATGAAAGTTGTTTGTTACAAGTGTTCCTCTGCCTTGCAGATACAACTTCTTCATAAATCATTGCTCAAACAGAAAGAGGAACACACAAGGATAGCTTTGTTGGAACAACAGGTATCCAATTACATGCTAAGACGCTGATATTTAATCTGCATTATATATAACGTCTTTCTAAGCTAACTTCAAATATAAGAATGATTAGTATATTAAATAGAGTAATACTAGGTATGGATATTCAACTGTGAATAATCTCTTGATGCTTCTAAAAATTTTGACACATCCTTTTACTGATAAGAGAGTGTGCTCAAAACTGATGCTATTTTCTCCACAATCACTTGTTCAACAGTTACAACCTCAGAAAAGGTACAGGAAGTATCTTAAAAACTAAAGCTGTAGAAATAATTGCATTGCCATCTTTTCAATTTTCTCTATTTTTTTCAAGTAAATTTTTATAGATATAAGGAATGTTATTGAAAAAGAAAATATGTTTATTTGCTAAGCTTGGGTGTACTGTGTTATCCGTAGTTTCTGTCCAAACTGAAATACCCTTCAACCAAAGCAACTTTAAACTGCACATCTTCTAAGGAAGATTTAATAAACTGGACATGTACAAATGTCATTGCAGTGAAAGCAACAAGTGATTTTTAATTTATTTTTTTTTTAATTTTCCTTTTAACCCCATTTTTGGATATGATTGCAAAGCAAAACTGACTTTAAATATATAAATGGAAAATACTCTTCCTATTCTGAATCACTCTGACCTTAATTCTTTATTTTTCACTTTGTGGGGCTGCCAGATCCAGATATGCACCACAGACTTAGAGAATGGAAAGCTTGATCGTCAGAACTTGGAGCATCAGTTAAATAAAGTCCTCAAGGAACTGCGCAAGGCCAGGGAGCAAATATCCCGTCTGGAACCTCTGGTATGTACTGAATAACTTGCAGGTGAATTTAGTCAGGGATTTTGCATAAACTTACACGTCTTTTTTGATTTGCATAAACATCTCACTTTGGGATCTTATTTCAAGCGTAGTGAGTAATTGTTCTTACAACCTTTGGGTATGTGGTCCCAAGGAGCAAAACCCTATATCAGCCAACTAGCCAGGCATTGCTTTTCCTACAGTGCTGCAACAGGTGCCTGAGCAGGGAACACAACTGTATTTTGTATCACAAAATACCTAGTTTTGCCTAGTTTTGTCTGTTGCACGATGACAAGGCTGCATTATTCTTCAGCTCAGAGTTGCTGCTGGTGAACCAGGCAGAATCCTTAGTGCTGTAACACATGCAAGGCTTGTGTGTATTTGATCAGCACATGTATGCTCCAATCTTCCACTAAAGCTCCTTCTTTTTCAGAAACTCCGGGAATCTGGACACGTGGAACCACAAGATCTGCAAGCTCTGTTTGACGAGAAGCTGACCACATATGACAGAAGTCCTTCCCAGAAACAGTCAGGCCTCCTGGATGAAAGTTTTCTTGAGTGTCCTAGATGTAAAGCGCCATATCCAACAAGCCAGCACAGAGAACTACTAGCACATATTGACTTCTGTACAGCTTGAGCTCCAAATGGACTTACTATATTTGCTTTTTGCATGTTGCCAATATCCTTGGCAAAAGATCTTTTTAAAGCTTTATTCTTAAGGTTGTATAAAGGACTGCTAGTTTTATAATTCAGTTCCACAAAAACATTATTAAGAGTATAATAATTTGGCCTTCAATATTTTACCTGATGTTTTTGCAAAAAAACAGTTGCTGCACTTTTGGTTGCAAATGGAAATATTTTTAGAATTAGGAATATCCTAAATAGTAAACTACTGGCTTTTTTTTGTTTTGTTTTGTTTTTTTGCACTATTAAATATAAGAACAGTAAAAGCACAGCTATTGTGTCAGACTTTATTTTAATGTTTGGCATATTCGGTTCTTGGTTGATGAATCCTGATCATTGTGCTTATACCTTAACTAACAAGAATAGCTGCAAGAGATTTTTGGCCCTCATAGGTGTGCTATATATATATATTTATGTATGTGTAGTGTGTATAGTATATATAGACATGAATTATATACATATGAAATAATCATCATCTTGATACACAAAAACTCAGGAGGGTCATGTTAGATCTTTGCTGCTTAAGATTCATGTTGAAAACTTCAATCACATGTAGCTTATTTTCCTAAACTATAGTCAGGGGTGACTAAAATGCTGACCAAGGTTTAACCTGTTCTCAAAAAAACCAACTTCCTAGAAAATACAAACTTTTTTGGTGCTGAAGAGTTAATATTTCAGACAATGTCAGAGGCCATTTTTGAGTTTTGGATATAGAATTATGCTGAAATAAACTTGTTTGTACTTCTGTATTTTAGAGGTTAAAGTTGGGAAATGTCAGTTATTCAATCATAGATTTGACAAATGTCCTGAAGTGTCATTTTTATTAGTTGCTCCAGTGGATTTGAAATGTCACTGTATTTTGGTATTAATATAGGAAACAAGTTAATGATTAATTCTGGCAACAAATCAGAAACTGGCAAAAAAATTCTGTTATGGATTTGCAATTGCAGTGTTATTTTTCTCTAGCACCTGCTGTAAACCTGAATCTGTTTCTGGCATTTTGTTCCTTGCATCTGTCATGAAGTCCCACAAGAAGTTCCTTCTGTGGAAATTATTAAAATTTTACAAAGATACACTAGTGAAGAATATATTGGCTTCTTTTACAAGTTTGTGCTTTGCTGGGGACAGTCAAATACCCGAGGTCCATCCTTCTCTAGCGTACTGATTCTGATTGCTAGCTGGTATCAGCTTTTTCCAGGGTGTTTTGCTGCAAAGCTGAAGGCATTTACCCCATGATGTTCATCTTAACCTCTGATGGTTAAACCTGATTCTTAAATATGAGGGTGTTTTCCAAGTTATTTTCAATAATTTATAGTATCCAGTGATATTATTGATTAAATCCACTGTTCATAAGACAGAAAGTAAATGTTAAAAGCTATTATCTTTATATCTGAAATATCTTCACTAAGTTTATTATATTAAAGAATTTCTTCACCATATTTATATTAGCCACTCTCTATTCACTTTTCAATTTCACTGACCATATATCAGGCTAATCTGTGTATTTGACAATTTGCTAAAGCGTTAGGAACAGGCTTGCTGACCAAAGATATGATGAACTAATGAGTAAAACAGAAATTATGCTTCAGAATCTCAAGGTTTTGCCAGGAGAGAATTTGTCTTAATTTCATGTCTTTTTAAAGATCTTTTAATTCAGGATGATAACTATGCTTTTCATTGAAGCCTAATAATTTTAATCTCTAATTAAACTACTTTTGAAAGTTTAAGTTAGTTGTCTTTTAACAACGCTTTAATCAGCTAGTATTCTATTCCCAGTTGCACACTCAGCATAGTTTCTGCAAAAGGAAATCTTGATCTTTTATGTATTATAGATGAAATAAATTTGCCTACTACGGGTCAGCACACTTCAGTAGTTCTGAGGCTTTCTTAAATTGGCATGGAACACTTTCTCATTAAAAGCTGATACTGTAGTGGAAGACTCATAGAGTTGGTAATGTGATAATCTTTTAAAAGTTCTGTTCATTCCAGCACCTTCTCTGAACTTAAGCAATGGATTTAGTCCTACCTGCTAAATATTACACCTAAGCACACAAAAAGATGCCTTAACGCCTTGCTGATAAATTTATAGATCATAGTGTGGTATATGTTAAAAAATATCAACGTGACATTCTAGTGAATAAAAACACCTATTTTGAAAGGAGAACTGCAAATACTATTGTGATCACTTACATGTAATTAAAACTAACTATAAAAATTCAACTCTATAAAGTATGCAGCTCATACCACTTTTTTTTTCCATTCTTCAGAAGCTAAGGATTCTTAAGACAACTTTATTTTTTCCCTGAAAGTATGCAAAGAAGAAAAAGGTCTGCTACTCCTCTCTCTAATTATATGTAGAAATGAGAGTCTTGTGTCTAATGAGCTCATCTTAAGAATTAATTAGCTGTAAATTTAGTTTTTGTAAGGCAGGAAGCAACAGCAATGTTTTAATTATTTCAAGCATTTTGGGTTTACAATTTCAGTAGCCTTTCAAAGAATGGAATTCCAACCTAGCAGAAGGTCTTCATTATTTGAAGCTGGTGGTCTAGGGAGGCTTGGATGTTAATATAAAGGTTTACCAATACTAGCATATTTATAAATCCTGGCTTTCACACACAGTGTTCTTTGTAAACAGCAACTTAAGTGGTTTTGATGCAATGTGGAGTGGCTGGAAAGACAGCTGAACTCCAGATAACTTCTTTTCACAGCAGGAGAGCCACTTAGGAAGTAACAACTGAAAGATAGCTCTGTTATTTTTCTTATATCAAATGGAACTTCTAATTATATACTTGCTTGTGCAGCTTTCTCTCTTTGTCTTGGTTTTGATAACCATCTTTCACACAGTTAAGTTGATTTTGAGTACTGCACCTTAGGAACAATTTAGGCTAATGCGAATGTAGTACAAGTCTTTCAGATTTCTGATCAAATTCATGAAAGAATCAGTTATCCAGTCTAGAAGAAAACATGAACAAATGTGACAATGTCATACAGAGGAAAGAAAAAAAATTCTTCCTATGCTCAGTGAGAAGAGTAGCATGTTCAAAATTGCAACAGGTGAAAGTTTGACATAAGGAAAATTTTTTTAGTGGTTGCAGTAGATGAGCAGTGAAACACATCGCTTAAGGAGGCTGTGAAATCACTAGTGGAGATTTACAGGAACACTTACGTAACTAAACCATCCCTGACATGTGAGTCTGCCTTGGGTCAGGGACATCAGCCACTGATTTCTCACAGTGTCTTGAAGCCCTTTTTTAAATTACACATAAAGACTGGCAAACAACACACAAGATTTAAATAAACAAGGACACAATGGTTGCTCTGCATTGACCTCAATGCTATTTCACTCCATGCTAGTTACCACACCAAAAGTCCTTAAAACAGTTTAATCTCATGTTTCTCAACTGGAAAATTACTGGTATTCCAATGTCTGTATAAATTTCTAGTTTGAGCAGACAAAACCATTTAAAATCAATCTTTGTGCTCAACCATTCCAGCACTGCTGGAAAACAACATAAATAACACAAGCACAACTTTATGCCACTAGTATTGGGAAGTGCCTTATTTCTACATTGTTTTAATGAACAGCACTCTGGGGTCTGGTTCTCTGGCATTTGGGGAGTTTGGAATCCCCTGCATAAGGTGCTCCAGGAACAGGACTCAGAAAGCTGATGAACTGAGTGGGGGTTAGCCAAGCTAACCCGTGCGAAACAGGACTGCTCAAGAAAGCCTTGGTGTGCAGAAAGGAGATGCTCTGGAGGAGTCACAGATGTAAATTCTTTTCTAACACTGGCTGTCTATGTCAAATGAGTCTCTTGCACAAAAAAAGCAGACTTCAAACAGGACATATATCCATGAAGTGAGACCTCCCCTCACACCCAGTCCCCCTTCAGACCTGAACAGAACTCCCTGCCAGTACTCGGGGACATACACTCTTTTTGCTGTCTCTCTGACCAACTGAAATTTTAAGTATTTCGTACTGAATCAAGTTTCAAAAAGATAGAGCAAGATAAGGTTCCTCAGGATATCCTGTAATAATGAAGCCTGGGACCTTTATCATAGCGATACCTAACTGGCTTCTTGACAGCACCACCAGGCTTAATTTCCCTCATCAACTCAAAACTGTTGAATGTGCATGCTGCATCAGTGAAAGGGCTAGTTTTCTCTGCGCAACAAGTGTGATGTGGTCAGTATTATTTCATTCAACTAGCCAGAAAACTACAGCCTAATTAAGGCATCTGTGGTTTCCAGACTCGGTTTATGAGAAGCTCTGAGTCATCTCTTACCAGTCATCTCAAATGGCCACTGATTATGATAAACACGAACAGTGTGGAAAATAACACGATTAGCATTACATTTGGGAAGTCAGAAAGGTTTACATACAGCAGAATTTAAAATATTATTTGAACTTTCTCTCATTGCTGTTGCATGAATGACTTTTCTATTTCTCCAGCCCTAGGCTAATGCTAGCTAAGAATAAGCCTTGCGTTCCAATATGGACAGATTTCTTTTGCAGCAGACAGGCACTCTGTAGACCTTATTTCAGAAATACGTGGCTTTTAAAAGTAAAGTTTCTATCCCAATTCTGACCTGAAGAACCTCTGTTGCTCCCAAGTTACTCTTCTAAGATGAGACATAAGAGAAAGAAAAGCAAGGCAATTCTTAAATCTCACAAATAAGAGCATTCTCTAATCACAGTGTTCTTGTATATGAGCAGAAACAAGGATATCTGGGATCCCTGCCTGGCATACAACCCAGCAGACCAATGCACCTAGGGAATGTCTGAGTACATCTCATGAGCATGAGAGGCTGGTGACAAGTTTAGTTTGTAAATCCTTCAGACGTACACTGCAGTATTTGCTTTGATGTCTCTGCATCAAAGCTCATTAGTAGGAATGTAAGTAACTTTATGCACACCTGAAAGTTAAGCAAAGGTCCAGTGGCCCTTAAATATCAGACTATAATTCTCCACATAAATCTTACTCAGTCTCAGTTCTTTGGTGAGAGTGTTCTACCAGATCCTGCAATGTCCAAACAAATCATTCTGATACTCTGTACATTCACTGATAAACTCCCTAAATTCATGGGCTGGATGTGTAAGTGTAATACAGTTTCTAAAACTGCTAAGAAACAATCTCATTTAGTTAGAACAGTTTAGCTGGAGCTGAGTCACCCTGGTGAAGCTTGGATAGCGTGCAGCAAAACAGACAACATGACCTTCCAGGGGAATTCTCTGTTACATGGATTATGTACTTACATTTGCACTTGGTTCAGAGAGAAATCCCTTCATTACTGTGAGCTACAAGGAAATTGTCCAATATTGACGTTGGCAAAACTTCTGATGTTGGCAAAACTTCTTGTGGTCTTGAGAACAAAAAGCTGACCCAGCTTTTATTAGAAAGCACAACTGAGGGGAGTATCAGCAGCTCTGCATTTGACTGAAGCGTTGGTCAGTAATGCTGCTGCTACAGCTTGAAACTACAGCACCACTGGCACATATCCCAGGAAGCATGCCAGCTTCTGATGGGTACTGACCTCTGCAAAATGAGGCTTCTCAGAAGAAACAGTGACTTGCTTATGCCTCAGAAGAAACAGGGATTAGTTTTTGATAGGATGACACATATGAAACATCAAGCTTTTTTGGTGGACACTGGAGTGTGTAAACTTGCTACTATATGTAGAAAAACAGATGCATTTATATTTGCACTCCAAGTTTAAAACTTTTCCTTGTACATTGGTGTAAATAGTTCAGCTCACTGATATACAAGTATACAGTGGGTGAGCAGTTAGAAAACTTCCTAAAACCAAAATAAAGCACAAAATTCATAGTGTCTAGAAGCAGAACAACTGTGGTATGGTTTGTAAAAGCAAAAGTGAAAATAAAAAGCTAACCCTGGATGCAACTTATGCTAAAAACCTTATTGTACAGACACAGTTTGAGTCATCTAAAAGCTTAGAACTTCTTGTGAAGACAAAGAGTCAACATTTTTAATGTAATGAGTTTAAATCACTTAGCAAACATTAAATGTGCAATACATCTGTTACAGAGGTCAGTGCTATTTACTCATTGTGATACAGGTGCAAGACAATAGACCCAAAGACTTAAACACCATTCTACATGCAAGAGGATGCAAAAATAAGGCAAAACCCTTTACTAGATCATGTCCAAATGAAACAAGAATTCCCATCTCCCAGAATCACCTAGCCCAAATGGTCTCTCTCTCTGGGAATATTTCTTAGGCTCAAGAAATAAATAAGCTGAACTATCCCCATTTGTCGTGATAGGTCATGGTTGTCAGGGGAACAATCTAAAAAGCAGAGCTTGACTTTCGGTGTCAGGTAACATAGCCCTTATCTGCCACAGAGGAGGCCAAGGTTTGGGCCTTCATTAAGGATGGGGAAAAAAAAAAAAAAAAACAACACAAAAAAGGAGACAAAATTTTCCCCCACACGCCTAGGAAAACCAACTCCACAGATGTTCCCATGACTTTCATTTAAGAATAATGATAGAATAGACTCCATGTTTCACACCTGAGCATAAAAGAACACATAGGTTGAAAAAGTTATATAGGTTAAGTAATTATAACAGGTTTCCAAGCATTCTGTTAATCACTTCCTTGTCATAAGCACATGTGGTGTATATACCACACACAGCATCCACCTATTACTGTAATGCCAGAGTAGCTCTGTCAAGGTTACGGTTTCTCCCTTCCTCGGAGTTCACATTGTGGTGGTTGCTATGATTGTACCTGCCCAACAGCAAATACAGCTTTTGTACTTCATGGGAGGGAAAAGAAAACTACTTAAGATAAAGAATATATTAGACCCATGAGTAATCAGACTATTTTTGCTCCTGAAAGGAGCTCCCATTCATTTGATCAAACTCCATGGAAACATGCATGTTTCTTCACACCTCTGCTGTCCCCAGGCACAGGATTCTGTACACAGGTCAGTGTGAAGCTCACTCACTAATAGCATACTAAAAGCAGAATTTTGCTTTGGTTCCCCTGAGCAAACAACAGGCTTATGCCAAGTATGTAAGGTTCTCACTCACACCTAAGGACCAAAGCTAAGGTGATCCATTCTAAAGAAGATCAAGGGTCTGTCTAGATACTTCCACACATCATCTCATTTTCAAACCTTCAGCTCCTGTATGGCATTCCTTTTCTCCCTGACTGAAAGTATCTTAATTTCTTCAATAATGCTTCTTTTGGATGTTTCACTTTTTATTTTTCTTCCCCTATTCTATTTTAAATGTGGTTTTATTTTGGTTTTTTTTTTTACTCTGAATTGACAGGGCCAGTTTCTAATTTCATTTTCCATTAATGCCAAAGCAGCTAAAGTTTTTATTCATAACACAATTTGGATTTATCTGTGATACCACTTCCAGCTGTCCCCCACCTATCCAGTTAATGCCTTTCAAGTTTTCACACAGTTACAGCCAGACTTTTATCAATAGCTCTTTGGGAAATCCCTGCCTCTATTCAGAGCTGACCACATAACCCCCACTGCCAGCTGCCCAGAACTTTGGGGCAAGTTTTTCAGATTGTAACAAGTCCCAGACCAGAGAAGTTGTTGGCAACTGGAAGGTATTTGTTATATTTCAAGATTCACTAATACTTTTAAAGAATCAGTCCATAACAGAGCCAACAAAAATCGTGTCTAGATATGTCAAGCATTGATCTTAATTATCAGTACATCTATTAAATTTGCTGAAACTTTTGTAATATGGGTGCAGACTTTTTTCTGCTATCAAATGATGTAGAATAAAATATGTGCATCAAGACACTTGCCAGTTACTTGTGTTACTGGCTGCAAAAATAAACCCCAATCTTTGCAAGTTTTCATATTGTCTTCACTTGAGTTCCTAGTCTTTTCCACTTAACAGTAACTGTGCCCACATATCATGCAGTCATCAAACAGCAAGAGTCAGTAGGAGCATTTCATCCACCTGTGTAGGCTGCCCTGCAGACTCATTGTTTGATGAGGCAGCATAGATAGTTAGAACCACTTATAGCTCAAGAGAAAACATGCTAATTAAAATCAATGCAAATTGCGCACTGGTGAAGAAGTGGGAAGCGGTCCAGGAAAGATGTCGCTCTTGTCATCCCTCATTAAGAGATCGTCCCTCAGAAGAGCCAAGTTTCTGGAATCCCCAGTAATCTGGAATCCCCACTAATGCCATTGCGTAAATGGTTGGTGGCAGGGTCACACCTAGGGTACTGCAGAGGCACTGCCCAGTCACCTGGGCCCACTGGCACATCAGTTTGGAGTGACTCTCACCTAACCAAAAGGTGCAGGTCCACACGTCGAGCCCGTCACTGCACCCTCGGGCACCTACGCTGGCACTGAGCCAAACCAATTCACCCAGAGCTGTCTGAAGATATACAACTGTTTACACACTTTCTGAAAACATTTTATCTTCTTTTATGAGGCATTATGTGTTTGTCTGTGACAATTTATGCACTTCACTTCCAGTCTATTTCTAAAGCATCTGGAATGAAGAGCATAAATGGAAAGGCCTACTTTCATTTACAATCTGAGTAACTGCTTCTAGGAATTGAAGTTCAGAGAAAATACAGTATTTGCTACGTTTGTCTTACTTTTACAGGCTTCTCCAGAAAGAACAGGTGGATAAGATTCTGGATCATCTTTGTAAACAGATCCCCAAAATCACAACAGTGACACTTCTCCAGAGTTAGCACAAGCAATACATAGGCCTGCTGTTCCCAAATGCCACTGTCAAGACAGGAGGCAAGGGGTAAATGCCTCTCTTCTTTCCCCCCTCTAAATTAGTGCTGGTGATCCCAGGCTCCTGAGGAGAGCTCTGGGAATGGTGTGGCAGCCATCCCTGTTTTAAGCCATGCAATGGATGGGAGCTGGCTGGGTGACTTCCCCAGGTCACTGGCACGCCAGGAGCTCTCCTGGAGAGCCCAGGAGGAGTTGGCTGGGCCGGTGTCCCTCGGCATGGGGGTGCCAACATGCTGACCCACGCCCTCGCCGGGGAGGTGTGGGGCAGCCCCTCACGGCCTCGCCTTTGTGTGAGCTCCAGCGTGTTTACTCTCCCACTTCCTTGTTCCACTGCAGCGCCAGGGCCATAAACCGCCCGGCTGGCACGGCTGAGCCCTCGGTGGCAGGGCCCGGAGGAAGAGGAGGGAGGGGGATGGCGGTCATCCCCTCGCTGTGTGCTGGGAGGGCACCCCAGGTGCCGCCCTGGTGTTTGGGAGCGCAGCCCTTCCCCTAGGGCTGCTGCCACTGTCCATGGTGGGTCTCTCCTGCCCACTGGCCTCCCTCATGCTGGGGTCCAGGGGCGCACCAGGAAGGAACAGGACCTTCTTCCCCTTCTTCTCAGACCTGAGGGGCCACAACGTGACGGCCCTGCGTGTCGGCGAGTCATCTGCCCTGGCCTTCATCTTCCTGCTGTCCTTGGCAGGGAACATCTGGGGCATCTGCCTGCTGGTGCAGCGGCAGCGCAGGCTCTGCGCCGCCAACTGCTTCGTGCTCAACCTCTTCTGTGCCGACCTGCTCTTCATCACCGCCATGCCCTTCATCGGCATCGTGCGCTGGACCGAGACGTGGGTGCTGGGCGACGTCGTGTGCCACCTGCTCTTCTATGTGGTGAGCCTGAGCGGCGCCGTCATCATCCTCTCGCTGTGTGCCGTGAGCCTGGAGCGCGTGGTGAGCATCGCCCGGCTGCGCCGCGCCGCGCCCCGCCGCCGCAGGGTGCTGCCCGCCGCGCTGCTGCTCATCTGGGGCTGCGGCGCCATCGCCACCCTCCCGCTCTGCTGCTTCTTCACCGTGCTGCGGCTGCCCGGAGCCGGACAGGTGCGGAGAGCGCCGGCGGCGCCGGGGGACGAGGGCGCGGCCCCGGGAGGGCAGGGAGGCTCGTCCGCCTGTGGCACCGGGGGGGAGACCGCGGACCGGGGGAGGGAGAGCGCACCGGGGGAAGGAGAGCGCACCGGGGGAAGGAGAGCGCCCCGGGGGAGGGAGAGCACACCGGGGGAAGGAGAGCACACCGGGGGAAG
>JAWWEE010000159.1:19095339-19176565 GCA_035221455.1 Xenops minutus | reverse complement strand
CCGGACCCGGGGAGAGTCACCGGACCGGGGGAAGGAGAGCGCTCCGACGGAGAGCGCACCGGGGGAAGGAGAGCGCTCCGAGGGAAGGAGAGCACACCGGGGGAGGGAGAGCACACCGGGGGAGGGAGAGCACACCGGCGGAGGGAGAGGCCCCGGGGGGAGGGAGAGCGGTCCCGGGGGGCAGCGCTGTGCTGGCAGCCGGGCAGCAGCGCGGCTGTGCCCCGAGCAGCGCCCGGAGCAGCGCTCGCAGCTCTCCACGGCCGCCCCCGCGCCCCGCGCTCCCCGCACACCGTCCCGTTAGGTGGGAAACCCGCATCAGCTGGGATCTTTTTTACGTTCCCCAGCGCGGGTCAGAGATCCCCTTACCGAGGCATTAGCATCCTGGCAGAGCTGCCCAGCATCCGTGCCGTCCTCTGTACGAAATGACCATGCACAGATTTTTCTGCCTGGTGTTTTGAAATGCATGCGAAAGTACACACAACTCGACACTCAAACTCATGATTAAGTTTAAGGTCTGTAAGATTCAGTTTTCAAGTTGCTATTAGCATTTGATATGGAATTTATGGCAGTATTCCTGTTGTGGACACATCTGTTTGTAATTGCATGGGCTTTTTAAACCATGAAGTAATACATTTGCTGATTTGTTTAAGTAGAAAGTTTTCATAGATTCAGTTTAGTCTGAAGCCGTTTTTTCCCATAGGCATAGAGGAAGATGAGAACAATGCTGTAAATGTAAAAATAATGGTACAATGTTGCTTTTCCTCTTCATTCTTTGTAAATAGGAGATTCAGATTTGCACCTTGGATTGGCCCAGCACTGCAGGAGAAATAGTCTGGGATGTTACCTTTGCCATTGTTTTCTTTCTAATACCAGGATTAGTCATTGTCATCAATTACTCCAAAATCTTACAGGTATGTTTTTCCTTTAAATTTGGTTGTAGAACAAAGGGAAGTAAACAATAACTCACTAGGCATCAACATATATGTCACCGAATACAAATATATTTACAGGGAACAGGCATAGTTTGCTCAATAAATGATGAATAAATGAAGCCCTTCAATCTGTACATATCAGTCTATACATTTCAAATAAGAACATGCTTGAACAGCACGTTACCTGAGGCTCAACACAAAGTTTGTCTTCATATACATGTATTAACTACACCTTTCCACTTGTGTGCTGTTACATTTAAAGACTGAAAGAGTCAAGCATTTGAAATAACTAAAAACTAGATTATGCTTTCCTTGAGCCTATACTCCAGTCAGATGGGATTTGTAAGAATGCAGAGAGAGGCAGGACTAGAAAAAAAAAACCATCCATTTTTGGATATGCTGGCTTTCTGCATGTATTTTTAGTACACAGGTCTCGTTAGCTTATACTAACTCCACAATTTGAAAACAAAACCAGCTTGGTAACAGAGATGCTAAGATGCGTTACCATTTCTCTTGAACTGAAAAAGACTTGAGGCCTATAGCAGGATATAATTGAATCTCCTCTCATACAGCGTTCCAGGAAACAACCAGAACTGAGCTGGAGAATGTCTCAATCCCCGAGTCATTCCCAAGAGCAGACTCACTCTCCCTTCGTGAGAACACTCCATGATGCCAGTGCACACATAACACAATGCTCAGTGTTGCTGGAAGCAGTTCAAAGCAGTCATGTATTCACCTAACAACAGCTACGATGATGATGATGATGATGATTGACTACAGATAAAAGATCTCAAATTTATTAAAAAACACACCCTACAAGTGTCTACTTTACAATTTACTCTAAAATTATTATTTTTATGTAACGCTTTCCAGAACCCTGGCAAAAATAACAGATTAAAAGCCATGACTTGTAATTTATTTGGTTTTGCACTCTTCTGCCTCTTGGGCAAGACTTAGTCTGGAGACTAGAGATAGGAAAGATGTCTGTGTTCTTGAAGTTACATACTTATATACACCTGACTTCTAATTTCCTGTTTGTCTGAGTGTGGTCCAGATGCCCACAATAGGTATCTAGAGCCCGTATACTGGGCAGACCAAAAACGGATCCACAACATGTCACTGCCACCCTGCTTCTGTTGAGCACTTCCTTAAGATGCAGTTGCATCTTATTTACCACAATTCTGTCCCCTTCTCAGGCTCAGAAGCTGCTAGGAAGCCCATTTTTGGATCACAGGTTTTGATTTATACACCTAAATTCTGTTGAAATCTTTGGAAGATGTCTAGGTTCTTAATGAGTATTTGTGCTAGGCCATCTATCTCCATGAAAAATTTAGTAAACTGTAAAAAGACTGACAAATTATTCTGTCTCTCTAAACATTTTCATTCTTACCTGAAGCAGAAAGCTAATAAGTATTGCTAGTATTAGTGTTCTCCTTCCTGTAGTTTCTGCCAAAAGGAAATGTCACACATAAAAGTGTCAGGAATAGTCTTACGCCTTTTGACTTTCCTTCTCAGACATCAAATTGATCAAGGCCTTTGAAAATATCCCTTCTTTAAACATGCAGGGAATAAAATGGCATCTCAGTTATTTTGCATGAGTGTTTGTTTGCTAAATATTTCAGCTTTATTTCATTTGCATCAGATATGTGAACGTAACATAATTGTGGCATGCCAACTTCAGTGAAGGCAGGGATGCAGAACACGAGATTTAGAGTTTTCTGCAAGTCACAGGGATTCAATATTCTACCTAATGACAGATGATTCATACCCATCAATACAAGATTCCTCAACTACCCATAGTCTGGTTTATTACATCAGAGTACTTTTACTAGACACAGATTTTCATAGTGACAGAAGGATCTGTAAGATTTCACATTAGTTCACTGAAAACAATTCTGATTACTGAGAAGCTATAAGTTGACACAAAACAACATATAATCTCATTCACATTCAAAATGATTTAGTTAAATTCAGGCTCCTTCTAATACCTACCTTATAATATCAGCATGGCCATAAGAGAATTGGATTGCATTCCTTCTTGCACATCAATAAGAATTGTTAACTATGTTCCAGTTTTCACTTGTAAAAGAAATCAATGGGTTTCTTTAGAGAGAACAAATGAGGTAATAATTTGAATTTAGTGGGATTTCGTGAGTAATTAAGGCTCTGTTTTATGCTGAAAAGTATTTACAAGTGGCAGAGAGCCATGAAGAGAACAACCACTTTGACTAATATAGAGGCGAGTTCACAGTTGAGAGGGGAAAAAAATTGCTAGTGAAGTGAGAACGTTGGAAATGGAACCTTTGACAAAAAGTACAAATGGAATTCTGCAATGCCTTTTTTTGTAGTCACTTTTCAAAACAATCCCCAGAAACATCATGTGCTAATATTTACTTTTTCACTTGTAAAAATGTGTTAATAATTCTTCTATGTTTCAGTGAAAGTTACTTTCTTCTCTTTTGCTGCAGATTACCAAAGCATCAAGAAGAAGTTTAAATGCTGGTTTAGCCTACTCAGAACATCATCAGATTCGTGTTTCCCAGCAAGATTACAAACTATTCCGAGCCCTCTTGCTGTTGATGATCTCTTTCTTCATTATGTGGAGCCCAATAGTAGTAATAATTTTTTTAATTTTAGTTCAGAACTTCAAAGAAGATTTAAATATTTTGCCATCAGTTTTCTTCTGGATAATGTTATTCACTTTTGCCAACTCTGCTGTCAATCCAGTTTTGTATAATGTTGCCCATTTCAGACGTAAATGTCAGGAAATTCTTCTCTGTTGTACAGGGAACCCTGAAAGGCATAGGGCAAATACAGAAACTACTGCAAGAAGAAGTAACCATCAACAGCCACATTTGTCTTTCATTACCAGATAATTACTTAAGGTCTGAGCTATGCCACCACTTTGGATGTTGTCTACATTATCCTGGGTCGAATTGGTCACTATGTCATAGTATTATATGTCAGAGAAGGTGGGGGGGAAAGGAGAAATCTGTATTTTTTAATTCCTGCAGGCAAAATTCTCTGGACTTCACTGCTTTGCCTCAGTAAGATTTGTAGAATTTAATCCAAGGGATTGAATTCTCTTCTCACACAGAAATGAATAGGAATATGGCAGTGAACTTGGTGAATGTAAAATAGCTGAAATAAGTACCTGCCAGATGAATTAATTTCTATGAGGGTACATTTTCAGATGGCATAGATGTTACTAACTTTAATAAAGTTATAGTGAATCCATATCAAGAGGGCATCTGATCCATTTTTACTTGTTATTTTCTACTGAGTAAAAGACATAAACTTTCTAGTGAAAATGTTCATCCTCAGAAAGTATCTTCTTTTTTATTTAATCCTGTTTTAAAAGGGAACTTGATTATACACTTAGATAACTGACTGCCTGAACCAGGGTTTGAGCCAAATAACCGATTTCATGTAGGAAACAAGATGATAAACAGGTATTATCATCAAGTGAATGACCAGTTTGGTTCCATATCAAATTAAAAATATGGACATCAAGTGTATTAATTTATAAATAAAGAATAAATAAATAAATCCTTGATTGTCATGTGTAAAATTGTTCTTTAAAAAAACATGCATATTTTTTATGACTCCAGTAGTCATCTAATAAAGTTAATCAGTGATATATAGGGTCATTGAAATTACTTTCTCTTTTCTAAAAGCTATTTGGAATGATTTCCAATATTTTCTAGAAAATATGACAATGTATTTGAAAAGAAATTAATATATATATATATATTGGGTTTTATGATTAGTACTCTTTTAGTCAGAAATTGAAACCACTAAAAGAAAAGCAAGGTTAAATTCTTAATTAACCCATCTGTCACTAATTCAAAATAGTGCACTAAGGTAACAGTTACTAATAAAACCAACGTCTACATATGTACAGATTTGCATACAAACAATGTTCTTCCCCTGTAATCCAAGTTTATTAAAATGTTTCATTGGTTTATTAACAAGGTGAGCTACACAGCTCAGATAAATATATTCAAAATCTAAATTAAGCCATTTGAAATGTTTTCCAGGGAACACCCGATCAATGTGTTAACTTTACATCCGTGGTATTGTTACATGGTTTCTTTCTGTAGTTTCAGATCTCCTTAAGAGCAAAATCCTGAAACACATAAAAAACAAAATTTTGTTTTTCAACCACACTAGACAAAATTAAAATACACAAACTTTCGCCAAATTTAAAACGCATCCATGTCTTATTTCTTTAAAATGATCTTCAGTCCAGCGGTCTGTCACTCGTAATAATAATGCCATTACCTTTTTCTGCAGTTTGTAATTCCAAAGAATTTTCACCTTGGAACAAAAGAGGAATTCATCCAATCTGTTGCACCTGTCCTGAGCATTTTAATACTTCGGCAAAAAAGGTACTGGACAGATCAGCGATAAAACAGTTATTTATTTACTTTAACAAGCTTCAAATTATTTACCTGTTAAAAATTATTGATTTAAGAATGTCTTTCAGCAAAATAACAATCTCCTGACCTCCAAAATGTCTAATAGCAATAGTAAATTAGCTGAAGGAATATACCCCTCTTTAATTCACAATTTTTGCTTCTAGCAAATGCTAACAGCAGATTCAGCTGTTCACTTAATATCCACGTTCACATGGTAAAACTTAAAGTAACTTGAGCTATTACTCCAAGTGCCTAAGTGTATCATAGCTTGATCTGTATTTGAAAAGGAGTTATCATCAGAAATGCAATGTAAGTTAGAACAAAAAACTTGTCATTTCCTAGGTAAGTTGTGTACATCTATTAGTTTGGGGTACACACACACACTTAATTAGACTATTAATTAAAAAAGCTAATCAAAAATTGTTAGGAAAAATATTAGCTTCAAGACATAGGCAGAATGTGCACAATTAGAAACAGATACAAGCCTCTTCTTACAGCATCAGTCAGAATTTTATCACAGTAACAATGGGATGCAGGTCAGTACAGACTGTTGAAGTTGGCTTGTTTTGCTAGTAATTCTGTATCTCTTAATAGCAGACTTAAAACTAAAGCAGCAAGGCTTCCAATCCACACAAGGAATTAAGTGAATTTTGTAAGAATTTCTGACATAAAGCTTTCAATAAATTATTTTTTTTTTCAGTTTAGTTCACAATCATTCTCAAATGTACTTGCCTTGCAGGAATTTTGGCTTAATGATACTGGAGAATTCAGAATCAACTAACAGTACTGTAACTACAGGTCCTGATCAAATAAAGGGGAAAATACAAATTGCCAGCTTTAAGTTTAATTTACGCTTTGGTGTTGGGCTCATAAGGATAAACTCAGGCATAACCCTCAATAAAAAAGGACCGGGGCCACTTCTTTTCCTATACAAACAGTATGGAACTCACACAGCCAATATTAGACACTGCACTCAACTCCTAAAATCTGAGTATAAATTAGGATGACATAAAGAACATTGCAACTCGGTAGATTTGATATTTCTGTAACAAACTAGAGGAAGCATGATAATCTTTTAAATTAGTTAGAAAGTCAAAGAATATTTAAGGCTAAACATTCAAAAAGTGTTCTGAGGTTTTATGTTTAAATTACACTCTTGGTTCTCTACTCTGCAAAAAAACACAAGCATTCTATTATATAGAAATTCTGAGATATTTGAAAAAGTTATATCATAAATTATGAACAGATGAATATATTCTGTATTTTCTTTTTGGTTTATACTTTCTTGCAAAGAGTGACAATATATTTATTGCCTTGCAAGCCTCATATGGAGTAGAAATAACAGAAACACAGATTCCACCATGCTGAATTGGACCAGTGCTTGGACTAGCCCAATATTCTGATTTTACAGCAGGATAGTACTTCCTCTGGGTTGGACAAAAATACAAGAAACAACCATAACGGATCTCAAAGTCACATCTGTATGTCTACAGTTCATCTTACATTTAATATAATATCTATAACCATCTCATTATTTGGTTTTCTCATCTTCAGAAATTTTTGTTCTTGCTGTACCTCATTTGAAAAGCAGTGAATGCAGGATTCAAAACAAAAAAGTCTTAGGAATTTATATAATGATATTGTTTATTTTCTATCCTACCCCATAGGATCATACAAATAATTCACAAAAGTCAGCTTCACTTGGATTTATGGTGTCTCTTATTCTTGACTTCCGTAAATCTCAACTGTCTCATGTTGTCCCCAAATTCTCATTCAAGAAAAAAAATTTGTTTTCATTGTTGTCAGGCACTTTTTCTAGGTCACTTATCAGTACTCTAAACACCACCTCCCTCAGCAGATCTTTCAGGCACCCTGTTATCAGCATATCTACTTTACAACATGGCAATATATTACTCTCTGTTTATAGATCAGATGGACAGGTAATAGAGCCACAAGAGCTGACTGTGCTCATCTGTTCTGACTTTCTTTATAAGACACAGAAGTTCCTTCAATCAATCCCAGTTTGTTCTAACATGTCATTGAGAAAAGCCTTTAATCTTGATTTACAGATTTCGTTGATGAACATACAACAGCTCTTGGTAAACTGTTCCAAAGGTTAATGACCTTTGGAGTTAAACAAATGGCTGTTTATTTCTGCTCTGAATGTGTCCAGTTTAAAGTTCCATCCATTTAAAGTTATTATTTCTGTGTTTGCAAGTCCTTTATTATCCAATTACCATTGCTTGTGTGGGCAAGCACAGACTTTGCTCAGGTCAGCCTTTAATCTCTTTCTAATGAGTAATATTAAGGTCTTTGAAGCACTCACTAGAGGACACATTTTACAAACTTTCAACCATTTTCTCCGCTCTTCTTTGAAACTTCTAATTCATCCTCAGTACTCTTCCAGTTATGATTATCATCAAATATGACATAGTAAGCAGACCTACACCAAGTACCAGAGTCTCATATGAGTCTTGGTTTATGCATCCAATTCTTTATATATATATAACTCTTTTGCCACAGTGTTATGTTGGGAGTTCATATTCAGATAATTCACTGGTTAAGTCTTCTGCAGATATCATGTCTTCCAGAATGTGAGGGGAATGTAGAGACAGGTACACTGCTATTTTATTTGTTCTAAATATTCTGATTTTTCTCCTTCATTCTTTACTATTCCCCACTCTAGGTGTAATTTTTATGAGAAAGGACATTATTCTTTGTTCTAGGTCATTATCATTTGACCTTTTCTAATATAATTGAGCATAAGTGAGATAATCTGTATCCTTCCCTGTATTGCAAGTTCAGGCTGACCATATGACTCAAGATGATATGTCCCTCATCCACTGCCATTTGTGAAATGGTTGGCATAAAGATCCGTGAGAAAGTGTCTGCTATAAGGATCCTTTCCAAGACTTCTGATTTTCCTTAAAAGTCTTTAAAAATAATTTTTCAAATAAATTTTTTAAAGAAGGCAGAGTTCTGATTAAAGAGACATAATTACTTTTTACCACAACCATGGAGTTTATCCTTACACACAGTACACTGATTTAATTGTTTTACAACTTCCTCTAATTACTGTTTCAGCTGATCTGATATGCTACATAGAAAGCTATATACCTTAGCTCTCCTTCAGATAAGGAAAGTATCTGAAATTGGAAATAACTTACTACAAGGTCCAGTTTCCAAAAGATAATGTTACAGCCACTAAGTGAAAGACTTCATGCATTTGATATTTAATGAGAAAGAGAATCCCAGTGCTTTAGTCATTAAACCCTGAAATAAAATTCTTCAGAAAAAGATGGTTCTTACCATTATGAACTATAACTCTGTATTTTCTGTCCAAACAGAGGTCTATTTGCCTTTGTCTGACAATTTTCTGTGCTTCTGGAGGCAATCCCTTGGGGTCCCGGGAGAACACAAAGGAATAGCTATCAGCACAAGTGCCATCTGCGTTTAGTTGGCGGCAGGAATAATGAAGAGCATATGTATCGTAATCTGTGTCCACTACCCAGTGATCATCATCTGGAAGAAACCATAGCAAAGAAGCAAAGGTATTAGAGACATAAATAAAATGTAGTAAAACAGAAGAAGTTGCTGCCAAATTTCTGTAAAGAAAATACTAAGATAAAGATTGGAACAAATTATAACAGATTAGCTCTTAGTTTATTTCTGTGTCCAGTATTTAATTTCATGTTTGGGCAGGAATTGTTTGTTTTCAAAGAGAAAAGAAACATATATTTAGCAAGGACATGCTAGTCCTGTTCCAGATGACTCAAAACTGTAATTATTTTTATACCAGGGATGTTACTTAGACTGTATTTTTAAAGAAAAATATTGTCATGCACTTTGCATCTGTCAGAAATGTATTTGCTACAATAAAGCCTCCTTAAAATGCAGTTACACTTACAGAGAAATCTTAACTATTTAGCCATGTAACCTGATAAATACCTGGTCACACAGACACCCTGTGCTAACAGAAGTGAATCTAAATGTTTGCAGAAAAACACTTTACATCTACACCTTCCTTTCCTGGAGCAAAAGATTCTCCCTTGCACTACACCCGCACCAGTGAAGGCAACACTGTTCTCTTCCCCTTCTCTTTTGTGGAAGGACACCGGACTTTTTAGAAAGGTAGTCTGAGCTGAGCCAGCAATCTGAACTATGCATGATTCAGCGGCATGTTGTGAGGAGACCTGGCAACAATTTAAGAGTGATTGGCATCTGAAACATTCTTTGTAACTGCATTTTTGGACAGAATGGAGCTCCTGTCACTTTCAAATTCCACCTGCTTCTCTTGGAAACAGTCCAAGGAAATGTCTTGAACTACAAAGCATCGTCTGAATCTCTTCTTGGCTCAAGAAACTGATTTTGCATAGGGTGTGACAGATTAGCTAGAAGTACTAATGTAGAGATATATGTAAGATTTATAGGATAATTTTTGTCTCTTTAGATAGATAAATCTCTACATTTTCAGACACAAGACTAAACAAAATAACATTTGCTAAATCTTCTTCTCTGCTTGGCCAAGTCTGACATCAGGCTTTTCAGAGAGCAGAAACATCTGGTAACTGAATTCTGAACTAAAACAAGTCTTAAAATACTTCATCTGCCTTTCATTTCTTTCTAAACTGTGACCTTTGATTATATTGTCAGGTAACAAACAAATGAAATACAAAGATATACAAAGGCCTGGTCTTCACTTGTTTAAAGAAAGCCAACCAGCTGTTCCATATAAAAAGTAGTGATTACGTTGTTCACATGAAGGTTTCGTGTATGATAATTATTACCTCTTTTACATGTACTTAAGAAATCAAACAGTACTTTTTCCTGCTGCAGCATGCACATACTAGGCACATAACTAGGCTTCCAAGTAGTTCTGTATCATCTACAGTTAACTACTCACTTCCTTTCTGCAGAAAAGAGGCAACACCCCAGTACTTCATCTTGAACTTGGCAGGATCCTCTGTGTCAGTGAAAGAGCCAATCATGTCAGCACAGACATCCCAGTTGCTGCAGCCAGAGACAAAGAAAGCATCACATTCCAACCTAACAGCACAGACTCCATGTGACTGTGACTAGCACAGGGACAGCAGGTAGGATTGGAGCACCAGTAAGTGTAGCAGAAGCTTAGTGAAATGGAACAAGAGGAAAATTGCAAACAGCTTACTTGAAGAGTCTCACTCTGCCCTTTGCAGTGGCAGTCATTTGTCCGTTCTCATCTACGGTGAACTGGGCTACCACATTGTCCTGCAGAAATAGTCCCTCAGGATCTTTTTTTGCCATAGCATACCAGGTGCCACTGTACTGCAAGGAAACAAGAAAAGCTGCAGTTAGTCCTAGAAGAATGGAAACATTGCACACAGACATATAGACTAGGGGGTGTGACAGAGTGAATGGCATATTTGGCACCATGCCTCAGAGTTGTACCTAAGAAACAAATCTAGCTGTTTCAGCATAAACTCATCAATAAGTCCTAGTGCAATCAGTGTTTGTGGAAGTATTGACCTTTTTTTTGGTTATTTGTATCTGCAGTTCTCCAGTATAAGGAATAGAAAATTTGGTGGAAAGAGATTAATAACAGACAGACCTGGACAGATCTATGTATAATTTGTTTTCCCTTGCAATGATGTCTAAAACCACAAGAGTATTAATTTTTCACAGAAACAACAGTTATCACATTTCTTTTGCCTAGAACATACAGTTTGAGACCAGTCTCTTAAGACTCAGTTTCTGCAGTATTCCATGATCAGGTGCATCAGGATCCAGCATCTGTGGGGCTGTGGACAACATCACACACTTCTGCTGTTTCACATTATTGCAGTCTGTGACTTTGAGCGAAAATGTGAACACACTGGTGCTACTGAATGCCAGATTTTGTAGCCTGGGAAGAGATGCTAGGCAAGACATCACAGATCCAGGAGAGAAAACAGATTTACCCTGGTCTTGTCGAAGTTCTCCTTGACTTTGAAGCTGCTTACTCGGCAGTCCCTCTCCGCGGTGCTGCTGCCCAGCAAGGCCAGTGCCAGCAGCAGCAGCCAGGGCAGAGCTCTCTCGGCGTGGGCCATCCTGTCCCTGCAGCAAACAGAGAAGAACATCAGAAACAGGATCTGTCACACAAGCGAGGCAGGGAGGAAGGCTGCCCTGCCAGGTCACCAGGGCATCGTCCAGCTTTCCGTGATGCTGCTCAGGTGAGGCAGCTGGCTGTCTCCAGCCCACAAGAGCAGTTCCCTTACAGACAGTGCCGGTCCCTGCAGCCCCTTGAGAGCCCAAGCATGGATGGCGGTGGCAGTGCCCGGACAGGGAGTGCTTTATGTAGCCCTGGGTCTTTCGCAAGCCCCGAGCGGCAGTGCCAGCAGTGGAGGGGGAGCGGGGAGGTGGGCTGGTGCCTGCTGCAGGATGGGCCCCTTCACAACAGCCTCTTGCGTAACACCCGTGGGCTCAGGTGGTCTTTGACCCTGCTCTGCAGCCAAGCAGACACCAGGAACAAATGCTTCTCTTTGCTTTACCTAACCCAAAAGCAGAGCTCACACCTGGGGGAAGGGGTGTGCCCATGTGGGGAGATCAAATGGAACGAGAGGCACCCCATCTTTGCATGGGGGAGAGTGAGCTGCCTCCACCTCCTCTGTGATTTTACATACTACAGTCCAAAATCCCTTTTTAACCCCATGTTCAGTTACAAGGTGCAGATTTGTTCCCTCCACCTCCTCCCCAAATTCCTTTCCTCTTTCTCCCCATATAAAAAGTGGCAAACATAATACTTGCAAGTTTCTGCTGATGTTTCTGAAAGTCTGGTCATGCCAGAACCCCTTCAGGTCCTCATGACTGGTTCCCTCTTGCTTCCAAAAGGCTGTCCTGGGTGCTAAATAATCTCATGCTCAGCTCCCAGCAACAGGAACCAGGGCCCTGCAGATCCTCAGGAAGGCAAAAGAGCCCTTTAATGTGGTACTGCAAAGGCAGCAGGACCTAAGCATGGCCTGCAAATACCCAAATGCATGTACACACCACATCTGGCCTTTTTGACATCAATTTAAAATCAGATATTCCACAATTTCTATTCTGTTTTTGACAAACTGTTTTCAGTTATATAAACCATTATTTTCTCCTGTTCAGGCAAGTTTTGCTGCCTCTTGGTCAATATTTGTTCTCTAGTTTCAACATCTTTAGGAAGCATTAGAGAAAACCTGTTAATTATTTTCTAGGCATGTAATCAGAGCAGGACAGGAATGATTGTTACCAAGAGAACTAATTCACCTACTTTTTCACCTCCCAATTTTGAAAGAAAAAAGGCAGAAGCCTGTTACTTGAAAAGTCTGTGTTCATTACATTAAAAATTAAGCAAAAATAAAATTTAAATATGGAGACAACAATGTAGTACAAAAAAAAATACTTCAGTAGTAGCTGATGCACAGAATTAAGCCAATTTATTCAACCTGGCCTTTCTCAGAAATTTACTCCAGCCTTTTATTCCTTTCATATATTCATAAAAATATTAAACTTTTTAGTGTTGCTGGTTTTTTACAATCTCTTCTCATATACCATGCAAATAGTCTGATTTATCTTCCTTTCCTGCTTTGTGTTGAAGCCTTTTTGCAGACAGTATGTTTTTGTTCACTTCCTCAAACATCAGATGCTCAGGTCTATTCCAAGTCTGCTCTTAAGCCTTTCATTTCCTAGATAACATCAGACACTAAAAATTCCATTATGTTTAATATTAAGCTTCTATTTGGAGTAAAGAACATATTTAACACCAGAAAGGTGTTAACCAGAAAGGTGTTTCTGGTTCCCAAAAAGGGAACCAGAAAGGTATATGCATATTAATTGTTCTGAAACTTTCAGTGGTAGATTTTCAATAAATCAACATTTCCATTTTTAAATTGAGATTTTCAAGCTTCCTAATTCCTACAGAGAGAGAAATGTGCATAGATTAAGTGAATGATATCAAAGGATTGGTGGGTTCTGGGAAAGCTCAGACAATTATATTTAAAAGAATTATTAAAATACTGATAACACATAAGTATGCAAACAAATTTCAATGTAAAGCATACATTTACAAAACTTGTGCTAAATTCAACACCAGGCTTGATAAATTTCATACATGACTTCTGATGCTTGAAGCTGGCAGCATACTTTGAATATTATAGAAAGCTTTTTAAAAGTCAGTATGTATTTTTTGGAACTATATTTGATGGAAGGAAAAGAACGTATTCTAACTTTAAATTTTGTCAAGAAGACAGAAAATAGGCTGATTTCTGGCAGCAATTCTGTGACTGAAATATTTTCTACATTAATAGCATGTAAAGTTCTGCAATATTTTCCAATAGGAATAGCAAGAGAAAATACAGAGAAAAGTTCAGATTTTCAAAGGAAATGGTGGAAAAACCCTTTGATTGTAGGAGTTATTTTAGCTCTATTTATGACTTTAGAAAAAGAGAAGAAAATAAGAATCAAACTACTGTTTAAAACATTTTTAACACTGCAACATATAAGCTTTAAATATTAAAGGAACTAGAATTTTATTTGTTGTCAGAAGAATAACTCTAGCTCTTAAGAGAAAGTTGGCTCAAAAGCTGCTAATAGGAAATAGAGTTCCATTTCCAGCCAGACTGCACACAGACTGAAAGACTTCTTGCTGTCTTATAGCTATTTGTTTGTAGAATGTCATTCACAATCGTGGGTATCCATTAAAGTCTTAGGGGCAGATTTTGCAGGAGGATGAATCACTGCTGTGTGTACAGAGCAGGGGATGCAAGTGTAGTCACTGCCCTGTGAAACCAGACTTGTATGCAACAGCAAATGGCATGAGCTAAGCCAAGGAGCTGCGTGTGCTTTGCAAGGGACAACTGTGTACACTGTCACCATCACAACCATTCCCCTCTGTGGCAGTCCGAGTACAGAGGTCAAGGACAGAATGGAATAGAAAAGATTGGCCTTTGCTGCATGCCAGCATGTGTACTACCTGTTTTTGTAATTTAACAACAGGATATTCTGTTTAGGGAGTAAATTTACACTGAACTCTTTATAAACAGTATTTACTAACAAACCTAGTTTAACATGGTACCTTTATTTTCTTTAGTAAAATCTTTTTGAGGACTGTGAGTGGTGACCAGTGACAGAACTTGAGGGAATGGCCTGAGGTTGTGTCAGCAGAGGTTTAGGTTGGATATTAGAAAGAGGTTCTTCACCCAGAGGGTGGTTCGGCACCAGAACAGGCTTCCCAGGGAGGAGGTCACAGCACCAAGCCTGACAGAGTTCAAGAAGTGTTTGGACAATACTCTTTGGCACATGGTGGGACTCTCGAGAGTGGTCATCTGCAGGGCCAGGAGCTGGACTTGAGGATCCTTGTGGGTCCCTTCCAACTGGGCATATTCTGCGATTCTGTGATTTCATAAAGTCCTAGAGATAATCATTGGTACTTTTAAGGGAACATGGAAATTTTCAGCCATATGGGAAAAAAAGTAGTTAGCTTACTATCTTCAGTATTTACATTTTTAAGATTACTTTTGTAAGAAAAGGGATAGAAAATTATTGTAAAAGAAACAAAATTGAGAATGTTTATAAAAGTCCCCAGAAAATACAAGATCAGTGACACTTAAACACTTCAGTGCCAAAACCTGGCTATGTTAGGGTCACACAGTACCTGTTGTAAGAACATACAGAATCCATTCTCATAGCCTGATCATTTAGAAAAAAAAAATCAATAATATTTCTGAATATTAATTTCTTGGATTATATTGATATTAATTTCTGAATATTAATTTCTTGTAGTATATCAGAGATATGCATCTCTGATGTACAGACAGTGACCAGAAAATTATCCACATCAAAAGTTATACAATTGAAATAAACACATTTGATCTGTGTTTCTTCAGAAAATCTTAACTGAATAAACTACATTAACTGCTATCAGGTGGACAGACATTCAGATATCAACACTGAACTGAACTGGGGAACCTTATAAATGCCTTTGACATTTACGTGCTGCTTGAGTCTATTTAAATAACCACGTCTGTCACTTATCCTTCTTAGGAGTTTCCATGTATCACAAGGGCTCAGGAATGGTCTACTACTAAGAACTATGCCATAAATAGTTCAATTTCTGTAGTAACTATGAACGTCAAAGGCAAATGACACCATATGCATTAAAATCACAAAGCACAAATATTTCTGATATTTTCTGAAATTAAACCATTTAAAAAATAAGTACCCTGGATGTCAGGTTTTTAAATCAAGCAATCTCATCATGGGAAAGAATCAAATCCAAATGCATATTAATTTTGCATTTAAAAGGGCAATGAAAATGACTGTGTAAGGTCTGTGTCCAATATTAAACCTCCATGTATATAATGGAACCCGCATGAAAACGTATTTTAATAGGTGATCATATGAAAGAATTGTTGGGAAAGATGTCAGCAAAATCATGTTTGAAAGTGCCAGAAACATGAAATTATTTTTTGGTATAGTTTCTTAGAATAAACTTAAATGTACTTAGCCTTACTAATGATAAAATGTTCAAAAATGTGGAAAATAAGGAAATTAAAGGAGATAGAACAGAAAACAAATGTCATATTCCAGCAGAGCAACTTTAAAATTCATTACTATGCTAGTGCTCCAAAATGCTTAAATGGCCTAGTTTACACAATTCATTAAAATACTATTATGTGAAAAAGAAGGCATCAATAAACAGGAAAATACAATGTATTTTCCTAACTCTATGATGTGGGCTTCCATAAATATAAGGTACACTTATGTATCAATCTACATTTTAATTTCTATCAAATCACTTCATTATTCATGCTTAATCAATATATATACATAGAGTTCTCAATGAAACACAACGAATATAGCAATTGTTGGAAAAAAAGCCAACTTACCTGTTTTCCAAACATAAACTATTTCATAAAGAACTTCTATTGGTTTCTGATATTTGTTTCCATGTAATTTCATACTTACAGAGCAAGACTGGAATTTTAAGAGCAAATATGTATTAGGGCGAAAAAAATTGTTTGATGATATAAGAATGACTATGGATCAACCCATCTACATCTGAAATATTTTGTTACAAAGAAAGATTCATCACTTTATGGTAGTGCCTAATTAAAATATTATCTTTCTTTGTTATCTCAAAGTACAAATAGGGCAATTTTTCATTTGTAAAAACAGAATGGCATGAGGGAGATTTGGTAGAACCAGGATAAGCATTTTAGGTGATCTTGCATATAGAAAAAATGATAATGAAATGATAATAAAATTATTAGTTTGCAAAAATGTAAACCCACCAACCTCCCTGTCCCCAAAGAAAATGGTATAACCTGGTCAGGTTGCCTGCCTTCACTTACTCTCCCTCCAGACAGTGACAGACCACTCCATTTCATTAAATTAATGAGATGACAATATAAAGAACTAATGCTTGTAAAACTGGGCTCTCACATGTGAGAGATGAATGTGTAAATATTACATAGAAGATAATTTTCTAGAATGTTTTAGCTGAGCATGAAACAGATCCTCCATAGACCACTCCTACTTCAAAGGAACTACTACGTAGAATGTTCCAGAGTCAGTAAACAAATATGACCAAACAAATAATGCCAAAAATATTACTATTCTTTCACATTATTTCGTTGAAGCTCTGCAACATCCTCTTTTATAAAGCACTGCATGAAAAGCAATGAGCTAGAAATTAGGAAAATAATAGGAAATAACCTAAGTTGATGTGCAATTACATATAAAATTCTTTTCAGGTCTCTATTTCTTTTATACATATTGATCAAATCATGAGACTATTAAAAGACTCAGATATATGTGCATTTCTTGTGCTGTTTTCTTGTGAACCACACGTGTGTACAGTGGTGAGAACATTCTGCTGTGCTGCCACAAGTTAGTATCACCAGGTCACCTGTGAAGAAAATGCTGCAAACTCACACACCCACCAGTGAAGGTCCTATGCTGTCCCCAGGCTGCTTTGGAGAAACAACACAGTCACAGAAAAGGAACCAGAACAAAATGTGTTTATAATGTGCTGATTTTCATAGCATTTTTAACTCTGTATGGCAACTGCATTCTGGCAAAATTTAGTGTCATACCTGGTGTTTCATATCATGGTCAGAGGGAAAACTGTGTGCTGATTTAGCTGCCATTACACATCAGCAGTGACCTGTTTGTCCTGCCGGAGAATACCTGTGTTAGTTGCCCATGTTGATTCTTTTAGATCTGTTGATAAAAACAAATGTTGACATACTGGCTTCTGGCAGAGAGATGAAGTTGTACTTTGACAATTACTCTTCACAAATTAAGAACTGTCAAAGGGTATATGATTTTTTTTCTTACACCAAGAATCTCTTTCTGCTTCTGAGTTGTGGATGCCACAAATGGAAATAAGATTAGTTGTACTGCAGCTACTGTGCTGAAATTCATATCTGTTTCAACGAACACAGATAATTTGTTGTCATTGTTGGCACTCAAACTCTGCATTCTCACTCATGTAGCCTTGGAGTGTTTGCTCCTAAAATTCAACAAGTTTCCATCATTCTTTTTCCATTCATGTGAGCAGTGTTGAACTTCTGATGGTAGGAAACTTTAAAGATATATAACCATGTACAACTATGAGCAGACTCAAGATTCCCTCTTTGCTAAACATCTGTCAGTTACAATCATTTTTCTGCTATTTAAGAGAGAGAAGATATCTGTTTTTTTCTGAAGAAAGCACAGAACCTGCCTGGATAGAATAAAAAACATTACTGTGTCCTCAACTCAGTTTGAGTTTAATCCATTCTCTGATTTTATTGTTTCTTTTGGGTATTTTAGAAAAAAAAATAAGGCATATCTCACTGTGCTGAGTCAAATTCTGATTCTTTTATTCCATCTTCACCTAGGTAAATCACTTGAGCACTTGTGCAAGCTCAGATTTTTGTAAGTTCTTTGGTTTTGTAGGGTCTTTAGGATTTCACCCATTTTATGCATTTAATTTTATGCATTTAAGTAATTCAATTTCTATCATCACTATCATAACTATTTCAAGGAAACCTAAATTTTGCAATTTAAAAGATTTCTCCGTAAAATTCTGCTTTCCTGCCCTTAAGTAACTCTCATAAATACACATGTGTACATCTGTGCACGTGTCTAATGTAGGATAAGCATCTAGGTGGAATGCCTTATAATAAGTTATAATGGGAACTTTTGTGTGCATAGTACAATATATACACTGTGAATGAGGGAGATAGCATACAAGTATACATATCTACACATCAGATAATTTTATAAGGTCTAAGAATTAATTGGTTAGTTTAAAATGATAAAATTATTCCCTGAGGATTTATGAGCTAAGAATGCTCAGGGGTTTAGTGTCCTGACATCTCTTTAATTAGCAGTCTCCAAGATCTCACACTAAGAAGATGCTAAGCCAGTGCCTTCTGTCATATCTCAAGAGTTTCAGAAGGCTTGGAAGCCACAGAGGAAGGTGAATGTATTATGTCTGTGAGCTATATAATATGTACAAAGTACATTTTTCTTACTAGTGTAAGTTAGGACTTCTTGCTACCACTCCTGCTTTGATGGTGATGAAGTTCTAAAAGGAATCCTAAAAAAATCCAGCAAAAATGGGTGAGGTAAATAAAGATGCCGTTGAAAAATACTTGGAGAACAATCCTCAGTTTGCTAAGGAGTATTTCGACCGAAAAATGAGGGCAGAAGTGCTGGGAAGTATCTTTAAAGTGAGTGCTGGAGATGTGAAGGAAGGAGTCAGCTTCAAAGAAATGTCTCGTCTGGAGGAATGTGACATACTGTTTGAGTTGATGACAGAAATCCAAGATGAAGCCTGCGTTATGGAAAAGATAGTGCACAAGGCCCTGCAGAGGCTGGCACAGCTGCTGGCAGCTGATCGGTGTAGTCTGTTTCATTGTCGCTCCCGAAATGGTATTCCAGAGGTAGCCACCAGGCTTTTGGATGTCACTCCAACTTCCAACTATGAGGACAATTTGGTGAAACCGGACAATGAGACTGTTTTCCCTCTGGACATCGGGATAGTGGGATGGGTTGCTCACACCAAGAAGTTTTTTAATATACCTGATGTGACAAAGGTAAGTGACTCCTCTTGGGGAATGCATTTCTGTGCGTTTGCTTATTCAGATTCCTACCCAGGTAAAAAGTGATTCTTCAGAACCATCTCAGAATCCAGACCAATAACACAAGAAAAGCATCAGCAGATTGCCTAAAATCCAGTACAACCGTATCATGTAGCCTAGCGAGGTATTTCCAGTATCCTTATGGTTTTTTTAATGTCAATGACTATAAAGGAGGAGAATATTACATTAATAGAGACCAAAAAGTGTTTGTGTTTCTGCTGAACAAGGCAGGCTTCTATTCTGTTTTACAGTATGGGCTTGCAAGTGTTCTCCCTTGTCATTCTGTGCCACCATACATGTATCTCTGAACACATTTAATTTGCAGCTTTTGTAATGAAGATGTGTCTTTATAAGGAGGTGAATGAGGACAGATGAAGAAGATGTCAACATATGTGTTCAGGTTCAAGTCAGTGCTTGATTCCAAATGGTCCAATTTTGAGCAAGTCTAGATCCAGGCTTTTGTTCAGAAGTGTCTATAGAAGATTAATGAATCCTACCTGTTCTGACATTTTCAAAGTTCATGTTACATTTGCACAGAGTCACCTTCTTTACTTAAGGTGCTGGTAAGGCTTATTATAGATGTTCATTAAAATGATGAGTGACCTAACAAAAATTAAACATGCATGAATGAGATCTGCTTTAGAAACTACTCTGAAATACATGCGGAAACATAAATATGCTTTGACTGTTGAAGATTTCTTTAAAAATAGCTAACCTTGTATCATCAAATGGTGACATCTTCATTTCTTTTTATTCTTATGTGGAAAAGCTGAGCATAATCAAATGGTGCTAAGATAATTCTCTAGATGACAGTCAGTATTCTCAGTATTTCCTATACAGTCAGTGTAAAATTTCAGGCTGTTTTAGAGATAGAAATTACCTCACCTCCTAAGTTCAATGTAAATAATAAAAATATTTATACACTGCCATTATCTGTGGTTTCCAGAAAGTAAACAAATAATAATACATTATATAATGCTTACTGTTATAAAGGACAATTTTCAAAGCTCAGAAACAAATGAAAAAAAAAAGAATATATGTGAAAAGAACATTCCAATATATAGTAAACTAGCTCAGATGTAAGAATCACAGGAGCAAAGAGAAGAATGACTCATTTAGTAAAAAAAATCTGTTGATTTTCAACTGACCACTAATATGTTGTCTTCAATGGCTGCTCTTCTGACAAGAAGCGTCTGATTTACTGCCTCTTACCATCACATGGGGGGATTGGAGCATAATCCTTCTAAATTCATAATACTGATTACATGAGAAAAGATCAGGAGGATCAAGAAAGATGTGCCTCCTATCAGACACTGCACTGCTTCTTAATATTATTATGTGAGAGGTGCCCAGAACAGGGCTGCCCAAATATTTCTGTGTTTGTTCTACACAGTAGAATGTGTTCAAAATTTTGTGAGAAATGTCATTTGAATATGCTTAAATAAGAGAACTTTTCTGTTCATCTAATCCTGCTGGGTATTTTGCACTCTTAAATTAATTCATATCACCTGAATATCTTTCCAGCTATTATTCAATCATTTTAAGGTAATCTTTACTCAGGCACCCATTTACTCTCTTAGGATTACTGAGGTCTATGCCATTAAGCACACACTTAAAAATGCAATTAAACCATGTCCCATGAATCTACTTTTGGTAACTAAATGTAATCAAAATATTGACATTTTATAAACTAATTACAAAACTCCAGAGACTTCTCTGGGACCAAGGTTAGATATTTAAAAACAACTCCAAAGACCTCAAAATTGTTACCATTTCCATTCTATGTGTACAAAAAGTCCCTCTTCAAGTCTACACTACTAACACAGGCAAAGGTCCCACTAATCTCACCAGAATCTTTATCTCCACAGGGAACTCAGAACTGAAGCTTGAGTCAGTAACATTTAAGGCATATAATTAGTCCAAGGCAGCAGAAATAGGCAGCCACTGAAGCCTTTATCATGTTTTGAAAGGATAATTATTTTTCAGTTCACTTCATACACACTTCAGTCAAACTAGATCATTTGCTACCCAAATTCTGAATGAAATCTACAAGCAGAATTAAGGAAGAGCGTGATTTTGCCCTTACTGCCTTGTCAGAATACAAAATGCACACTGACTACTTCTAGATGGCTATAGTACTTTAGAAATGTCATGTCTAGCCACCTTCTACTGTTGACACAGTCCATATTCAAACAGCATAGTGTTTTTTAAGTCTTAAGTACATGACAACATTGACAAACCCATGGTGTGACATTTTCATGCTTCAATCATCACCCCTTTATAACAAAAGTAAATGTAATAAAAGATCAGAACAGCAATAAATCACTGGGGGGGGGGGGAAATAAATGACTCCACTTTCAGTGCCTGGTAACCAGTTCTTTAGGGATTATCTCCTTCTTCAACCTGGAAAGGTATCAATAAACGTGAGGAAGCTCCTCATCCTGACTAATGCTTCAGAAAAGAAAAGCAGAGGAAAAGATACAGACCTTCTGTAATTCAATTAATAGGCAGAACAGTCTCTCTCCACAAGATTATGGATCTCTTGACTGTGAGAGCTAATAGCATTTAATCTGGGATTTAACAGTTGTGAGAAACAGAAGGTCAGGCAGGACCATTATCCTAACAATTTGTCTCACATTATTCCCAGATTATACTGGAGTGTGTGACTCAAATATTACAAAGCAAAATAATAGGCCACATAAAATTTGATATGTCCATTCATAGTCTTTAAATAGTGATTGATAACACAGGCAACATTATAATGGACCGTAAAATTACCTTACATTTTTGAGCAAGGCATTATTTCCAAATGAAACTAAGAAATAGTTAAACAAGGAGTATATCTTCTGGGGAATCAAAATCTCACATTCTCAGCTTGTAAGAACCAATAGTAAAGACTATATGTATTTGCTTTAATCCATAATCTATTTAAATTATTACACTATTCCTTTCAATTCAGAGGTATTTGAAGACAAGGATTTAAATGATGGTTGAAAACCCGAGAAAAAATATTTCTGGTTTTAGTAAAGTTTTGAAAAAAATTATTCAAAAACAGTGAAGGCTTTTGGATTAGATCTATTAAGGGATGGATGTTCTGATGCTGAAACAACAAACCCTCATTTTTAGAGGTCCTGCACTGAAATCCACAAACCCCAGTGACGGAAGAAACAACAGACCATGGAGACATTCCAACTCAGATTAAGCAGCCAGAACAGTGATCATTGTGCCACCTAATTTAAACACTGGAAACCTAAGATACAAACCAACTTAAATACATCTTCAAGCTGCAAGTACTTGTATCATCCCCTTGCAAGCTGATCCAGCTTCATCCTGCAGCTCTGCTTCCCTGTAATGCAGGCTGGGAGCAACTTTAATTCCAGGCCTGTCTGAAGAGACAGGAGTTTCAGATCCATGTGAATGTGCTGGTCCCCAGACCCCAGGCTGAACCTGAAATTTACCTGTAAGGAAAACACATTGCAAATGTTAATGTCTGCTCCTGTATTTTATCTTATCATCTTAATAATAAAAATCAGATTGACAGAAATTCATACTCAATACAGTAAATATTAACTGGAAAAAAAGGAAGTGTTCCCACCTGCTATAGAGACAAACGTTCAGTCAGTTTACCAGAAAATATTTTAACACAGGAACAAATTTCTAGTAATTGTACCTTCCAGAAGAAAACACCAAACAATTATTCCCAAGTTAGTGTTAAAAGATGAAAGCTCCCAAAATTGAAGAAAAAATGTACATTAAAATTACAATGAAAAGCTCCCTTTTAGCCTAATTTTCTTGCTTTATGTGAAAAAAATACAGCAGTATAATACAAATCCAATTTCAAAAAGTTGCAAAATAGCGACTACATATGGCAAGTAACAAGCAGGCATTTCAGTGACAAAACTGAAAAGTTCATCCATCAAGTGCTCTTAAATATATATTAATTTCTACTTGATACAGTTTCAGAACCCTAGTGACCTGGAAGTTAACGAAGTCTGTTTGTTCTGTAATGCTAGTAAGTTACATCTCAAAATGTAATTTACATCCCTGACAATACATGATTTTTGGGGTGTGGCCTAAGGAATGGCCAACATTTTTGTAGCTGATGGTAGGTGATTTTTATTTTCTATTCATACTCTATTACATCATTATGAAACAAAAACATTTGTGAGTTGAAATTAGGCTAAACAGAAGTATGAGATTAAGCAATATAGCACAGCAATACCACCTATGAGTGGTTACAGTTTTGTGAAATCTGAGCCAATGCAAGACAATCGGTGGAAGAACAAAATATCAGGAAGAGAAGAAAATACTGCAGAGCTACCAGAAAGAGAACCAGAAACATGTAGAGATAATGAAAGGAAATATGTACTAATGATGAGAGTGTGACACCAGCTCCTCATGTTAGAGGCTCCTGTGGTTCCCATTCCAGTAGTGCTCCAGACCCACTCCTAGTCATTGCACATCCAAAGGATGGTAAGTTTTGACCAGTTTAAGATCATCTATCTAACACAATCCTCCTGCTCTGCAGGAGCAAAATAGTCATAACTGCAAGGGGTCACAGCAAGCCCTTCTTCCTTTGCACTTTATAAGGTGAAAGAGGTGGAGGAAAAGAGGCATCTGATGTCTTGGCCCTATCACCACACCTGCAGGATTAAGTCTTATCACTTCTGTTATGTTGGTCACTTCAACCCCATGTGGCGCTACAGGCTTGGAGAAGAGTGGCTGGAAACTGCTTGGTGGAAAAGGACCTGGGGGTGCTGGTCAACAGCCAGCTAAACACCATCTGGCAGCATGCCCAGGTGGCCAAGAAGGCCAAGGGCATCCTGGCTTGGATCAGCAATAGTGTGGCCAGCAGGACCAGCGCAGGCAGGAATTGTTCCCCTGTACTCAGCACTGGTGAGGCTGCAGCTTGAATGCTGTGTCCAGCTCTGGGCTTCTCACAACAGAAAACTTATTGAGGTACTGGAATGTGTCCAGAGAAGGGCAACAAAGCTGGAGAAGGATCTGGAGGACAAGTCTAATGAGGAGCAGTGTAGGGAACTGGGGTTGGTTAGCCTGAAGAAAAGGAGGCGCAGGGAGAACCTTATGACTCTCTACAACTAACTGAAAGGATGCTGTAGTGAGGTGGGGGGGTCTGTCTCTTCTCCCAGCTACCAAGTGACAGGACAGGACAAGAGGAAAGGGCCTCAGGTTGTGCCAGGAAATATTTCTCCACTGCAAGGGTTGTGCTACCTGGCTGTGCTAACTAGGTGCTGGTGCTAGCTTAGTGCAAACACAGGACATGTTGCACCTCTTAGGACATATCTAAAGAACTGATCATTACGTAGGAAATGGTTTGGCATCTCAGCTTTAAATTGAGCTAGCAGGAAATGCTTTCAAATGTACTACAGTTAAGGAATTAGCAGCAGATTGCTTTTCCACCATTTCTTTCTTCTTTTTATGATTTAACTGAGAGCTGGAAGTTCAAAACATCAGTCTAAAAGACAGTTTGGTTCATAAGAGCAGGCTCAAGTAGACTAAGTGTCCACATTCATGTAGTCATGAGAGTACCAAGATGTTCTTCGGGTCCTGGTACTGCAGACCACACTTCTAGCTTATTTGTCTATGAACGTGATTTTCTAATCATTGTGAAAAGTGATTTTCTTTGGGGAGGGGGTGGGGTGGTGAAGGAGCTTATATTCCCAAGATAAAATATTTTGAAATATCTAAAATAAATAGAAATAAGTGGAAATAAAGGCTTCAAAAGTCTTAGTAATTATGTATAAAATAGTCAATAATGAAAAGCCTAAATCTAAGCAAAATTTTTTGCTTGTATACACAAATCATGTTAAACAAGAGGTTTTTTTATATGCTATGGGAATGCTGCCAGCATGTTACAAAGTATTTATATCTTTCGACATTGCACTGTCTAGACACAACTCAGGATGGCTTGTTGTTTCTGAACTTTCTGTTTACGGACAGAGACTTGCATTAAAAATTTGCTATTCTCTGCAAAAATTGCATGACCAAATTGCTTCTTCTGAACAATTCTGAACACCACTGCTGGGACCTTCAGCCTGGAGTTGTCGAACCAAGTAAGACAGAGCAGCTGTGTCCCACAGATTCAGCTCATTTGGTGTATATAGGTCTGTTTCAAGCATTCAGAAATCCAGGGGTGTCTGATATTTTTATTTATTCTCTTATAGCAGTACACAGTGCCCTAAACCAGGAACTTGGGCCACACCATGGCGCTAGTTGCTCTTAGTGATGCAGAGGGACTACAAAATAGAGTCAAATTATCTATCTGATTTACTTGATTTTCAATGGCTAAAACAGTCGGAGATTCAGAATTTGTTACTGGAGCCCAAAACCACACCCAAGTCCAGAATGGTTATGTCAGTAGGTAGCACATCTCAGAGAAAACCAAGTATTTCCATGTAATAACATACTTGTTTAGCAGGCTACAGGACAGTATTTGAATCTTATACAGAGGAGACAGATTGGCATTTTCTGTCTGTTAAGTGAGATACCCCATCTCACTGCTATGTCACTTCTGTTTGCTAAGTGAGAAACTACCTTTCTCTGAGAAAAACAGAAAACAGCAAACCAGGAAAATTTTGTCAGAAATAGAGAAAACATCCCCTTTTCACATGGAATATATTCAAAACACTTTTCAGGAACCCAAATACAGCCTGACACATTGAATGCTACTTATGGGGGTGACACTGGCTGTCCTTAAGAAAATCAATTCTCTGTAAAAGAGACCAGGACGTAAATATAGAAAAGAAATGTAAGAGTTACTTCCAAACATCTTATTCCTTTCACCAAAATGCAGCCCTAGAAGACAATATAGAAGGCAAACGTAGAAGATGGACTGTCTAAAGAGTATGAAGAACTGAAGGAAAAAAAAAACCTACAACCCTAATAATTTGATTACATAATAAAATTCAGTCTTCCTTCTCAGGGTTGTATATGCTAGAAATTCAATATATACCAGAAACAGTTACTAGACCGAAGAGGAGAAAAAGGAAATTAAGAGGAAGGATCTACATAGCAGACAAAAAAATTTAGTCCTGGCATTTACAAGCACTGTCATGATTGATTTTATGCTCAAGAAAATGTTTATTTGTTTGGATTTTTGTTTAAGTAGCTCTCTATATAATTTATGAAATTCCTTTATGTGGCATCCTGCAACATTCTCCAGCCTATCAGCAAGGAAGACACCTTGAGATCCACCATGCAGAACTCAGCTGCCTAAGCTAATACAGTAATTAGTAGCAGCAATATTTACCAGCTCTGTGGGTAGGCATAAAGTAACAAGTCAGTTGCTTTATAAGTGGCTTCACAAATATTTGCTAACAGCAGAGGACTGGTAAGGTTTGGGAATCTTGGTTCTGGGTGGATGTCCTTGAAACAGGACTCTGTTGAGCTTGCCCAGTCCAGCTACCACTCCTATCCATGGTCTTCTAATCTAGTCTGACCTTCCCCGGTTACCAGGCCACTTGCTGCCTCCTGACATTCTTATTTAGCACCAACTGCTCATCACCATGAGAAATCAGAAGCAGGAAATTCAGGGAGAATCTGCCATTGTCCGTAGATTAAGACTTGAGTGCTCACCTCTCTGAGGAAGTCTGAGCACTTCCTTTTAGCAGTGGCATATGTGAGGGGATGGAAAAGGCTCAGTGAAGACAGTCTAGATATTTTGGCTGCTTTTAGTAGAACTGTGTCACTTCCCAGTATGCACATACCAACAAACTTCAACCCCTCAACTCAAAAGTCACCTCATTCAGATGCGTTTTTGTAATAACATCACAAAACATAACAACCCTTGACAAATAGATTTCCCTGAAATATATTAAATCCTTTTTTTTTTTTTTTAAATTAAGGAGAACACTGAAGTATTTCAAGAAAACACCAAGAATTTCTTTGACATGAGGAAATAAAACAGTTTTCCATGAAACTTGAATTAGCTTCCCAGTATTTTTTACATTAAAAAAATTAAAATAATAGCTTTTGCTAAACCCTCCTAAGCATTTGGTCTGAAGGATGAAATTGATAGGGTAGTTGGTTGTGGCTCATTCATTAGTCACATGGGTTTATTCCCACAGGATCACACACACAACAAAAGCAGCTCTGTGTTCTGATCCCCCTGGTCTTATACCCTCCCTTTCACCAGAAGACCTTTTTGGGCTGGGAACAACAGGAACAACAGGGAGTCTGTCAGACAGGAAGAAATAAGAAACAGCTCAGCCAGATGTGTACCTGCGGGGATGCCTCTCTGCCAGAAGTACTTTTAGCCAGAACAGGTGGTCGTTTTAAATATTGTGTGATGGAAGAGTATAATAAATCTTATCTACAGAAAGAATTAAATAATAATACATATTGACATATCTATGAAATCATTCTCTTACGTGCAAGCCATATGTATTAGATTCACAGCTAATCTGGGAGCAGGTCATATTATTCTTTCATTTATTCTAGATTTTCACACATTTTTAATTCCTCAGCATTATGATAAAGACCTGCACAAAACTTGGTTTCAGAAACTATCTTCATAACCAATGCCTTAGATAAGATTGTACATATAACTCTGCAAGATTGAGGTAAATAACGATAGTGGGTTTTTTGCAAGTATAAACCTAGTGCACTGCTAAACTGTGCTCACAGCATTGCAAACATAAGTTACCAAATGAAATGATCATTCACGTTTGCCATGGTAACTAATAGTTCTGCATTTAATATGTGATTTTTTTTTTTCTTTTCAGAACAACCATTTTTCTGACTTTATGGACAAAAAAACTGGTTATAAAACAGTCAATATGTTGGCAACGCCAATTACACAGGGTAAAGAGGTGCTTGCTGTTGTGATGGCACTCAACAAACAAAATGCCACTGAGTTCTCAAAAGAGGATGAAGAGGTAATAATCTTAAATGTCGCACAATTATATAGCTGTTAGTTCAGCTAATAGTTTGAGTGATTCTCTCTCTTGATTTGATACTTTAATCTTATTTTTGCTCTTTGTCGTTTTTAGGTATTTAAAAAATACCTCAATTTTGTGTCTTTGGTCCTAAGAAATCACCATACATCCTATCTCTACAATATTGAGTCACGAAGAAGTCAGGTATAGAAGAATTTTTTAACGATAATACTTCACCTTTGTGTGAAACTATTATTATTCCCATTATTTTAGATTCTTGCAAGCTTAGTGAAGTAAGGATACCATCTATTTAATTTTTTTTCATATGATAACAGCAATGAACCTTATAATTTTATTCTAGAATGCCTAAGAGGCATATGCTTATGTTTTCCTACTGTTATGAACATTTATCCTCTTTCACTTTTGTAAATAGATGCTTTTGTGGTCTGCCAACAAAGTATTTGAAGAGCTAACAGATATAGAACGACAGTTTCACAAAGCACTGTACACTATTCGAATGTATTTGAATTGTGAAAGGTACTCCATTGGTCTGCTGGACATGACTAAAGAAAAGGTAATAATTATTTTGCCTACTTTCTAGAAATGTGCCATTCCTAACTTTAAGTCTCAAAGACACAAAGTTACCATGTTTTCTAACCCTTTGGGATAATTTATATAAACTTTAACCATGTTACAAAAATTACAAGTAAAATATAAGCATGGAAAAGGATACAACCATGATAAACACAAAGGCTAATTCTGAAATGATTTTTCATATTAATAATTCCATGTGAGAAAGGGTAGGAGAGGGAAGTGCAGGTCTGAAATACCTGCCTTCTAAAACAACTAAACTGTAAAACTGTCTAGAGATAAACTTCAGATTAGCCTGCAGTTTACTGGCAAACATTGCCTGGAATATAATGAACAATGTTTTCTTAATAGTGTCTGAAATGTGACCATAGTAAACTATGGAGAAATACAAAAAAAATTGCAATCCACAGACATGATGTTATCTATGACCACAGAACTGATTTGTTTTTTTCTTTAGCTAAACCCTGTGTATTGTTTTCTCAGGAGTTCTATGACGAGTGGCCCATCCGGCTTGGGGAGGCAGAGCCTTACAAAGGCCCCAAGACACCTGATGGACGAGTAAGGATATTAATTTTTCTTTGTACGAATCTTAAGTTTGACATTGAGGTTGTACAGGTCACCTGTGTGTTCTTCTCTTTTTATTTAGGAAGTCAACTTTTATAAGATTATTGACTATCTTTTACATGGACAAGAAGAAATCAAAGTCATTCCGTGAGTATTCATTGGCACCCTGCAAATGTGAGGTAATTAGATCTATTGTTGGGATAGAATAACATGTCTATATTGTAGAAATAATTTCATTTCACTGTCTCTCTAAAGGTCACCTCCAGCAGATCACTGGTGTCTTATCAGTGGATTGCCAACATATGTTGCTGAAAATGGACTTGTAAGTTCATAGCAAAAGTAAGATCTAGAAGTTTTAGTTTACACAGTTGTTCTGGTTGAACAAAAAGAACAAACAAAACTCCCCATGACCAAAATCCTCTACAAAAATATCAGGCTACTTCCAGTGCCATTGGTTCCCAGTGAAATCATGTGAACCGGTAGTCTGGATGGAGACCAGGCCTCAGCAAAAATGGCCAAAACATCAGGAACATTTCCCTCTGATTGTGGTGATATTGGAGGAATAATGGGTGCGACTGATGTCACTTTCCAGGTGTGCTAAGTCTCACAACAAAATGTCAAAGGGAGAAAACTATCATATTTTTTTTCTTCTATCTTCTTGCATAGACAATATATGTAATTCAAAGTAGTGATGTATGATGGCTATTAGTAACCCCATGGCATTTTTAATAGAGCCCTTAGAACTCAATTATTTCATTCTAGAGAGACTCCCATGCCATTTTAAACTGGAAGTAATTTTCTTAACCATTATGCTTTTGCATTGTGAAATGTCCTACATGAGGGATTTTGCTACAAACACTTCAGAATAATGTCTGTTAGAATAACCACATCTAACTTAATAGGAAGTTTTAGTTTCTGTAGCTAGCTAGGATGCTTACTCTTCCTAGATAAGAAAATAAAAATGACTTTTTAAAATATTAGGCTAAGTCTTGATGCACATTATATTCCGCTTAAACAATGTCTCATTTTCCTTATGCTGTAGATTTGTAACATGATGAATGCGCCAGCAGATGAATACTTCACATTTCAGGTAATTCCAGTAATGTTGATAATTGTAGATATTGTAGAAAAAGATACTAATGCTTGCCACTAATTAGTTATACAGTTGATTATATAAATATTTTTTCCTTTGTTTGTGATGCATGGATCTTGTTACATTGCTTATATAAATAGCTGTGTCATTACTTTCAAAGAAGTATACATTTCCTGGTTTTTGGCTTTCCTACAGAAAGGACCAGTGGATGAGTCTGGATGGGTTGTCAAAAATGTTCTGTCATTGCCTATTGTCAACAAAAAAGAAGAAATTGTGGGAGTTGCAACATTTTACAACAGGAAAGATGGAAAACCTTTTGACGAGTATGATGAACAGATCATTGAAGTAAGCTTAATAGGATTAGAGGGTTTAAGGAGCCATATAATGCTAATAAAAAAACTATTATAGTAAAAAGTAATTTTTAAATGTCTAAAAATTTCCAAATAGGCGGTATTAACATCTAGCCAAATGTCTCTTCACAATACAGTTTCTTAAGAATCAGAGATGTTATTTCCCCTTATTAAACCAAAAATTTATGAGTGATCATTTACATTCCAGTAATGAAGAACAAGTCACATAAAATTTCATTTGTAATCATTTGACTTTTTAGTCAAGGTCACCATGGGTAAGCAAGTATGGCATGCTGCTTTCCAATGGATATTGAGCCTGTGATCATGGGAGTTCACAGAGCATCCATGATCACATGCAATCAGGCAAGGTAAGATGCTGCACAGTGTATCCAAGTCCAATCACCTGACTTAAGCTTCATAAGCCCCAAAGTCCTGTATATAAAGTGGGAATATGGGGCCTTAATTGCTAGGCTGAGACAAAGACCGTCATTAAAAGCTAAGACCACTAACAGAAACAGCTGATGAAAGATAAAGGTCTCTAACAAACAAAGTAGCACATTGCTTTTCAAAGGGCACTACCAGAAACTGGACCCTAAGAAAAGCAAGTTCAAATTGTTCATTTTATTGTCATGGTATCATCTCTGCTTTGCTTGGCTTTGTTCCAGACTCTCACACAGTTCCTGGGGTGGTCTGTTTTAAATACTGACACTTATGACAAAATGAACAAGCTTGAAAACAGGAAAGACATTGCTCAGGAAATGCTTATGTACCAGACAAAGGCCACCCCTGCTGAAGTTGAATCTATCCTGGTAAGTTTCTGTCCACAACCACAAAATTAAAGAAGGAAATTTGCTACACAAAAACTGAATTTTCTTTTTTTCATTTTTAGAAATACAAGGAGAAATTAAATGCAAAGAGTTTGGATGAATGTGATCAAAAGGATCTCATCAGGATTTTGGTGAGTCATCAAACTGAAAATTCTGGTGATGTATTTCCATCAGATAGTAATGTCTCCTCATCATAGAAAAAGTTGTGTATAGCCAAATCCCGATGAATACAATTTATATTAGCTATCAGTGCCACAGGCTAGATCTAGTTCATGTAGTAACACATGCTCAACTTCTGTCCGTCTATGTGCAGACCCCACCATTACCTAAAGGGAAACATTCTGTCCTAAATATACATCAACAGACTTCTAGACTGTGCAGTCCTCTGGTTGCCTTAGTATTTCAATATAGAAAGTGTCTTTTTGAAAGAAAGCTCCTATTTTTCCTGACTTAGTGCACTTCTTTTTTTGTGCAGCAGTCCTGGAGCACAGGCACTGGCCTATTTTATCTGAAAAAAACCTCAAAGATGTGCTCCAGGAAAACACTGAATGAACTTCCACTGTTAACAGATCAAAACAGAGCTAGGCTGAAGAAAAAAGGTCAAATGTACAGAAATCTGTTGACTTCCTGTAGCAACCACTTCACATATTTCCTCCTATTACACCACATTTGCTGATGAACACATAGCCATAGGGAAAAGAGCTCATAAAATTATTTTTAGTCATATGCAGGTGCATGCTGGAATGCATTGGTGTTAATTTTTCACTTGCTTCTGCAAAACAGATGCTCAAACAGCTTGCAAGTGGTGAAATAAAAAAACATCAAGAGACCCTTGTAGCTTCACATACCTGTTGAAGGAAATTTAGTTTAACTGCATGAAGAACTGCAAAAAGTAATAGATAAAAATTACAAAATTTCTCTACTGGCAGAGAAAAACCTGATTATTGTGGTAAAGGCTCCAAATGTGAAAACATAATACTGGTATGATTTTTAAATCTCCAAAAAGCAATCAAAGTGGGTTGTCTCAACATTGTGGAGTCACAAATTCAAAGATCTAACATCCTCTGCACTTCCAAGGCTACATGCATATGCTTTATCCTATTATAAGTCCTGGAGTCCCAGATAGCTAATGGGATAAAGCAGGTGTTTCTAGATCTGGTGATTCACAAAGTAATGGGTCTTAAAGCATCCCTGGTCTAGGTTTCTTTGTCCTTGATCCCAGATCTGTGTAGATATAAAGGAAAAACCCAGGGAAAAGGAAATGGATGTTTAAGCTTATTTGTTGAAATATATGCAGACATTCAGTCATCTTTTTACCTTATCCATAAAATGGAGATAATTTATAGACTACTACGGAGGAAGGCAGTCATTGTGATAATATAAGCTATTCTTTGTGTGTTGAGATGGTCACAACAAATTGTATTGGAATTTAAAGTAGGAAAAGATTGCCCAAGGCTTTTATCTATTGTCTTTGAGAAGAAAGTCAGCAGTATCACAATTGTGTTTGATAACTTAATACATGTTAGTTTGTACTGACACCTGAGGCCTTTGCAGACACAGTAAGCATACTGTCCTTGAGCAGTATTTCTACTGAAGAAAATAAAAAAAGCTCTTCCAACTTTGTTCATGCCAGAAAAAATCTTGGTTTTGATTTTTCCTATCAGAAAGAAGAATTACCTGATCCAAAAGATTTAGAACTGTACGAATTTCGCTTCAGTGACTTTCCTGTTACAGAGCATGGCCTGATAACTTGTGGAATACGACTGTTCTTTGAGATAAACGTTGTTGAAAAGTTCAAAGTCCCAGCTGAGGTCTGGTTTATTTTTTCTTGTTTATGTTTTTTTTAAATAGCTGATTTTAGGTACTTTAATCTAGAAGTACGCAACACTAAAGTATTAGTTGTATGGTTAACAACCATCCATTCTTAATGAAACATATTACATATTTGTCATAAAAACATAAAACTAATCCTGAATTGTGTGAGTTATACAGGGGTTTAAATCAACATGCATTTATGTAAGAACAATTTGCTGTTTCAATGTTTAATTTAATGAAAAGCGTCCATTTTCAAAGAACTTACACATTTTTACAGTAATTTTATAGGAATTCAACTGTTTTGTTTGAATTAACAGCACAGTCTTAATCACTTTTGTTCCTAATAGGTTCTTACAAGATGGATGTACACAGTCAGGAAGGGTTATCGAGATATCACTTACCATAACTGGAGACATGGATTCAATGTGGGACAAACAATGTTTACTCTGCTGATGGTAATGTTGCTAATATTAACCTTACGTTCATTTTTTTAGTTTTCTTTCAATTTCAAATGGAAAATTCAGGAAGACACACTCAGAATTATCTGTTTTCTTTTACAGACAGGCAAAATAAAGAAATACTACACAGATCTAGAAGCCTTTGCCATGGTTGCTGCTGCTTTCTGCCATGACATTGACCACAGAGGGACCAATAACTTGTATCAAATGAAGTAAGTACAAATGCTCAAATACATAGAAATATACTACTTTTAGTGGCAAATGAAAAAAAACATGTCCAAACTTGCAGAAGTATAAGGTATACATTCCATATTCATCTGGCATGAATAATTATGGTACAGAAGATTTCTGTTTTAGAGCATTTCACAGAGCTAAAACACAGAGACAAAATGCAAAAGCAGATTCTTAGAAGGGTCTCCTCATGCTGCAATTCATCTTTAAGAGAATCTAAACTCTGGCAATGCTTGGATTGTAACAGACAGAACCTTATGCATGAGGCCAAAAAGAAATGAGAAAAGTAAATTAAAATTCCTAACAGGATTACTTTCCCAAGACAAGGGCATAAGCGCTTTTCTGGAGAGGGATTCAAGATGTGACATAGACAAGGGCCAGATTAGAGTGAGACAGATTTTTTTTCTCTCTTTTCCACTGCCTAATATGACTAGCTCAGTCGTTCCTTCTCACACTATTTCCTGACTGACAAAGGTCCTTTCCTGAGGTGTAACCTCCTCATGTTGTACAGGATTCTGAGGTAATAAGCTTGAGTTTACCACTGAGTCCACATGTCTGGAAATTACACATCATGAGGTTAAGATTGCAATTCATGCTCCCTCTTGTTCTGAGAAAATATTCTATAGGATTTGTGATTTTTACCTTGTTTGCTACGAAACAATATTAATTAGCAGATGCTTGTTATAAAACAATATTAATTCATTTTAAATTTACCTTTGTATGATATTACATATCATGGTGAGACCCACTCTTGTCCTGAAGAGTGAACAATCTACCATTTAGTCTTTCATGTGATCTGTGAGAGCTTGTTTCCATGTGCTAGCCAGAGAACACAGGTTTCTCAGAATGTCATGAGTACCAGCAGATTTTAACTACAGTTTTCTGACTACAGTTTCCACCAGTTATATATCCAGACTGACTGATCCTCCCCCTCTGACCCTGAATACACTCCTCACAGGAGAGGCATTTCAGCCTCCGTGGTACAGCAGTGACGCAGGGGGATTTTCTGATTATTCCAAGGGATTCTCCAGGTGACGTAGGAGAGAGAGAATAACAGACATTGATTCTTATTCAGTGGAGTGCCTCTCATCCAAACAAGTTTAAGGGGGGGTTTAAAGCTTCCTAATGTGGTCTTCCCTAGCTGAAAGCCCTCTACATGAGGTCATACGCAGTAAAGCTATTTATAAAACTCATCAGGCTTTACTATGACAGTCTTAATCACATCAGAAATTACAGGTACAATGTAGCAATCCACCTTGGGTTATCTGAGGAACACAGCTACTAGTCAAGGGAAGAAAGGAGGAAAATACAGTTCTAGACATGCAGAGCTACCTGGAGCCCTTGTAGGTAGGATATTTCATCCTTCATCCCACAACCATAGTCTGACATAGAATTTCCTCTGCTTGAAGTTTAGCCCAATGTCAGGGGAATGCTTTTAACTCTGTGGTAAGACTGAACACACCTGACCTGTCAGGACTTGTGTGGTCCTTAAAGAAGTGATTTTGGCAGAGGACATTAGAGGACTTAAACTCCATTATGCTGTTATTTCTGATTAACTTACAGTTGACTAGAATCCCAGGGCACATGGCTTGTCATGACAGTCATTACAGATATACAAGAGTTCAAAAGCCATGCCACAGAATAAACATTAAAGGATGGATAAAGCCTATTTTTAAGGTACACAGGAGGGACATAGATTAAACAAACAGCAAAACTGATCATGCAAGACAAAATAGAGGCAGTTTTTGCGTTTCACCTTTGACTTTAGTGGGTACTGAACACCCAGTGCTCTACAATGTCCATCATCACTCAGTCACAAAAATGAAGGCAAGTTGGATTTTTTCTCTGCATCATGCTAATGGTTAGTGTATACAGATTAAAGTATTGAACAGGAAGATCAGAAGCATTTTAATCCTAAAAATATGAAATCTAAATAAAAACTATTGCCTTCAAAATAACATAAATAATTGTCTATTTTTCAACAGGTCAGCTGCTCCACTGGCAAAACTTCACGGCTCTTCCATTTTAGAAAGGCATCACCTAGAGTACAGTAAAACCCTGCTGCAAGATGAGGTACGTCATGGTCCTTCTGCTCACAATGATCAATGCAAAAGTCCAATCAGGTTACAATGTTCCAAATTTCACGGGGTCTCATTCATCCCTTGTTCGCAGCCGCGTGGCAGGCACCCACTTCCACCCTCATTTGCCATTGCTAATCCCTATGGTGATGTTACTGCCTGACCTCATGAGGAAACAGAATAAATCTTTGTGCTAAGCAGTAGCACAATGCTCATAAAAATCCCAGAAGGTTTATGATTTGAAGACGAGCAAACAAAACACCTTTACCTTTACTGTTGGCAATGTACTTTTTCGAATGTGAGATGCTGGGGACTAACTCCTGCTCTTGGCCAGAGCAGCTGGCGGGACCTCTGGAGGCTCTCACCAGCAGCATCACTGCTCCCTCTGCTCACACAGGCATTGTCCCTTCTGTTAAAGAAAGAAAGAAAACCAGGACACTTAGAAAAATGCTGTGTGATGGCCTCATTCCCTTTGCGTGAGGAAAAGGACATTGCACTTACCATGGTAGGTCCCTAACACCACTGCAGGCAATTGTGCTAACCCACGTTAACAGGAGGAAAGGGTCTCTACTGGGAAGCTTTAAAAAGTCTAGGAAAATTAGGTTAATGAAATGTGAATTTTGAATTTGTAGCACTAGTTTAATTTAGGGACTGTAATTGGCCAATTTTGTTACACTATGCTGCGAGAACCTCTATAGTACAAACCAAAGACAGTGTTTTAAAAGGAATTGAATTCATAAACTTTCCACCTTGCAGAGTTTAAACATCTTCCAGAACCTAAATAAGCGCCAGTATGAAACCGTGCTACACTTATTTGAAGTTGCAATAATAGCAACTGACTTGGCTTTGTATTTCAAGTAAGTACTAAATTCTGTATAACTTCCTACTGAAAAAAGTCAATCCTATAGAATGTGTAACTATATTTTTTAGTTGTTTATATGCAGAATACAAAGATGCTCATATGCAGAGCATAGAGCTCTACTTAAAATTGTTATTAAGTCTAATTATTGTAAAATCAAGACAGATTTATTATAAGCTTTCAAATTAGGGAATGCATAGATGTATATAATAAATCATATACATTCAGTCGATCATTCCAATATGCTTTAGATACAACAAACACTGTATTCCAGAAATGTGGATTTGGAAGCCTAATCATAAGGTTGTGTGCATATATATTTCGCATAGAATACAACAAATACACTAAACAAGAGTATGCTGAAAATAAATATGTTGGTTTCAAAAAACCCTGCAGACATCAACTGATTCCAATGTGAAATATGACAAAGACTCCAAATATCAAACCATCCATTCTGTTTCTAAGTTGGCAACTTCATGTGCTTTTATAATATTTTCTTGAAAGATATATAGAGCCTTTTGTTTTATGACTGGGACAATTTAAAGTCAGAAGATAGGTCAAAATTCAGGTAGTTGTTCAACAGAAATTATTAAATTTTAAAGAACAGTGATTCCATTTTTTATTGATTACTACACAGATTAGAAGATCTATTAAGCAAGACACTTTCTATGTTTTTGAGCCTTCTTCTCAGTCAGATCTTAGTAATTCTTTGGATTTTTGATGGGAGGAAGTGGAAGAATATTTATTAGTATTTGCTTCACTTCTCCCAATTCAGTATGTTACAGAAAGTAATACACATGTAATACTAAAGAAATGAGAATGTCACCCTATTTTAATATGAGGAGGTAGGAAATTGGTTATTTGTTTCTTGGTCAGAATTCTGACATATTACTTTACATGTAAGTTCTATATAGCAAAATCTAAATGTCTCCGTTACCTGAAAAGTTTGAATTCAACAGGAGGGTTGATACTACTATGACTAGGATGCTAGTTTGGAAAAGCACAAATATAGTAAATGTTGTTTTCTCTTTAATTTTTTTTTTTTTTTGCAGGAGCTTATGTCCACTAACATATGTTTTATTGGTATGTTTTAACAGGAAAAGAACTATGTTTCAAAAGATTGTTGATGCAATTGAAAAAATGGAAACAGAAGAGCAGGCAATTAAGTACATATCTATTGACCCAACAAAAAAAGAAGTTATCATGTAGGTGGTTAATGTTTTACTCTTTATTCAATTAGTTATCTAGGACTAGATTTTAAAAGAATTTGGGGTCCTAAACATTCAAATTAAGATTTGATGTTATTGTCCAATAACAAGCAAAACCTTGATTTTAACTTAGAAATAGATGTCTACAATCTTCTCAAAATGTGCATCCATCTGAATCTTAAAATCCTTTTAAAATCTAGGGCCTTTTTTTTTTTTTTCTGAACAATCATCCTATCACAGAATTATTGGGGTTGGAAGGGACCTCTGCATTTAGTCCAATTCCCCTGCCAAGGCAGGGTCACCTAAAGCAGGTGACACAGGAACATGTCTAGGTGGGTTTTGAGTACCTCCAGAAAGGGAGAATCCATGACCTCCCTGGGCAGCCTGTTCCAGTGCTCTGCCACCCTCAATGTGTATTTTTTCTTCCTCATGTTGAGGTGGAACTTTTTATGTTTTAGTTTATGATCATTGCTGCTTGTCCTGTCCCTTGGCAGCACTGAAAAGAATCTGGCACCATCCTCTTGACACCCAAAACCATGCTTAGTTTGGATTTTTGTTTTCAAAGGGCTATGATGATGACTGGATGTGACCTGTCTGCAATAACCAAGCCTTGGGAAGTGCAGAGTAAGGTAGGTGCTTTGGAAATACACAATACTTGCATTTACTCTCTGTTTTACTGCCCATTTGGTGCATCATCAGCTAAAAAAAAAGTTATCAGTTGATACATATTTAATTACCTGTTGCTCCCAGAAAAGAACCTCTACTTCTGCCACTGTGAGTGTAGGTGTTCCATGTCTCTCCTCAACCACTCCACAGCTTTCGACTCTTCTCTACTTGTCCTTCTGCTTAAATTGATATCCCCAATTCTGGCAGCTGTTCTTGCTACCTTTAAATATTACTCAGGTTATTTTTGTGCTATACAACTTTTACTACTTTCCAGCTATTTTTAAGGTACAGATTTAACAACAGTATGGTTTGAATTGTGTCTGTTCTGAAGATCTTGGTACCATCGCAAAGTAGCTTAAACATGCTAAAAATAAATTCTGTAATACAGTGTGGTACGTAAGGACTTCAAGTACTGCAGTACTTTTTAACCATCCTGCTGAAGCTCATCACTTAGGCCTACAGAAAGGAATATGTTTTAACAATGCATAATCAAAATACAACTGTAGGATGCTTGTGGAGTCTTCCAAGTTATCTATGTTACAGTACTACAAGACTGTAACGTTGCTAATAGTACCTTGTTCCCATTGACAATCATCTGTCATTTATTCAGCTTGCATCAGGATATTGTTAAGAGATAATTTGCTGGAAAAGCCTTCAGTACAATATTCCATTAGGATATTGTTAAGAGATGATTTCCTGGGAAAAGCCTTCAGTACAGCAGACAGTACTGCTGAAAAAAACCTGACAGGTTTTTTTGTTGCTTTTTTTTCCCCTCCACATTTTCTGGATTCCCTTGTTCTTTTATTTATTTAAATTTACTGCCTTCTGCTGATAATTCCACTGAATTGTGATTATTCAGGTTGCCCTCATGGTTGCAAATGAATTCTGGGAGCAGGGTGACCTGGAACGGACTGTGTTACAGCAACAACCTATTGTAAGTACTAAATAATTGAGCTGTGTTAAACAATATTAACTTTGTTAATTAAGTTATTAGAAAACTGAATAGGTAATGATCCATGACACTTACTAGATCATTATATAAAAAAGCATAATATCTACATATTCTGAATTATTGCTCTTCTCTTCTAGCCTATGATGGACAGAAACAAAGGAGATGAACTACCTAAGCTCCAAGTTGGTTTCATAGATTTTGTGTGCACATTTGTGTACAAGGTAAGAGTACCTGTTTTTGTTTTCCTACTGCAGCAGTTCTGATGGCACAATTACTGACAAGCTGTTGCAGTTAAAAATTTCTAGACAGCAGCAGGACTCTTGGTCACAGAGTGAACAACCATCACAACTGCCACAATTTTCCAAAGATTTAAAATTTTCAAAGAATTGCACCCACAGAGCAAACTCAGGGGAATTGAAGCAAATTCATTAGGGAAGATCCCAGTGAAACTTGAGGGTGTTGAGGTTTTGTTAATACCTTGGACGACTGAGTTACAAAGTCCAGCTTGATTCTTCCCAGTACCATTTAATATAAGCAAGAAAGGTGTGGATGGGTACAGAAAGCAGTTAATGGTACAGCAAAGGGAATAGGAAACATGTAATAGTCTGGACATGTAGATATTCTGTATCTTCTGTAAGACACTGAAATGTCAACATTATTAATCCCTGTCTAGTTTTTTATATTATTCCACTTTCTGTCATGCAGAAAGTGTCATATAATATTTTAACATCTTCAGATATATCCTCATCTGCTTGGAATATACTACAGGGTAATAGACTTTTTTGCTGTATCCTGATAAAATAGCATGTATCGTATTTATAGTTGTGTGACAGACATATGGGGGATTAGGGAAGATATTGAAATGCACAGTATACAATTCTGATATTTTCCTAATAGACTATGCACACAATAGGGCATTATTATCCCAATACGGTATTTCCAATAACATTCTTTAGAATTAGGTTGAATAGAAAAATGAAATGCTTTCTCAGCAGTATTTCCACAATTTCAGACTTTACAACTCTTAAGTGCTTACAAATTTCTAACTTACTAATTTACATTGTACAGGAATTCTCAAGGTTTCACAAGGAAATTACACCCATGTTTGATGGTCTTCAAAACAACAGGGTTGAATGGAAAACACGAGCTGATGAATATGAAGAGAAGATGAAAGCTATTGAGGAACAAAAGAAAAAGGAAGAAGAAGCTGCCCAAAAAGGTTAAGGAAGTTCTTTGGTTTTCATTTACATATATTTGTGAGGCAGTCAACATATTCCCTCTCTCAAATTCACACATGCAGTGCAGTTGTGCAATGTTCTATAAAACCTTATACTAATAGCATGCAAGTTCTGAATTTCCCAAATTAGCTTTGTCTTTATTTGAAAGAAGAGTAACTTTAAAGATGACACAAATCCAGTATGCTGACCTCATTTTCTAAACTGCAGAATTATATAAAGTATGACCATCACAAAAGTGAAGGGAACATAAAATTTCTTTTGTCTAAAGATTTAAAACTGAATCTAATTAAACTCTTGCTTATCTACTAGAGATTTATTAAAATTCTGTGTGGCACCAGCCCCAAATGTATTCAGGTGCTTTGTTTAAGTTGAAAATGAAAAGCATAAAGGAATGGAGGGTGTGCATTTGGAACATAAAAAAGTAGTGCAAATCCCCACTTCTCTTCCAAGTTTAAGATAAAGCTTTTGGCTCCAGTTCCCTACCACCTGTTTTTTGGCTGCAATACACTCTCATATTACCAACTTAACACTAATCTTCAAAAGACAGCCCAACTCCTAAAATCGAAAGCATGGTTCTACATATTGTAACCTAGAAGTGGATCTGATTTTATAGAAACTGAGAGCCCATCACTCAAGTGCAAGAGTCAAATGAATCAGTTATTTTTATTCTGTAATGCATGTGGAACAATAGGCCAACAGCTCTGCCAATCAACTGAGATCACTGAAAAAGTTCAGAGATTAAGGCAAAATCATGTATGATTAAACCAGAACGATTGTCAGCTAGTTTGAAGAAGAAAGGTTAGTTTACACTGTTTCATGTTTTTAAAACATGAAACAGTGCTGAATAATTTATTTGTTAATCAGTGTCTGTGGGAAATAGGTGAGTATTCTTCACGTTTCACACACAAGAGGCTACTCAAGGTTACCCAACAAGTGTGTGAATCAAAACTAGAATTATTGGCTTCTAAAAAATTGATACTAGGCCAAAATAAAAAAAACCCCAAACCACTAAAAGTTTTTGCAAAGTGGTTTAAAAAGTTTTGTAAATTACATGATTTAATCAAAGCAGATTTTTGGAAGAGTTTAATGAAATGAATCAAATATTTTGGCCTGCTCACACTGTAATACCACTTACACACTCTCACAGAAATTGCACCCTCCAAATTATCTCCCAAATTTATCTTCAATGACACTTTTTTTGCAATTACTCATATAATTTTATGTAAGATTAATTCATTGCAGAGAACCAGCTGCTTGTCCGTATGAAAAAAGTACTCTTCCCCTTACACTGGAACGTAAGCATCTGAACTCCACACAAATATCAGTAAGACAAAACAAAACAACCTGTGACCTTCTTACATGACTTCAAACCTCCTTATATATTTGCTTTCTTGGCAAAGAGTAGTTACTAAAGTCAGACCCTATGCCTTTAAGCAAAAGCTTCTTAAATAAAAATTAAATAATATATTTAAGAAGAGTCAGGTATTTCTACTCCCACTTGAAGTTAGTACCTTCTTAGAACATTGGTATGTTGGAATCACTTAAGTGACTGATTTAGGAAGTATTTTCCCCACAAGGAAAACAGACAAGCCCAGACAGACTGATTTGCAGGAGCTAAGGATCTGGTCTTTGCATATAAGAGTTGGCATCATAAAAGAAAGGGAATTGTTCTGCATCTTTTTACACACTGGAATGAGGCCATGCACATTTGTGAAGAACAGATCCGAGACTGTCAAATCAAGGCCATGTAAATATATAGGTTTGTTAAGTCAGTTCATACAAACAAGAACTTGATACATGCTGGACCATGGTGGTTTCTCTAGATCACGCTGACCTGGCTATTCTTAGCCATTCAGGAGACATAAAACAAAATAAACATGTTTGCTGAACCACTACAGTGGAAAGTTCAGAACAGAAAGTAGACAGTGTTACACTGAGAAAATCAATTACTTAGTTAGTAACATAGTGTTGATTATATCCACAAATTACAGAGGGTAGGACACTGATTATGTGACGTGTTTCAATGCAGGTGGAAAGGGTCGAAAATGACCTAGTAACATGATGATCCACAGCTTTCGAATGTAAGTTTTAATTCTAATATTGGTATCTTACCTTAAATGAACCTGGAAACGCAACTTATTACATTGAAAGAATCTTAACTATGACCAATAAACATCTGTGGAATCATTTGAGAGAGACAGTAACAGAATCAATAACTATAGATAAAAGCATAAAAATTGTCTCTCTCTCAATCAGTAATTACAAAGAGATTCATGCAGGGTTGTATAAAGGTTTATGCAATTAGGTCAAATTAAAGTTTTGTATCATCTGCTTCAAAAATAGATTCATAGAATATATTGATCCAAGAGTTTCTTTCTTTTTTATGGCTTGCATTCCTCAGCTTTGTATGTGTGGGACAGTCATATATATTTAACTACTGAAACTTTCCAGTAAGAGTGGTTCAGTGTGTGTTTGGTCCTTTGAAAAATGTTGGTATCAACTCCTACACTATATACACATATGTATATATAACATGTCATTATTTCATACTCCTATTTCCCAGACAAGCAGTGAAATTTCAGAAGGTCAAACACACATAAAATACATAAACAAAAGCAACAACTCTATAACAAGAAATTAGAGCAGCTAAAATTAACAGAAAATACTCATTTTACTTTCCTTCTCTGTTTTTTAACAGAAAATGAAGCTGGAGGTGGAGGTGGAGAGGAGGGAAAATCCAAAACATGTGTAGTCTTGTAATTCTTTGTCTCAGACACTGTTCCTGCTGCAGAAAAGACATCTAGAAAGAACTTCAATGAGCCCCAGTGGATTTCTGCTTTGCATAGAATAGTATAGATCTATCTCTTAACAATCCTCCTAAAACATTTGCCATTTGTTGGAAATAATTTTTAATGGAGTAAAAAAAAAAAAAGGTTAAAATTAAAAACTTAAAAAAATAACAGTGTGAACTGTGTGCTGTAGGTATTTTTTCATGGCACTCAATTTACATAGTGTTTTTATTAAAATATGTAACTTCTGCACACTGTCCAGAAAAAATATAATTTTTGGTAGATCTTCTAGGAAATTATGGAATGAAATCTAATGTGTACAATTCAAACAAAAAATTGCGATTTTTGTTACTTGTATATTTACCTTTTTATATTATGTCTCTTTCCTTAATCTGGAATTCTGCCCTTTTCCTTCATTCTCAATATAAAAAGGTCAAGAATAAAAATCTCCTTCACTTTAGGGACACTCAACACAATTCCTTGGCTCTATTTATAAAAAGTAGGCCCATGGTATACCGTGCTTTTTCAAAATTAGCAAGGATAAACCTGTAAAATGTAGTAGTCACCCAGAGAAACCTCACTTTTGTTTGTATGCAAATGGCTCTCCCACAGTTCCTAAACCAAGCACCTTTTACGTAAAAATCTGAAATGGAGGCCATAAACATACTTTACATACAAGTAAGAGTTTACTAAGATATCAGTGTATCTACAGCAGGATCCACATCCAAAGGCACTTTAAAAGGCTCATGTATTCCCAATGCACCTTTTAAAAAATGCAATAAAGTATTTGAAAATGAATTAGAAAATTAATTGGCACAAATTTAATCTTGAGAAGGAAAGCAATTCACGTTACCTGTTTTACAACCAAGAAGACAGACTGCACACAAATTAGCTCTTCATAAACAAGGATCTCCCTCCCAAAACCTGTTCTTGAGCAATGATGGTCCACTCCATAGCTTCTACTCAGGTCTCACAAAGCCAGCTCCTCCTGCGGATGGAGGAGGGGCAATGACTGGTATATTACGCATGGATCTGAGTATTCACTGGAACCAGTGTCAAATCTAAGGAGATGGATGGCAAATGCAATTCCTGCAATAAACAAATTCAACATGAAGAGACAATTCTGCCACTTTTCCTGCCCCCTTAAAAAAAGCAGACCCATACTTTTTTTCTCTCTGAAGAGCCGTCAGTATCCAGAGAAGGGAGAACGAGCAATTTGCTCTACATAAACCTTTCTAAGAATGCTCTATGAACAGAGACAAAATTATCACCCAATATTAAAGGTATCCACAAAAACTCCCAAAACACTTAAAACATCCTGACTTCTAAATGGGCCAGATATTTTATGCAGTTACGACATAGAACTGGGTATCGTGTTATTTTCTGTATTAAATGCAGCTACGAAAGAAAACTATTTCAAGGTTGTTTGATAATGTAATTTTATTCAAACTGTATTATGTATTTATTATGTATACTGTAACTTTTTATAACTGTATTTTAAAGACCCAACAAGGAGTTAGTTATCCAGAACACATATTTAATATACAATACTTGAAGCAACAAAAATAGCAACGCATTTGAAAAAAGCCCCTTTGGGCAAGTTGCACACGTGTAAGCAGATTGCAGCAGATTGGATTTGACTCTCAACCAGGCTCGCAAGATGACAGAGAATTAACCTTTAAATCCACCTTCTTACCTAAAGAAGCCTTCATGGAAGGCTACGTTTATTTCTTACTCAAGGACGCCCTAAATGTGCCCTTGTACTGTCATCTATTATGTAAGTACCAACTGTTTAAAATGTAATTATGTTAAGTAATACTTGTAAATAGAGTTTTCAACTTAGTCATATAAATGCATGTAAAATGTTCATAAATACACTGCAACCATCTCTGCTGTTACATTTTCCACATAAAATACTTACTATAAATACTTTCTATAGATATACCTCCAGTGAGAAGTACTTAGCAAATATATATTTTATACAACATTAACTTTCCTCAGTATAACATGAAAATTCAATTAAAAAAGCTTGTTCTACATATACAAAAAAATCTCCAACTGACAGTAAAAAAATACCCACTGTACCTATTCATGTGCAGACTGTTTATTTGGAAACATAACCAAACAAATCTTTAAAGATACGTTACACCTTGAAGAGGAAGACAAATCCAGTAAGTTTCTGAAGCAATGTAAATTTTCTGAAGCTTTACTTATATATTTAGGACTACACTTTAAAGACGGATTAACATTCAATTAATGGAAAGGAGATCAGAAGCCACAGATAACATAAAAGTCACATGTACAGCTCTGGTAGAAAGCCACACATGTTATGTTTTACATCAAAAATTTCACCAAACAACCAAATTTTTATAAATGGAATTACAAGATGCATCAAATTATAACTAATATTTAAAACAAAGTCACAATAACCGGAACTTTTTAAAGGAGTACAGGACACATTTCCCTCATGATTTACTTAATTCAAGCAGAGTACATACTTGATAAAATTTGAACTTCTCCAATAGCATTTGAAAATACTTACTTACCTAAATATTAAAGTCTACATGACCAATAAATTTAAGGCTATTAACTCTTGTTAAATGAATTAAAAACATGAATATTAGAGTGTAGGACATTAAACTACTCGCAGAAACTTACAAAATTCTCCTTTACAAAAATCTGGTAACAACTGAAGTTTAGGATAAAATAAAAAGCAGTGAACTTCCATGATGTAATGTCAATAAACTATATCCCTGTTTGTTTAAGTTTGGGTGCCATGTATCTTTTGCACTGAAAAAATTACTTCTCTTGTTTCATGAGTATGCAGCCTACCACAAAAACCAGTAAGTTTTAGATTTGAAACCTTCTACAAAGATAATCTATCCAAATGGTTCATGTGAGTGACTGCAGAAGAGGTATGCTGGCAAAAAAAGGTCTCTGGTAAATTATGACTGGATTTCCAGACTTCCATCTTGACAATTCATGAAGAAAATCAGCCTACATCAATTTCAAGAGTTAGAGAAACAAGTCTTGAAAGTATTCTTCAAACTCCTCCTCCCTGTAAGAACAACAACAAAAAAATGTCAAAAACAGTTCTGCTTTGGATTTGAATCTACAATCAAAGACAATCTTTGTATGACTAAGATTTAGCAAACTTCTTATTAGAATTGTAAAAAGCATAGATAATTTTTCCTTATTCAAATACTCTTCACTTTTTTTAACTGTGCAACAGCAGTGAGCTGACTGTTAGGATTTACTTCTAAAATAATTAACGGTATAGTAGGGGGTAAGACAGCAGTGGTATCAGTGTCTTAACAAAGGTTCTCCTCCAGAGTTGTGTATATCACTTCTTTAAAAATACATTCTTAGGTTCACAGCACAGAAAATATTTGACATAACTTTTAATGACAGACTAATCATTGAAACACTCAGGAAAAATCTCTGCCTTTGCAGTTCTGAATGGACACTGTACATTTTAGTAGCTGTAAGCAAACTAGATCAAACTAACCGTGACTTTTCATTTGCATCTTGTAGAGGACCCTTCCAGAAGTCAGCATCTGAAGGACCATCTTCTGTATTGCTGTTATCAGAATCTGTTAAAATATTTAGAGTGTTTATGAAATGAATTTTAAAGTAATTCATCTTTTTTTTACTTAGATGGCATATTGCTAGGAGCAATGTTCAATTGTAATCATGAGAATAAACTGAACACTTAGCATAAAGTGTTTTGCAACGTTAATCAATGTAGCATCACAAAGATTCTTAGATTATCAAGAACTAATGTTTTGGTCAAACAAAGCAACCACCACGTGAAAACACTGATCTTGACAATACAGCATAGCATTTTGTTCCTAAAATTAAATAATCACAAACCCAGAATTACAATACATTTTCAATTAATGATATTAAATGAATCAACTACCTTACATAAACAATAATTTTTAGCAGTTGTGACTTACCAGTGAAATAGTCAGAAAACACAGATTACTGTGTAACTCTTTCATATAAGTACACAGGAGTGAAAATGCATCAGAAATACTCCCTGACCTAAAAACTCCCTATCTTCCAATAAAGCTTTCCTGACAAAACAGAAACTTTGCTTGGTCCAAGTCATAAGAAAACTGCTTCAGGTCTTCCTGTATCTAACTGGGAAAACCTACAGCCTAAAGGCATCCTGAAACATATATATCAGAGCAGAGCAATCAGTAGGAACACTCAATCTCTTGTAGACAGTCTGCAGCACAAATTGGCATTATCAGGAGATGGGGCTTGTTTCATGAAAAAAGAAACTGGAGACCTGGATTACTGGGCTACAGAGACCACCAGTGCCTAAAACAGTCACTGAGACTGAACGCACCTGAAACAGGTAGGTCTCTGAGGTACTACAAGTGACAGCTGGAAAAGACTTTAATTAAATTCTTTTTTTTTCTTTTTTTTTGAGCAGAGCACATTTAAGTACAAATCACATTTTCTGTGAAGAAAAATGTAGCAGTTATTATAAAGGTACTTTCTTTACACAGCACAGATTACACAGCACATATTTGCATACCTGAACCCATGCAATTAATAAAGTACCTGTTTTTGCACCCTCTACTCCGTTCTACAGTCTGACCTCTCATTTTTCTGATTATTTCCATTCTGTTATCTGCCCATGTTTTCATTCTTTGCTTAAACAATTTCCTTCTTGAAATTCCCTACATTTTTTATCCAAGATATACAGGTAATTAATTTGAACCTTCATATTTGTTTGTTTGCAGACATTTTTATCTTATATTAAAATAGCTAATAAAACTAAGATAAATGACAAATATCTAAATAATACAACTTATTACAAAAACATAGATCCTTTACCTTTAGCAGAATTATCTGACTCTTCTGAAGAAACCTGATCTGTAAAGAAACACCAAAACAGGAAAAAAAAAATAGTAAACTTACCTTGGTTATCCATTATCTTAAATTGTTTACAAGGATATTTCCATCACAATATATTACACATAAACATGTGCACACGCATGCGCACACCACATGTAAAGAGAGCAAGCAAACACTGAAGTAAAAGGACTTTTTTTTGCATGAGTGCAAGGGTCATCAGTTTGCGCTCAATTATGTTATCCCAAGATCTGTGGTGTAAAAAGGTTATCTTACATTTCCAAAAGGCTTTCAACCCCAAAGCCTCATGGAATGAAATACTTCACAAACCTTTCTGGTGTGCAATGTCCAATTCTTGGACAAATTTTCCTGGTAATGCATATTTTTCAAAAGGCTCTCCTTCTCTAAGAAATTTATCTTCTTTTTGCATCTACGAAATTTTACCTAAGACATTTATCTTTTTGACTATCTGTATTACAGTCAAGAAAATTACATATCTCTATGGATAACTAAATGTATTTATCTATATTTATACATATATCTATGCAACTATAACAAAACTAAGGTTCAACTAACACATTTGAATATTTTAATAACTGAAGGTGTAAAACTTAAATGTACCTTTATGGGTCTTTTTTTTGGGCTTCTTTTTTGCTGAATGAGATAATTTTGTCTTCTTATTTTTTGGCTCTTTAGAGTTCTGTACCGCTGTGCCTCTTTTCTTGGGTGTTTTGACTTCTTTCCTCCTTTAAAACAGATAATGTACACCTTCTCTATTATGTTTAGTTCTTATGCAACAGGAAATCTGAACTATTTAATTCAGTCAAACTTGTCATTTTTTCAGAAATCTAATAGTAGTTACACTGAAAAAAATCCACTGAGTTAAAAGGAAACGTGCCATAGAAACACTTTATGCTCTATAGCAGAAGGCAAAGGACAGGAAATGCTACAGTCGGTAATACAAAACTGACACAGACAACAAAAACAGTGAGTTGTCAAACAAACATTAAATATAGCAAATAACTTTATAACATCCCAAATTCTTACTTACATTTTTTTCTTTTACCAAACCATTTTGTATATATGTGATGAGAAAAACCACAGTTAATACAGATTTTAAAATACATTTTCATATTTGATAGCAACAAAACCTGAGGTAGAGGACTCTCAAGCCTAAGAAGCTGCTACAACCAACGAACCCCTGTATTCTATTTTCAGCATTACTTATATAGGTTTGTTGTAAGAACATAGGCTAACATTTTCAAGCTTCCTTGAACAAAGAAGTCAGTGAAATTGTTTCAAAATAAGTATTACTCTGGAACCAACAAAATGTTTGACCATGTTTATTCCGAATTCAAGCAGTTTTATGATTTTAGTTCCAAAAATCAAGACAAATCAAACTCTTCTCAGTGAATTAATTATCCTTCTTAATATCTACCTACATAATGCTCTAATGAAACTGAATATGAATTAACTTTTAACATAGATTAATTAACTACTAGACGCATGTTTGATTTGTGTTACTTTAGAAAAGAAAGCATTGTTTCGTAGCTCAAAGATTTCCTTTTCATATGCTTAGCAGATAATTGTATGGCTTAATTATGGAGACATGCAACTAAGTTAATATCACATCACAATTAAAAAAACCCATAAAAAATGAGCGTCAATAGCTGTGGAATTCAGTAAGATTACAGATAGTCATAAAAAATAATGCACATATTTTGTAGGTTCAAAATACATTCCTTTTTACCCCTATTAATAAGTGATTCTCAAAGAAGAACACTCAAATTCAAACTTTCCAAGCACAGTCACTTGACTCACACATAAACCCAAGACTTTTAATAAAAGGGAAAGTATTTCAGCTCTAAAACACAGCAAGAGGGAACATAAAAATAGTGTTTTGCATAAATATTCAGATAAGAAAAATAATCACTGGGTTGAAATAAGGCAAATAAAACTTCTGTGGTGGCAGGGATGGGATTCTTCCAGTTTGAGGGGTCTTGCACTCTCATTAGCACAATCTCTAACTCACAATAGGGACAAGTCAGTGGCTTTATAAGAACTCCAAAATATTTATGCTATTTCAGCATAAATGAAGTTGCTAATCATCTAGCTTAAGTCTTTCCCCTATCTGCTGTTCATAACTGTAACCTATCAATAATTCAGGCCCCGTATTATCAAAATATGTCATTACCTGTGATGAAAGTTTAGTTTATGGGAACATTCTGGACACAGTCCTGAAAAAATAAAAATTAGAACATTGCAGCCATGATTTTGATAAACACAATTAACAAAACTTGCAGATAGAACTATATCTTTCAGTTTCAGTAGCTTTTCCTTCAAAACAGTAGTTACAATATAATTGCAGTCAGGACTAAGAAAAACACCACAATGAAAGTCTTCAGTACAAACCCAGATTTTACTAAAAATGGAGAACGATTACAGGTTTAGCACCGGCAACTATTCATTAAAAAAGTATCAGTGCTTATCACATACAGACATCCCATTTTATGGATCTTTGTGGACAGATCAAATTGTTCTACAATAATGCTGAAGTCCCATAAATATCTTAGAGCTCTGCCAGAGACCAAGTGTTCCCACATTGAGTGTCTTGTGCACAAAAGGAAACAAACACCATCAGCTTGTTTCACACAAAGTAACTGTGTAAACCATGGTAAGTTTAATCATCTGATGATGCATCCAAATGTACACAATACTGAACAGGAAAATCCCAGTCAAAATGCAAGACTGGAAAGGAAATTATTTAATTAAAGGTAGAACTTTTGTAAGAAAACATAAATGTTAAAATCAGTAGAGCTGAAGGTGTGCAAGAAGTTGTCTGGTCCAAAAGCCTAACAACTCCTAAGCCAAGTAACTAAAAAGGGCAATGACAATGCTGAAACCCTTCTTGCAATGAAGCGTTGTCATTAAAACTAGACATGCCTGTATACAAAACAACTTATAAACAATTACTCTAATTTTATGACACCACCCGTTATACAGTATGAAATGGTCAACATGTAACAACTTCATAATATATAATGATAATAGCTGTTCTCTCTAAATCAAGACCATCTGTGATTAATTTAACAAAATTATCTCCTACTCAGCATTTTCCATTTTGCATGAACTAATATCAGGACCGTGGAGTCTTGCTCGATGGCTTTTAGAACACAAGGTATTTGTCTTAAGTGTCTACATCCCTGAAGGGCTGACTTACGCAATTTCACAAGTGCATTCCTCTTTTCACCGTGTTCAACATAACCAAAATTCACCTCCCAGCTCTTCAGGCCTGCTTGCGCATCACAGTGTTTATTTCCACAGGAAAACTGACCTGTAAAGAGATTAAAAACAGTAAAGTGTGGTTCAGTGATTAACATGCATAGGTTTGGATTTGTTATTTCCAATTTTGCACAGTTTTTGGTTTTTATTTCCCATTTCTTTCAAAGAAAAAAGAATACAAATCTAAAAATAACATCTAGATTAAGAAAACAATATCAGAGAACACAAAGCAATCAATCAATCATACTTGCCTAATACCGCCTATTTGCAAAGAAAAAATAGAGTTTGAACTGTGTTTTGAAATGTATGGCTGAAGATATGCTATGAAATAATAAACCTAATATTGAACTCTGAAAAAATGAATGTTACTAAGATACATTCTAGATACTAAATACTTACTTAGTAGGGGATGATGGATCAGAAAGTGTGATTCAGATAGGCATCTTTAATGACATCAAAATATTGAAAGTATCATGTACATATCAAATGAAGATGTCCATGTTCTTATTACCCAACTGGTTTACCTGATACATTGCACATACAATTTGTATTCTTATGACTTTCCATAAACACCTTTCTTTTAAGAAAAGGAAGTAAAAATTTGTGAGAGATTATATGTCAGCTTTAAAGCTTCCTTCAGTTCATTATGTGAAAAGCAACACTGCTTTTAAAACAATCTGCACATAACCAATGATGTTTACACCACTGACATCCCAATATTGGAGTAATAAAGATATGTATATTCCCTTTGCAGAAGACTGATTCATATACAGGGCTGGCAGAAGGGATGTGAAGGATGTGTATTAATAGGCTCACAAGCAGCACTGTTGGTGAATGATTAACCTCAGAAAATTCTGCTTAAGCTGCTAACTAATGGATTGGCAGTGTCCTCAGATACTTCAGTTCTGCAATGAAACACCACTTGCAATGCAAACATTTGAAGGTAAAAACCCCCAGGACTCCCATTAAAAAAAAAGTTTCAATTAATATACATTAAATATGTTTAACCCTACGTATGGTATGGCTATCATATCCCATGTCATCAGCAATCTCCAATATGACCTTCTTTCAAAACACCTACAGCAAAAGACTGGAATGAGAAAAGAGGTGAAAGAAATAATGTGGCATTTAGAATTAGTATTACAAGGGAAGTGATACCTCTTCATTCACTTATCCTAGCCCTTCTTCTTTGTGACCATGCAAAGACAGATATCAATAGCAAAGCAACCAAATGAGAGTAACCTATTCCTAAATTCCCCTCTTAACACACCCAAAACCATAGTACAGTGCACCAACAGTGGTTCTCCCCACCATTATTACTGCCATAGCTGAAATAAGTACATACAAGGTGAATTATCAGACAGGTAGGTATTAAGGTTTTATTAGAGTATATCAATTTATATTGCTGATTTATATTTTAAAATAGCATTAAATACCCACGTCTTTTTTAAAGGATCGTTTGGAACCACACTCGTGGAGAGCGTCCGACACCGAGCGCATTGGGTTCTCGCGCCCTCCAGTGGTGAAAGGGAGGATTTATCGATTCTTATATTCCACTGTACACTTTTCATTAGGATTCCATTAAAAAGCCTCAAACATGCAAATATGCGTTTTCTGTCATATTTTAAAATATGGAGGACCAGATATTAAAAGTACAATGCAGTTTTAAATTATTTTTCCCCATGAAGATGTAAAAATCATTTAATTTTAATTATCTTTTTAGAGCATTCAATAAAGCATGTATCAAATGTAACAACCTGGTAATACAACCTGGAGTGCTGGATGCAACATATTACTACAACTACCTTTAGAGGATTTAATGTTTATAGGTTTAAAATCCTCACCATTAATGTTCACAGTTCCCACTGTGAAAAATACATATTTTTAGAAAACTTATTTTTTTAACTTTTTATAATATGTTATAATAAAGCTGTTTACGGAATGAAGTTCTCTACAGAACTGTAACTGAGTGATACTGATCAACAGTATCACTCCAGGCAACTTTCTTGGATGTGCATCCATGACTTCTGAAAACTGCACATGCATGAGGATCCACCCACAGGAAGAGCAATACATTCACCTCATTTTCTCATTTGTTCAGCAACTTGAAAATACCCAAGAACTTAGGCCATGGAATGGGAACCACTGTGCAAGGTCTCAGTAACACACTGGTAAGAATTCACACACAGAATGAAGCTACTGATTTAGAAATGGAATTGGGAGACATGATAACCATTCCCACTATATCCACTTAAGCTTTCAAAACCAATTTAGGTTAAAACAGACATCACACAAGAAACTTGGATTAAAAAGTTAACATTTTGCAGAACAGTATTAAAGAAACTGTAATAAATAAATTATTTCCTGAGAAAAAGTACTGAGAGTCTTCAATTAAGAGCATCAAAGGCTAATGAGGTAACAGAACTACTGGAGAAAAGCAGCTAAAAAGCACATCCATGCAATTCTACATTAGCAAATGCATTATGGTGGTTTTCATTACAAATCTGACCTTATGAAAATAAACCAAATGTTCTTTTAATTTTAATATATGCAGATCAATGTTCACTCTAGACCACTGTGGGATAAAACAGTGAAGCTGGAAGTTAAATCAATTTCTTGTCCACTATTATCGATAAACTTACCATATTGTCAAATACTGTGTAACAAAATTATGTCAGAATTCAGGAAGAAAAGCTCAAAGAAATGTAATAAAAAAGGAAAGATAGCATTACCTTTTCCTGAAATTACTTCTTTCTCATGTCGCCATCTAAATCCAAACTGAATAACCAAAATTAAGTTGTGAATAGTCAACACATTCAGCACTGTAAAGACTAATTTCAGTTGATTGATGTTTGGTATGAGGTTCATCCACTCAATTCTGATAAGGAAAATCTAATTTTCTTTCTCTTCTAATTAAAAATATCTCTCTGCCTGTGTTCACCAAAATGATATTTTATTTATAAAAATATTTTAAATATTTTTATTTTCACAGGAAAGCCCCCATACTAAAAAACAATGACAAAAGTAAACATATTAACATTTCCAATTGGAAGAGAAGTTGGCCTAGAAATCTGGAAATAAAAACAAAAGAATAAAATGTATCCTATTTAATGACCAGGTGTCAAACAGATTTCATTTCTTAGCAAATAGAAGACATTTCCAAACTGTTAAGCTACAAAACAAAGCACAGAGACAGCAAATAAGAAACATTTCGAGTCCAATGCATATCAAAGTAAACCTTAGATGCAGAGCACCCTCCCTTGCTGCATTTCAAAACTGACAATAGAACTAAACTCTGACAATACAGATGGTCATTTATCAGCCTGAAAGCTTGTAGACAAGATGCACTGAAGGTTCAAAGACAACCTTGACCTAAAAAATTCCTATCTAGGGAAAATGTAAGGAGCAACAGACCCATCACAAGCAAAAGCTGTCAGAACACACTCTTCCACAGTCTCTAAGTAGCCTCATACCAGAGATTCACACCAGCATTTCTAATTAAAAGGAAAAGATTGTATGTCCTAACCACACAATGGAAAGTGGGATCATGGATCACAGGATCCTCTTTGCCTGAAGTGCCAACAACCAAGATGAGTGCAGGTGTGCAAATGAGCGTGTGAGCACCAGTGAAGACCAAGCCAGAGCAGCCATCAGTGAGATGAAGGGTCAGGGAGCAAGGGGGGTGAGTGGGTGTGCACTGGTGAGTTCCGGGTGTGAGAACGCTGCTTTATCTGTAGGGCTGACAGCACTGGGGTGTGCTTTGAGACCAGGGAGTCTCAGCCATCCATCCCTCTGTGCGTGTGTGTGTGTGTGTGTGCGCGTGTGTGTGTGTGTATAGCCATGTGTGTATGTAATCAAAACAGTCTGAACCAACTCCTGCAATGTGGCTGCAGCCTTGGTGTTTCATATGTCTTGGAGCTTCTTACTGTTTTTTTTTCTGAGCTTCAGCTGTTTATTTTTCAAGACCTCAAGAACTCCCATGAAACTAGGCCTTATCATTATCCAGTATTAGGGAAAAGTGTCTTTTCTTGGAAGAAAAGGCCCAAAAGAGATCCGAGCTGCAATCTCTATGCAGAGATCTCTAGAAAAATTACCTAAAAGGTTTTGGTTGGAGCAGAATAATTACAGCTGTGAAAAGACAGATGAGCATGTATGTGCAAGTCTCAATCTGTCCAATACATATGTTTAAAACATCACAGAAAACTGATCTCCAACTTTACTTTGACACCATATAGCAGGATACAATATCACAGAATCAAAGAAGAGCCCATGTTGGAAGGCACGTTGACAGACCACCTGGTTCAATCACTCATGAGAAAGGGGGCCCAGACAAGGTTATCCAGCACCCTGTGCAATTGCACCTGCAAAACCTCCAGCGATGGGTATTGTAATGTGCCACTGGGGAGGTTGTACCAGTGAATAAATGTTTTCACTGTAAAAAATATCTTTCTTATATCAAGATGAAGCATCATCATATAAAGCATCAACAACTATCTTGCAAAAAGTTGGCCAGCTGAGAAGCTTGTTATCTACCCTGCACATCTCATAGCACCAGCACTGCAAAACAGAAGGCATGAGTGGCTAAAGATATCCAGCAGTTTATGGAAATGCACAAAAAGAATCAAGACAGGAAAAATCTGAAAGCACAGACTGCATTCCATTGGTGCAAATGGGATCAGCAGAATATTCCTGACTTCTAAGAAAAAACCCTGCTTTGAAATCCTTCTGTACCAAACATAGGCATAAATCAGTTATTGAAAAAATCTTTTTTTTTCTATTTCTCTATGAATTTCTAAGAAAGGACTTTCATATGATCAGTATATATTTGAGAACAGAAAGCACAAATATTTTACAAACTGCATGACACAGCAGTCATGCTGACATGGCAATTCCAAAAATATGCGTAATGACTTTTGAGTATAAATGGGAATTGAGAGTGACCTTAAAGTTAGGACAGATACGCTTGAAGTCTGACTGGGTAAAATTGTTCACACAACACAAAAGAATCTGGTGCAGAACAGTTTCCCACAAAAGAAAGCAAACACACAGAAACTTGGCACAGTAGTGAAAGAAACAAAATCTGCAAGCATGCTCCTGGGAAATCACTTGGGGGATGGAATGGACATTGAAGGATATGAAACAGCTATAGGAAAATAAAATCAAATTTACTCAAAAAAAGGAGGGAAAACACCTTCAGCATTTTAATTTTTCTAAGTTTTAATTACATTTTTGCATTTGACTGTTCCAATTGTGTTTAGATGACGGTCACCTTTTCTACCTAACAGAGCTGAGCTCAGTTCTCACAAATATTTACCAGTGAATGTCATTTTCTACACTATAAATAGTCTAAAAGAACTATATAGACTCTGTTTACAGAGCTGGGTTCCTGTGTGCTAACAACACCAAGACACATCTGAGTTTAGCAACACTCTTTGCAAAATCACAACATCCGTGTATACTCTTTGACTAAGAAGTTAGTCAGCCAAAAACTTGGAGAAAATAAAGGCTGCTCCAGTTAAGAAGAAAACCTGGTGCTGGAACTGAGCTGTTTCTCTTAAGAAATTCTATTTATTTACAAGGCACATACAAATCCTGTTTCCAGAAACAGAAAAGAACAACCAGCAAAAGATGCTACTTTAGAATAGACTTTTCCAAAATTGTTTTTGCCAGCATTCAACTACAAAACTCTTTTTAGACTTTTCTTTTTAACCGTAACATTCCAGGGTTTTTTAGGCTTCATCTATTGCTCCTCTCCAAGCAACCTTTCTAGCCTTCTTCCTTTAACCCCTTTGCATTTTCTCCTTCTTCACACACAATGTACCTCTTCATGAAACACCACCTGACAGAAATGCTCCTATTCCCATAGAAGCACATTTTTGGGGCAGTGACAATGCTTGGATTCCAACTGCTGCTGCTTATTAAGTAACTTGACAAATTCTCACAACTGTCTCTGTAGGAAAGGAGTACAACATTCTGGTTTCACAACATACCCACAATCATAAGGCAATTTTTAAAAAGGACATACTTTAATATGATTTATGATAATGAAGCATACCTTATTCTCTTTGTATCTGCTGAGATCTGCTATGCAGTATTCTTTGAACAGTTTATCATAATACTTCTTTGCAAGCCTCTTCTCCCTATAACAAAAGGTATTATTTACTAAATACAGAAGATGACATAAATCATTTTACATTATAATGACATTAGCAAGACATGTTTCATCCAAAGAACTCAAGTTGCAGAGAAGTGCAATAGATACACACTCCTTATACTAAGGAATAATTTCCATAAAACTGGAAAAATATATATAAAATAAAGCTACAGTACATACTAAACCAAACTTGGATTTCTTCAGAGTTTTCAGAACAGTCATTTGGATCTCAGAAAATGAACAATTATTTATTAGTTCTTTCTGTCATCAACTCACATTGCCAGTTGAACAGCACTGCAGCATGAAAAGACCTCCTATAGGTCTTTCATTTTCAAATGCATCAAAGATCAAAGAAAGATTACTAAGTATGCACAGTTATTCTTAATTAGTAGGGGACACTACAAATTTAGTACAAGTGATCTAAAAATAAGATGTTCTATAATAGTTTCAGGTACCAATTCATGTCTGCCTCATCTTCTTCCTTCCAAAGGAATCTATGGTTTTCTCTAATAACATCAAGATCCGTCTTGTCATTTGCTCTATAAAAGGAAAAGTTTTTTTAGTACAATGTACCATTAAAATGAAAAGTCCATCAAATAATAATTTGGTAAGCATCAGTATTTCATAGTTGTGATCTCCACCCCTTCACATAAAGGAATACATTGCTATGAAATAAAACTACCAAAAACTTATTCCCTGGCATACCTATTCCAAAAATGCCCCAAAACTCATGGTGGAAAATGGTCACTGAAATTGTGGATTACTTGATCCTGTCTGAAAATACTTTTTACATTCTATTGAAGACAGTGATTTTAAAAGGCAGTTATAGATAGCTCTAGAGAAGGTTATCATTATTCTGGACAATGGATAGCAATTCTGCACATTTCAAAAGTCTTTCAGACTTATTTTGAAGGTACTGACAGATATTTCTCAATGTACTCTCAATTAATGCTCCCCTGTCATCCTTCCTTTTACATAACAAAACAAGAATAAGTCACCTCATGGTAAGTTCTTGTCTAAAAATATGAAACCAAAATGAAACAATGCAATTCTGTGTTTTGGATTTACAATTTACAATTACTGTAGTTACTGTTTGTGACCAAAATAATTAGCAATTTCATCCACAGCCATATCTGTCTCTGCCCCCAAAGCTGTAATATATATTTAATGGCTTGACGTAACAGGGGAGCTTTACAGGCACATGTTTGCTAATGGTTCTCACCCAGATCGTCGGAAATCCTCTATTTTGCCACCATAGTATAAAATGTAGTCATGCACAAACTTTTTATGTCTTTCATACTGAATAATGCAATTAAGGATCTTTTCAGAACTCACCTTTTTTTTGTTTTACCATAGTTTAAAACTAAAAAAAAAACCAAACCCAAAATACTTTTTATATACTTAACAGAAAGACTTTTTTTCTCACAAACAGTTTGGTAATTTCCAGAAAGAACGGAATTTACTTAATAACCTCTCATCGAAGGTATTTTTCAAATACAGGAATTTAAGGCAATTTCATTTTTAAAATCTCATTCAGCTGCCAGGCCTTTATAAAACTGTCTTTCTTTATCGAAGATGCTCTGTATGCATATACACAGAAACTTGGTTCATTTTTTCAGCTGTAGTTTAGACAACAGCTTCTTAGTACTGCAGTTTTGGTTTAAAACAGGTTTGTATTTTTGTATGATAAAAATAGTCTGGCTACTAAAATGGAATAATTTATTACTGTTCTACCATCAACATACAAATAAGAGTTGTATGCTTTAGTTTGGAGACAAAAATAATGAAAAAATATGTAATGCTTTTTAGAGCACTTTGGCCTCAGACGTAATTTGAAACACATTTTGTACCATAATTTGAGCAAAATTTGTAATTACTTATTCAGAAAATGAGCTTCTTCACAAATAAAAACATTCTATATGAGTTCTTAAAAAGATTTTCAACTAACTTGTATCTCAACAGCAAAAAGTAGCTCCTTTGAAGAACAACTCAGTATCTGCTGTTGCACTGTCAACTGCTGTGCTAAGAAATCCCAGTATTTTACCACAATGGATAACCTGTGCCCCATCTTCCAACTTGACGAAAAACTAAACAGAAGGATACAGCACTCATCGATATCAAGTGAAATCTTCTTTTTCTGGCTTCTTCCCTGTTAATAACAAACATGTGTCAGCAAAAACACTCTTTTCGTTAAGAGTAAAATGTCTCACAAAAGCAATATATGAAATATATATAAAAGATACCTATCACATTCCTCAGCTGCAAACTGTCTGTGAACCACACTTCCTTGTTTTGCTTTTTGGAATGGTTTTATCAGAAGGCCATCTTCCTCTATTCTAAAGGTAGGTGGGAAAAAGGAAGAAAAGTTAGTCAAGAACTTTTCATAAGCAGTAAAATTTCCATATGACAAACCTTGCACTAACTTGATTAACAAAAACTGTTACATTGCTAGTTTCTACATGAATAAAAACTTTAGAACCAACATCAGCATGGACTTTACCTCATTTGAAGAACAAAATCAGAAAGGCAGTTGCTTACAGTTAGTATTTAAAGGAAAATGCTTGAAACAGCAATTTGTAATACTTAGTTTTATCAATATTATCACTACAGAACCACTGGAAGTTTCCTCAGTTTCACTCTACATTCAAAGTCCTCTACAAATCTCAGCTACACAGCAAAGGAAGAACAGGAAGGACAGTGCATTCACTGAATGAGACTGCTAGTAACCCTATCGCACCATTCCATGCCAGTGTCCCAACACCTCATTAAGCAGCTCTGCCTCTTGCAATCACAAGAATCACAAATTTAAAACACAACTGCCATGTTGCAAACCATACTTGTCAGTAGATATCCAAAAATACTTTAAGAATTCAACATGGTAATAAAAAGTTAAATATAAAGGGATGCATTTTAGCTAGTGAAAAGTATATTTAGTTAGTTTAATTCATGAATAAAGGTGAAGATATTTCCATAATTATCAGCTGGCAGAAAGAATGGAAGTCAGAAACCTGAAGAAAGCAAGCCAGGAAATTTATATTTCAAGCTATGGAATAAGGAACTCTAGAAACTAAGGGTATCGTTTGCTCAAAAGGATCTGTAAGCACAAAATTCCCATAAGGAAACTCCCTAAAACAGCAATTTGGAGAAAATTTAAGACTACTATTTTCCTTAAAGTGAAAATAAATATCATCATAGAGCAAGATGATATATATAGAGAGAGAGAGAGTGAACCAACATAAGAGCTGTACTGGGAATCAGCAGTAGTGTGCCAGAACAAGGATAATGACCAGATTTTTGAAAGGCTCCTGACGGTTAATTAATATTCCACCTAGAAAGTGGAATGGTAGAATGTATAATGGTCTCTTAAAGAAAACAAAATCTGAACAAAACCACTCATTGTTTTAATGGAAAACAGCTATATTTATAAAATAAATGAAACAGCACAATGCCTGCTATTAATCCAGTGACTAAAACATGAAATTTTTTTTCCCAGAATGCAGTCAGACACTATAAAACCCATTCTTTCAATTTTTCTACAAAGAAAAATATGCAAGAGTCCTAGGAAAGTTTCCAGCAAGTCTTCTTAAAAGAAGTCAAATAAAAGAGCTGGGGAGACAAGAAAAAGTAAGAAAAGTATATGCATAATGTAGGCCAAATGTTCAGTATGGTGAAGAAAGTGTCAAAGGACTACAGTGCGAAAGCAAAATAAATTAAAATTTTTACAATATAATGAAATCAGACTACAAAATGCCAGGTCAGTAATTGTGGGAACCACTGAAAGAAGTGGCAAAGGTAATCTCAAATAAAAGATACAAAGTTATATTTCAAGGATTGAGTACTATACAATTCACCAATTCCCAGGTCTCTTCACAAACCACATAACAAAGAAGTAGCATCAGTTCTTCACTTTTTATATCTATATGTTTTACATCTACAAAGCCTGCTACCGCTTGGCCATTTTTGCCTTGCATTCCCAGCAGTTCCATTTGTCCTGATGGATTCACAGTGAAGTCAGCAATGCTGCCAAACCCCAGCAGTGGATACTAATGCTTGGAAAAACGAAACACTCTGCTCGGAGAACTGAGGAGCATATAGACACCAGATGGAGATGGCAGAATGGATCTCAATCAGCTGCCCCTAGGAGACGACAAGCTTTGGCAAGCTTGACGTGAGGAGATGCAGAAATCAGAGAGATTGTCTTTTTCAAAAACCATTTTAACACCAGACTTTACATACAACAGCATAATCTTCTATGCACACTAAGAGGCCATTTGCACAAAATACATAATGCAAAGTGTTAATTCTGTAGTACATTACCTTTTAGTCTTTTGCAGAGACTTCTCTCCACTCTCCTCATCACTGAAATCAGAATCATAGCCTCCATGGCCATGTGCCTGAAAATAATAGACCAGCCAATATATCTGCTAATGTAATATGGACATGGCATAATTATAAATCAGTACTGTCTATCATGCATAAATAAAAGAGAGAAAGACAGAGAGTAAGCAAACAAGTGCAAATTCTCACATATGTCTAAACGAAGCCAAAGTCAACAGACAATGCAGAGTATATTCCAAATAACACAGGGCCAAGAAAGACATTGTCAGTCTGTCTAAAGATCCCTTTATAAATAATTTATATGCAGATGTCCCCATATTTAATCTTCACAAAGATGCAGAAAAACAAAAGTATGATAAATACCTTTAGTTTTTAATTTCAAACAACGTTCCTTATGTAAGAAAAAGGTGACTATTTTCCCCAGGAGCTACTCTTTCAGGGGGGTTGGAGGATTGGAGGACAGCAACTGATATGTGCCCATTATACACAATGAAAGATGGGAACAAAAGTCTCTTGGGCTGTGGTACAGCATTTTAGGTCATTAGATTGAACACTGGTAACTGGAAATCTGATTGATACAATACCTAAAACACAAAACAACACTATGCCTGCAAAAACATACAGCCTAATCAGCACAACATTCCTACCAGGAAACGAAGTCTTTTTTTCTACACACTTTGGGACTACAATGTCAAATTAAGGCCTTCAGTGACAAAGCACTGTCTGATGCTCAGCCCATCACCTCCATTTTTCAAGGTATAGTTCCGTGTTCAATTCCTTCAGCAGACGCAATGGCTTAAGTAGATTCCAATTCCTCTCCTTCACTCCTACTCTGATACCTTCCTTGCAGTTGCTCAGTTACAGTTGTGAAATTACACAGGAACCAGATCAAACAACTCACCCAAGTTAAAAAAAGATATCCAAAAAAGATTATTTTAACCCGGGCAAGTTTCCTGGCAGTTCATCCATGCCCCCACAACCAGCTACACCAGCCAGCTGAAGGAGTAGCACAGGGAGAGAGCAGCCAGAGCTCAGAACTCCATAAACCAGCACTGACACAAAAAAAAAGCTTTGAGATAACTGAGGTAAAAACAAGAGGGATGGTTATTATACATCTGCATGCAGAAATGTTCGACACACACTACCTAAGTATCTTGGTAATTCAGACTGTGGATGAGAAAAGAAACATGTTTGATTCAGCTGATTCTTACATTATCTACTATCATATTCCACCTCAGACAAAGAGCTGAGAAAAACAAGATCTGCGAAAAAGACACATCTCTTCAGGATAATTTTGATCAGGCGCCTTTTCTTCATGCAAATGCCTCCCAGAAATGCCATGCTGAAGAGTCAACTGTCTCCACTATCGACACCAGCAACTGTTTTGTATCATGCAGAGTATGTAAAACACTATCTTCTCAAACTAACAGTCAAGGATTGTTTTTAAGATCTTTAATTTTTTTTTATTATTGCTAATAATAAACTAATATCTAATGTTCCTCCCACTCTTGAACTCTTCTGAAGAACACATAGCTTGCATAAACATATTTGAACAAAAGCAAACCAGAATTTTCTGATTTGCCTTTATGTTTTCTATTTCCCAAATGACATACAAATTATGAGTTACCAAATAAAAAACAAAAGTGCAGCAGATGTCTGGTGTAAGTGATCCTTGTGGCAAAATAGCAGCAATGGTGCTAAGTCCCATAGCAGAGATGGTTCTAATGGCCAACCTGTCACTACTTTTATTAATGAAGCTCATGTGATCTTTAGAAAAGGCTGACTACTCTACTAGTGTGCAGCAAATATATTTATACTTAGCCTCTAAATTAACAAATATCATAGGAACTTGGGAATGTTTTAAAATGCAAAAGTAATGCTTTCCAGATGAACACCAAGAGCTTCTGTCACACTCAAAAAGGGAGATAGTCCCAGCCAACACAATGAGTATGAAAGCTAACATGAGACAGATCAAGTATAGAAACAGGCAAGAAGAGGAACGCTCAAATGAAAGAAGATTTTGACAAAGCAGTTGCCCTTGGATGCTGGGCCCCAGGAAAGAAGCAGACATCCTCTGTAATCTGCTCTCAATTGACTTCAGGAACTATTCAAATAAAAAGAAAAAAAAGACATAAGAAAAACTGCTCCAACAGTCATACTGTAGGGCTCTCAGAAGCTGATGACTGCCTTTTGAAAAACTGTGAATATAAGGTTAGGCATGGCTAAGGCAGGCATAGGCTGCTTTTCCAACAGGAAAACTCTCCACAACTTCAGACATTCCTCTGAATCACTACTATAGCTCAAAGATAAATTCAGACTGAAAAAGAATACAACCCATGACTGATATCCTGACACTTCTAGATCAATCCTCCTTTGAAGGCAACAGCAGGATGGGCAGGTCCTGCCCTGAAGCTGGGTTGGGTATCAGCAGCTCTAGCAGTGCTGGGTGACGCTCTTGGAGACTGGAACTGAACAATTATTGACCTGATGCCTTATGATGATACAAAGATGACCTGACTTTCAGGCAAAACATACCTAGCTCATTTCATGAACTCCATCAAGGAATCTCATCCATAAAGGAATCTTTCCATTTTGGAAGGACAATGTAAACAGACTGCTTCATACTGTAAAACTTCATTACAGATTTCTCCCCTTCTCCACCAAAAAAAAAAAAAAAAAAAAAAAGCCAGAGAACAATCCCAGACAAAGCAAATATGCTTAATATTTAACTGTAGTAAAAGAGGGGCAGATACCAAATCTTTCTGCCCAAGCTAGCAGATGTAGATATGGGCATGCAAAATTGCCAACAACATTTAAAATATCTACTTTCATTATTTAATAAACTCTTCAATATAAATTTTGGGTTGATGGAATTTGTCAGAGACTCAGAATGCTTTTTTTAGTAAATTAGTAATGTAAATACCAAGTGTTTTATCAAAACATAAACATGAAAGCTATGTAACTTGAGTGGTACAGGGTATTTTGTCTGTTTCACCAACTCTGAACTTTTTATTCCCAAAAACCAAAACAAACTGAAACCACAAAACTATAACAAATACCGATATGTTTTGGGGTGCATTTAGCTCACATTTAAGTAATCTTGAATTAATTAATAGTGAAACAGTTGGAGACAGAATAGAGTCATGTAACTTAGGGGTCCTAAACCCAGCAATTTAAACACAGTGACTGTATGAATGCTGTACGCAGCTGATGGCAGACAGACACCAACTCTGGATGTTAACAGAGGGCACTACTGACTCCTCAGCACTGCATTTACAGCAGGTGTTAGCATGCAGAGAAGGCACCTCTTTTAAGCCTCTCCAATGGGGTAAATGCACAGGGGTGAAACGGCCCATCACAGTCCATGTTGACTCCTGACCACCACATACAGCAGAACATAAAAAGACAGTTAAAAAGGAAAAGTCAGAGCAATCCCAGACAAAAAATCCCAGCCCGGGGTTCCTGACTTCGGCCCTAATCTTGCTGCTCCGCTCACAAGTGTCACTCTGACCCTTCCCTTTCTCTGCCCAGCGCACAGGTCTGTGCTCAGGTGTGCCCACAGCCCGACCAGGCCCGAGGGCTCGTTTTGGTACAAACAAACTCGTCCTGAGGGGAGCGAGGGATGGCTGCGGGGCTGGGGAAGGGGGCTCCTGTCTGGGTAGGGGGCGGGAGGTCACAGCGCCTCACTGCAACACGCTCTTCCCACCCTCACCTTCTCTAGGAGGCTTTGTAAGTACAAGTGGCTTCAGACCTACTCTTCTTTGTAACATCAGCTACCAGGGGTGCTTGTGTATACCGCACAGTGAACGGCCCTGGCAAAGAGGAAAGGCACCCCCAAGACACTGCCCCTTTATTAAAGCTATGAAAGTAGCAGCAGGAGTAAAAGGCAGGGATCAGCAGACGTCGACAGCGAGGATTGGTTTTCTGGAGCTCCATGGAGAAAAATCACACCGCACCCCGGTCTGCGTGGCTCCGACGCCGCTCTCAAGCCCCGCACGCCGCCCGGCCCGCCTGGGCCCCGGCCCTTCCCCTTCCCCGCACGGCCCGGGCCCGGCCCCGCCGCCCTGCAGGCCGCGGGCTCCGCCGGGCCCCCTCCCGGCCGTCCCTCCGCCCGTCCTGCCCTGGCTCCCTCCGTCCCTCGCTCCCGGCCCCACTCACGGCCGCGGAGAGGCGCAGCTGGTGGGGCTCCATGGCAGCGGCGCTCCCAGGGCCGGCCCCGCCGCCCGGCCCCGGCGCTGCTCGGTCGGCCGCTCCCGGAAAGCGGGGCAGAGGCGGAGCGGGGCCGATCGGGGACTGCCGCCCTCCTTCCCTCCCGCCCTCCTTCCCTTCCCTGCTCTTCCCTCCCTGCGCCGCGGGCGGGCAGCGGGGCGCGGGGGCGGGCGAGGGCGAGCCGGCACGGCACGGCCGGGGAGGGGAGGGGAAAGCCGCGCATCATGTTGAGGGGCCAGGGGAGTCTCCCTGCCCGGGAACCCGGTGCGCGGCCCCGGCTGCCGCTGCCGCCGCCTCCGCCTCGGGGAAGGTAGGACTCGGCCGCAGGGGCTCGCAGAGGGCCCCGCGCCCCCCGCACCACCCCCGGCGCCTGCGGGCAGGGCAGCCCCGCTGCGGGACCCGGCCGCGGGCACGGGGCCCGGCGGGACCGGCCCCGGGGAGGGTCGGGCAGGGTCCGGAGGGGACCCCTCCGCGGGAAGGGAGCCCTCCGGGGGAAGGGAGCCCTCGGGCGGCGCGGCGCTCCGGGCACGGCGGGGGCTGTGAGTGACACGGTCCTGCCCGGCAGCGGCTCCGCCACCGCATCGCGCAGCCCGAAGGACGGTCCAAATGTGACCCAGAACGCGTGTGACCCAGTTTCTCTGGTAGGACCGACGGCAACTAGGCGATAGAGTTTGGGAGCCTGTGGGTTGCATCAGAGAAAGAAGCTTTATAAACTAAAAGTGTTTTCTGATGAGGTAGCCGGGAAGTACCAATCTTCGGCATTAAGTCATCAGATACACCAGGTAGCTGTCAAGGAATTGTTATTTTCCCGTCAAACACAATACCTGAAACAGCATTTTGGCTGCTGAGCTCTGAAATGCTTTAATCCATTGCAGATACTTTCTTCTGGACTGTATCGGAGTTTCCAGTTGCGTTATTGATTCCAGGATTCTCAAACCACTGATACACTTAATACAGGGAAATATTAAAAATTAAAATACTACTGCTGTTCTTGTAATACACAGGATGTAAAATACAAGTTATAGGTAATTGCTGTAAGGTGATCACATACCACAGTTGACAGCATACCTCCTTACCCTGGCTACCAAATCTCCCTTTTAAAAACAAAAGTATTTTTTCTCCTGACCTAATGTTTGTGTTACTCATTATGTTGTTGCTGTGAAGGGATGTAAAGGTGATGCTAAAGTGTCCCATGGAAAGGAACTGGGTGGCACTATGCTTACTTGAGTGTATGCAATATTCTGCTGAAGTCCTACTGAATGTGGCCCGTTTCCTCTAAAGAGCAGAGACTCTGTTGCAAAAATGGAATTATCCTAATTAATAATTTAAATATCTCAAAATAAATAATGTATACTCTCAAAGCTGTAATAGGCATCTTTTTGTTGTTCCTCTCTTATGGAAATGACAGACTGCTTTAGTGTGAATGAATCCTGACATGATTCTGGAAACTGGGCCAACATATCATTGATTATGCACTTTGAAGAAGAGTGGGAAAGGTAGAGGAATGATTTACAATTCTTGAATCTCTTGGCATTGTGTTGTAGCCACAGAAGCCTGCATATAGAAAAAAATAATGTTTCTGGGACAGGAAAATTCTGCAGTGACTCCAACTAAAGCAACTGCTGTAGATGTTGAAGTTGTTTTATAAACAGCTTTTCTGAGAATAGTGGCTAGATAATTTCATCTTGCTATGCTATGCTTTTCTGATGTCTGACTGTGTTGCTTTCAAACATCACCTGATTGCTTTTTATATATGGGCTACAGTAAGCTACAGCTGGGGGACTGGATCAGGAATGGCCTCCTAAATAAACTGGAGATTGAAACTGAACCTGTCCTTAGCCCTTTGTATATGCATTATCATTTGCTCCTATGGGAGTATCTCTATAGTTTGAATCTAGCAACAGTATGCTTTGACACCCAAAAGGCACCTCTCATACAAGTCCCACAGGACTGGAAGATACGGGAAAAAGGAGAGAAGAAGGGGGCATAACTCTGCAGAGCAGGAGGTGCTACGGTTCTAAGTTAGATTTCAATGATTGTACAACCAAACCTTAGGAGCACAGCTTTCCTTTACAGATAAATCAATCTGTGTGTTAGCTGCTGCTGAAGAGAGCGTTCCTCTTCTTGAACTGGCCCTGGTGGTCATCTGACCACTTGTGCTGAACTGCAGCTCCTGTGACTGTCCTGCTGTGGTGTCTGATGAGTAGCAGTACTGGGGCAAAAAAAGATTAGGGCTGCAGGCATGGGACAGGAGAGAAGGAGGAGGTGAGAACATGACCTGCCCTTTCAGCCGAACTTCATGGTTCATAAGGGAGACAACATCACTGTAGTTTTCAGCCTCGTCCTGCCCTAAATCCAGAATGGGCTAAGTATGAGACGTAGTGTATCCAAAAAAGCCTAAGTCAGACATGGTACATACATTATGGAGGTACAGAATTCAAAGAATTATACCTGACATACTTATTGAGCTGTTCCCAAAAGCTTCCAGTATAGGAAAGTTCATAGCATAAATAGCTTAATCTATTTCTTAGGTGTAGATTTTTTTCCTACTATCTAAGAAGAATCTTCCTTGTTGCAACTTGAGATAATTTCTTAACACCCTGCACTAGTTGATACGGAAAACAAGAACTGATCATCATTTGAATAATATCTTTAAATACTGGAAGATACATATATATGCCAACAGTCTTCCCTTTTTGCAGCCTAAGAAAGTACTTTAACTTTTCTATTTGGTTACATTTTGGTGAACTCTTATGTTTTATTTCTCCAGACTCAGATTTCTCTATAATATTTCTAAGAAACACTAAGCATGGCTGTTTAGTCCTTAACAGTATTTAGCCAGGAAAAGACACATCAGCTTTCTTGCAGAAGGTTATTGCCTCCTAAGATCTTCTGATAAAGTTGTTTGAACTCAACAGCCTCTGATTTGTTGAACCAAAATTAATTTAGTTAGCCAGTTAAAAAATTGGTCCAATTTTTAATGAAGCAAATCAGGAGGCTTTGCCAGCAGGCCTGAAGAGGCAGCCACCACTGATATGGAGAGCAAGGGCAAGGCAGTCACTGTCAGCCACATCCATTTTAAGAGCTGCTTGTAGGGGACATATCTGACTACGTTTGAGTTAGATTATGAGACAGTAATGTGGAACCATCAAGAAGGCTAGTAAAATTGAGATTTGTCCTGTCTAATCTTTCCATTTTGTTCTCCATTAAGTCAGTTATTTTGTTGACAAATGAGGAAATTAGACTATCTAAAATTATTTTATATTGGCACCTTCCCATTCTGTACATGTCTGTGAAGTAAGTTGCCAAATCATTTATTTTCATATCTTCATAGTACAAACAGTACCTTGGCATCTGTCATGTTCCTGATTTTTATCTCCTCCTATCTGAAGCCCCCTATTAATTTGTGGAAAAGCAAGTAAAACTAAAAATAGACATTCATATATGCCAGTAACATGACATTCAGTAAGTGTAGTTCTTCTTCATTTAGATGTACAACTTTAGGGATGCACTGTGCTTCCCAACAAGCCCCGAGGAAGGTGTACACTTCAGTCAGGCAGCTGATTCCGAAGTGTAAGACTCCTGTCAGTCAGGGAAAACCAGTGGGACTGTACAGGAGGGGCAATGGCTCATGCTTACCAGTTCCCATCACTGGTAGTGGTCGCTCCAAACTAGTCATTAAAGACTAGTCATTAATGACTAGTCATTCTGTAACCATCTAGAAGTTATGTGAAGAGAACAGCTTGTTGCTGTGCATGTTTATTTTGTCAAATTCAGTAAATTATGTGTCCTACAGTTTTTTGTCATACAAACATGGAGCTTAACTAGCCACTAGATGTCAATGTTGCTGTGCTAAAAGGCAAATGTAGTTTTATTTGTTTGGCTGATAATTTATTCAAAAAAGCACTTCTGTATTTAAAATTATTTCCAGTATAGTCAGTTGCAAAAAATAATCATAGACCAACCCATGCTGTGTCCATTATTTTGAAATCAGCTGTGCAGTTTTTTGTTATTTTGAAGTTGCAATTACAGTTTCAGTGTGTAATCAGTGTTAGAAAAGTGCCTTTCAAAAAACATCTGATTGATCATCAGTTTCCTTCCTTGTTCCAAAATCCCAGACCTTTGTATAAGTAACCACAATCATTGTATTGTATTTTACTGTTAACAAGATAAAATAGAGATAATAATATGATATCTAATCCTATTATAAGAGTATCAAATTTCTTAAATTCCAGTTATCCAAGAACATTTTCCTCCTCAACAGTTTATATGATGGTAGCATCACTTCAGCTCTTAACACACTAAAGAATCACAGATACACTACAGAAGAACTAGACTGTTTTAACTTCTAACATCTATTTTAGTTTTCTTGACTATGACTACAGAGTTATGTAAGAATCTTATAATAATATCTTGAAAACCGAATTGTTTCATTCATTCATTTTGCTGCAATTAAGGGAACACTCAGAGCATCAACCTTGATCCTAAAACTCTGTGTACATCAAAAAATATCATTAAAATAAAGTTGTGTTCAAGCTCTTGTTAAGATGTGTCATGTAAATACCAGTATGATCCTGTAAACACTGATTCAGTTATGGAAATAATAAATCAGACTTTCATTGAAAAAAATAATTCTTGGAAGCAACCTCCCATATTATCTGTAAAGTTTGGGATTATTTTTGCAAAATGTAAAGAATTTTACTTGATAAATTCCCCAGAGATATATTATATAGATTTCTGTCTAGTGTCCTTTAATTGTCACTGCTAGTGCTACATTTGTTGTGTGACAGGTAATTTAGGTCTCCAGACCTTATGGTCTGGCAGCTCTGCTGAGAACAAAGCTCACTAAAGGATTATTATGTAGGCATGCATAAACAAGGGTAGTGACTTCAGCTTATCAGGGATTTAATTAAAAGGTAATTACCAATATGTACAAAATACCACTTCTTAGTTTTATCAACCTGCATTGAAATAAGTGGAATACAAAAACTAACTCCTCTACTGTGTTCCAGTTTTCCTTTGAGGAGATCTTAGAAGTTCATTATGCTTAAATTCTCTGAAGTATGAACAATTTCCTAAGAGAGCAAAGAATGCTTAATCTTTTATGTCTAGATCTGCTATGGTGGAAAGTGACTGATGGCATTCAATTACATAAATACAAGAAAAAGGGAAATCTGTTTTTCCAGTTTGATATCAGAGTTATTATATAAGATGAAAAATGATAGAAAATAGTAAGCAAAAGAAGGAAATGCAGTAATGTGGAAATAAAAAACTCAAAACAACTGACAAACAGGCACTGTACTTGTTTTCTTTAAATTATATTGTTTCCCACTGGATTTTTTGGTGGGGAAAAAAGAATATGTGAGCAAAATGAGTCTGTTGTGCTTTTAAACAATAGGGGAAAAGATACACATTCCCTTGCTTCCTGGCATTTGTTTTGGTGCATATGTCTACCATGTATGTGTATTCATAATATTCACTTACAAGAATTGAGGGAGGGTACAAGCCATTGGCAGTGAATGTTTGGAATCTAAAGTCTTCTATACAAAAAGGTGACCAACAAGTCATTATCTTCTGAATCATGGAAGCAGTTAAGCACAAGTTGTATGCCTAGTATTCAGCATAACCTGGAAAACAAAGGTGCCTCAAAGTCTGAGTCTGAAATATAGTGTAATAGAGAACTAAGGTCTCATTCCTACATATGTGTTCCAGAAAATGCCTGTGTTTTGAGAGATGTGTTTCATCTTAACTTAGAAATTGAGATCCTGATATGGGAATCAAGAAGGCCAATCCTATGTACTATGCACCTGGTCAGATGTGTTCACCATGGTGTTTACCACTGGTTGACCTACTGTATTCGCAGTATACAGTGGTGTAGTTTGGAATTGTTTCGAATCTCACAGTCAGATTTTAGAAAATAAGACACAAGATCATAAATATGACGTAATGATGACAGAATCAACCCTCACTTTGTCTTATTATTTCAGTGGGCTTACTTACATAGTAGTAGAGGTTGATAGTATTGATGTTGAGGTGATCAGTAGCTAATTCTTCAGTGGAAACTGAAGGATACAGGGATATAAAGACACTGCTCTAAGCAGTGAAGTAGGATGAATCCGTTAAAAATTCCTATTTCACAGTTTTTAATGAACATGCTTAGACAGTACTGCTGTGAGACCTCATCTAATTAATAATACCATTAGCCATTCTGCTAGAACTGACCTTTTATTAGTAAAAGTATACTGCTGATTGCTGGGTTTTGAAAATAATAGGGATTATATTTCAAATTAAATACAATTTTGTGTTATTTAATCACCAATGTCATTCAGACATAAAGTACTGAAATTCTATCAACCTTTGTATTGAAACTATTGCCAGGATACTATTCATTCCATGGCACCTAAGTGGAATGGGAAAGGTAACTATCCTAAATGGGAATAATTAGTCTACATTTAGTTAGAAATATCAAGTTTCATTATATAGCCAGCAACACTGAGCCATGCAATACCCTCAACTCCAGAAGTGAAAATGGCAAACTCAAAAAACCACCAATGAAAGTATCAGTGGCAAGTAAAAAGAAATATTCCAGCTTGTACTCTGGGGGAGATCCTGCTACTTACTGAAGCCACATACAATTTGCAAGTCAAAACATTAACAGTTACATATCGAGATGACTGCCTTTCTTGAATAGAAATAAAACATAACCACATGGAAGATAAGGGTCAGGATTTGAAGCGAGATTTGAGTGAAAAAATATTTCCTTTAGTATTTCATTAAATCAAATTTACATTACGTGGGCCTCAAATACACAGTCCTTAAAAGATGGATTGTGTTATTTAGAGTTATATTAGGTTATTTAGAGTTATATTAGGATCTGTTTTAATATATTTTAACAATCTTAGTTTAGTAAATCCATGCCACTCTTTCCCCATATTTTTATTTGAACCTCAGCCTTAACAGAGTCAGTATTTGGCCGGTTTCTGGAGTATGTCTGTTAACAAAAGGAAAATACTATTCTGACTACCTCATTTGTCTTAGATATTGTCATAATCCAATCACGAGTTTTAAGAACTAGAAACATTGGTCATTTGAGAGGAAATATTAAACTCAGTTCCTAATACAGAACTCCTGAAGCATAATCTTTATCATATGATTTTTCTCTTGTTTCAACTTTTCATTGTAATTTTCTAAAAATCACTGTTTTTTAAAAAAACTTTAAGGTAGCTGAGTAAGTTTAGGATATTCTGTATACAGATATGAACCTGTTTTATTACATGTTTGAGAGCTAATGTATACTGTGGAATAAAAGTCCCGTATTTCTAGGCAGGAGTTACTTTAATGACCAATAGTTTGCCATTCATTATTTCTTGAAGCTTAGCCTTTAACTCATGTATCTTGCTTTCACATTCAAGATCATATTGTTACACCTTGAAAGGATTTTACTGCGTTATGAAAGAAAAGTAAGTTTTATTCAGGTGCTTGTTTATCACTGTTAATCCACTCTACAGTATCCTGAAAAAGTGCAACCAGTGATAGTCTCCTAATTTAAAAAAAATATTTCTAAAAGCTGGAAAACATTTTTTGATGCTTTTAGTTCCAGAGTATAGAGATAAATATGTTCTGGAGAGAGTCCTCAAAAACTTCTACATGTCCAAGCTTGGTAAAATAAAATCTTTCCTATGATTCCAAACTTTTAGACAAATTTTGAAAATGAAGGTTTCATCATCTTAATCAAATTGACACTTAAATATAGCACACTTCACTGTTCTATGCAGTAAATGAGTTGGAAAGTTATGTACAAGCGTCTTTTCACTTGCATGATCCATTAAATTGTAGACAGAAAGGTAACTTCCAAAATTAATATCAGCTTTGTCAGCATTGTCAGGGGACACAATGCCAGAAGTTCAAAACAACAGTACTTGTTGTCATACAGTTTTTAATGCCATTTCATTGCTTTCTTGAAAGTAATCAAATAGATGAATTGCAATCCTTCCACTGTGTAGTAAGAAGACTAGGAAAGCATTTTGATATTTCCTTATTTGAAGACATCAATGCCTGCAGAAAAGTATGCCCATACAGCAGAATATTAAATTGTGTTCCCAGTTAAAAAGAAGCTAATGTGTCATTAATATATGAAGATAATGTTGTACTGTGATCTAACATTACAGTATGAAAAACAAAGCCTTAAACTTACAATGACATCCATGATTTGTATTGATTTGCAGTTCAGTGCAGTCTTAAGAGCAACACAAATACCCAACCTCAGAGCCTGAGAGTCTTTATGAAAGGGCATCGCAGCCTTGGTCACATCTGCCTGTCAGCTGCATCCACACGGATCCTCCCTGTCCTCGGCAGAGAGGGATTTAGCTGTCTTCGGAACATCACTCATTCTGAATCTATAGCAACCCTCCTCTAATATGCGAAGCTATTTTTAGCATCAGGGCAGCCTTGAAAACAGCAGGTAAAGCATGAAAAGAATGAATAAGTGGTTGTGGTGCTCGCCTGTGAACAGAAGCTATATATAGCTCTTGAGAGAGATCTTAATATATATAATGTATATATGAAGGGACATGTGCCTCCCTGAGGGGAGGCAGGGACATCAGAAATACAGAGTAAAGCATTATTACCACTTTTGACCTGATCAGTTATCTAAAAAGTTACTATTTCTGATTGTTCTGTTTAGGAAAATAAATTGTTAATGGAACCAGGTGTCTTTAATTCAGTCTTTATTTGCAAAGAATGTATGGCCTTCATTTCCCTGAATGAAGAGCAAATTGAACAGCAGGTGACTATTTGCAGCTCCAAGCTCTTTTCAGCCAATACTTGCTCCAAGACTTTCTCTAGATACATTTCTCATGTCCCCCTTTCCATGTCTGGGGACCAAAATCTCTGGTGTCTCAACTGTTCTCTTGAGTTCCAACTCCTGGTTTTTTGCTCTTCTCTTTTTCTCTTACATATTTATCCATTTGTTTCTAAAAAAATTCTTAGGAAAAAATTCCATGTGTGCCTTTGTTTAGTCAGTAGTGTGTGCCATTTATTTAGCTGGGGAGCTATAATGCTTCATGGAGGAGCTTATTAGTTCGTACTAAGGCATTATATTGAGGCTGGGAATTCGGCCCTCCGGTTTTAATGTCTCTTTGCCTAAATTACAAGGGCAGCAACAGTGGAAACTTACCAATACGTACATGTCTAAAAAAAAGTCAGCTGTATGCTATTAGGATTGTTGTCTTAGAAAAGTGATAATTAGATAATTTTTTGAACTCAAAATGTGAATGTTATTATACTCAGGGTAGGGAAAATCACTCAGCTTATGAGCAGTCATAACTAAAACATGTATTTCTCTGTTGCTATGAAAATTATATTTAAAACTACAGACAGTTCTTAGATAAAGATGTTGTATTAGTTTTGTTCTTCCACTGCAGAGGGAGAGGGCCAGCAGCCAAAAGAGCATCTTTTCTTAAAGCTATACTGAGCAAATGGCATGTTGGCATATGAGCAAATACATGTGAAGGACTTCTTCAGCCCTCCAGAGTCTCCTCTGCAGGGGGATGGGGTTCACAAGGAAAAGGGGCATTCACCTTGATGCAGTATCTTATTTGATGGAGAATCTATGCTTGTGCAGAGGCAGCATGCCTACCATGGTGTAGGGTGGGGTGTCAGGCAGATATGGTATTTGCTTGAAGTAAAAAGGCTTAGCTCTTACTGAAATAAGGTATTTTTCCAAATTTCTGGCATTGTTAAGAACAATAAAAACATCAGTAAAACACACTTGTGGAGTTGTCACCAATGACCGCAGAAAATGTTTCAGCGCTGATCCAAATCGCTGCTTTGTAAAGCACTTTGATTAGCAATGATGAAACAATAATGTGTGTTTGATGAGGCACATTCTTATTGTGCAATTCATTATGTCAGTGGCACTCCAGCGAGACTTTTACTTGACTATTTCAGTGACTTCAGTGGAGCTAAGATTTCTTTCACTGTGAATTATTCAGGATGTAGAAACCTTCTGTTTTGAACAAGTAAAGAGTCTCTCCTCAAAAGCCTGTTGTCTCTGCCATGTTACAAATAAATTTCCTATGTACATTTAAATAAATAATATTTTGTTACTTTTTTTTCTGTCTGTAAAATGACATGGAAAATTAAAACCAAGTTTATAAATATTAGAACAATTCTTCAGGGAGCCAATGCCATGAAAAAAGTACAGAAGGGCATATAAGATAGCACAGGTCAAGGAAAGGATTTTGTAACATGCCGTCTGTTTTTAATTAGCATCTTGGCAAACTGGAAGAGCTCAAACATTTTTCCATGAAGAAACGTATTATAGACTTTTCTAGCTGCCAATTAAATGGCATTTAGCTGCAGTGACAGTAGTATGTTGTTTTGGGTCTGTAGAAAGCACTTGCTCATGCTAGAAAATCTGGGACATTTTGTTTTGGATACAGGGTTCTTACTGGACTGGATTTTCTATCCCTCTCATTTTTTCTGTAGGCATGAAAGATACCGTCTATGAATAATTAATAAATTAAGAAATAGCAAAAGGAGCTGGCAGAGTGGAGATCATAATTATCAAGTGTCAGTTTGTATACACCTGTTGAAAGTCTGTTCTCCAGTTAGATAATAACTTTTAAACTATGCCAGCTAAATACCAAGGCATTTTATGAGGTGCCTTTTTTGTCTTGTTTGGTACAGATTGAAGTACTTTGTCACCAGTTCTGTTTTATGGTTCACTTAAATGGTTGTGAGTATTTGTAACGTGAAACTGCCCCTCAAGAGTGTGGCTCCCTATACGTTTTCTCTAACTGTGAAACCAATGCTCTCTGCCCACTCCTGCTTATTCTGGGTCTTGCAATTTTTTGTTTGGTTGGGGTTTTTTAAGAAGTCGGTCTTGTTTAGGGTATTATTTGTTTTCTTATTCTATTACCAAAACATTTATTTAATCCAGTTTAGAGAATTGCACTGGAGCCAGAAATGCCAGTAGTGAGCTGTGGGAGAGAGCAGAATCAAGAGTACTTGGAAGAGTGGGGAAGAGAGAAACCATCCCACTAAGGAAAGCATTGCATGGAAGTATATTCTTAAAATCACCATGCCAGTTTCTTAAAAAGTCATGAGACCATTTCCAATTATAAATTAAGCATAAATTCTCTCAGTAGTATCATGCTTTTAATGTCTGATCGAGCTATGTAGGGGAAAAAAAAGGCAAAAAAGTAACTAACATATTTGAATAAGACCTTTCCTCGTGGAGAGGTTCATATAGAGGGCATTTAAACTTACAGTAGGATGTATGCTAGGTGATGAGAGTGATGCAAGTTCCACTGAAGTGGATGGACGTGTTTTCTGTCTCAAAAGTGTCCCTAGTTCCAATATGTGAGAAATTGATCTTCCCTGAGTGTAAATCAACTACAGGCAAATTTTCTTGAAAGTTTTCTTGAAAGATTGAAAAGATGCAGATTTCTGCAGCAAGTGGAAACCTGGTGTTCTTTTATATTGTTTCCTTTCCTATACTTCCCCCTATATTAGGTGTGGTCTCAGTTCCCACTGTGAACCATGAAGTAGCTCGGCTTCACACATCTTTGTGTTGGGCTTTGGGTTGCTCTTGAGCTTGTATGTTTGCTCTTTCATTTCCCCCGCAGCTCTAAATATCCATTGTTAGGATTTTCAAGGCAAAACAGAGACAATAGAAGCAAAGCAAGGACTATTTGTTTAGGTCTGGAGAAAAGTGGCTGGTAGTCAGAAAAGCAGTTGACTTCACCCTACTGGATTGTGTGCTGCAAAGCACACTGCTTTGTAAGAGAGTTTAGGAGCCTTTCCAAAACCTGAGAAAGCAACTGGTCCCAGTCTGCTGGAAAACAGAATGGAGGATCTAGGGAAGAAATGAGGAATCCCAGCTCTGGGATTTATACAAGCATCCAATTTTATTTCAAAGAGCAGGAATAGACAGCCCCAGAAGAAACTGGGGATCAATACATTACCAGATCAATAAAATTTGTTTTCATGGTGAAGGACCAGTCCAGTAGAGGTCATATCCGTGTCTGACCTGAAGGACAGTTAATGGGATTTTTTGTTTGACTGTTTGTTCTGTTTCTTTTCTTTACTTACATAAGGTAAAGCGACCAAGTTTTGGCACTGATTTACCTGCATTGAAAGATAGACCAACATGAGCAGGCATCCCGCAGAATGTGTAAACACACTTAACATTAGCAGTATTGTCAACATCAGCTGTTCAAAGATGATGGATTAGGTCTTTAAAATTTTGTGATACTGGTTTAAAAGCCACGTGATATCAAAACATAGTACATTTTGGATACTTCCTATCTAGCTTTGTAACCTTTATCCCTCTTGGTTACCCAGGAGATTGGATGAGGTGTCCTCCCAAGGTGCCTCCCAGCCTGAGAGTGCCTTTCAAAAATAACAAGGGTAGAAATCCCAGATCTTCAGAATCTCTTCTGATGCAATTTCTACTATTTAAAAGCCTGCAATTGAAAACAAAGCATTAAGAATCATAAAGATGATGAATGTTCTTGGTTGCAGCAAAATAAAACCTAAACATAGACTAATTTTACCTGGCTTCTCTTTGAATACATTGTGCCTCTGTTTTTCTTAAAGAGAGATCATTCAGATACCAGTACATCTGTTCTGATGTACTTTTTGTCATTGGTCAGGTTATGGTGTACCTAAGCCAGCGAGCAGTTCCAGAGATACCTGCACAGTCACCAAGATGTGCTCAGTGCAAGGTGTTCTACATCACTATGCAGTTTTGGCCATGAGAACTAAGACCTGACTCACGTCAGAGGTGATCACTTCTAACTCCATGGTGAACTGTGAACTCACTACTTTATGCAAGGGAAAGGAGACCACCCTCCAAGTTTTTCTTTCCTCCAAAGCTGGCAGCAATTAAGTAGCCATTTCCTGGGCTTTTTGACACAGGGACTGGCCTGGTTGTTCAGATTTTAATGAAACTGTGGTGGCATAATAAAGAAGGATACCCATAATACGAACCTGGATAGACAGGATAGGCCAAAGTCACCAGAACTTTCCAGATAAAAGTTTTGGGCAGCCCTGTGATCATTCGCATAGCTCATCTGTGCTATAAGCTGTTGTAAAGGCATCTTGAGTTTTATTATTCCTAATCTGCAGAAGGCCTCTTCCTGGCACTGGCTCTTGGTGCCAGATCCACCAGGAAGCATAGTCTTTTCAGAACTGTTTAGAATTCACAAGACTTAGTTTTGTTTATTGAAAGTACAGCCTCATTCTCAGCTGCTTTAAATTTGCCATTTGCTGAAGAATTTATTAAAAGGGTGGCTCTGAGAGAGCAAAAACTGAGACTCATGAGTTGTTTGTAGGAGTCTTTGATCCACAAATCCTTCTGCTCCAAACAATGGTAACATAGCAATGACAATGTTTTGTTCTTTAAGAGATCCATGAGTACTGGGTGTGATTCGGACTATTGCCCGTCTGTGTGATGTAATATTATGGGCTGAACATCAAGCACAGTAAAGTTCACTAAAGCCTCATCATCAGTGGATTTTGGATTAGTCTACATATGTGCAGAAAAAAGGCAACAGTTTTCTAAAAGCAGGATGAAATTAGGGACAACTGTAACAGTATATGTATCTGCAGAGGGAAATGCACTGAGCATGAAACCACAGGAAGCTTATTCAAATGTTGTCATATGTTGGTAATGAAAACATATTGGTCTAATGCAAATATGCAAATATAGTCATTGGAGCAGAGTTAATCCGTCAAAAAATATTAAATATTTTTTAAAATAATTTTTGGTTCTACGTTCTGAACATTTTTGTTTGCTTTCCTCAAATATTTTAGCAAACAAGTTTACTTGTAGAAATATTCACATTTTAACCAGATATTGGAGGATACTTGCTAAAAATGTATGCTTAGTAAATATTACTAGTAATAAATGCATATTTTTGCTCTGGAAACCGAGCCACAGAAGTTGTGGCGAGTCTGGCCGAGGAACACAGGCCGTGGTCGGTGGTGAATGCCCCTAGTGCCAGCAGGCAAAAGTAGCTTTAATTTTAGCTGTCGTATACCTGCACCAGGCTTGCTCCCGGGTGGGTGGCGGCCAGCCCGAATTGTCGCTGGGCGAACCGCTTGGGCACTCTGCAGACACGAGGGGGCTGTGGGTGCCCACGCTGAGCCCCGCCCGGGGACCGGGCCCGGGAGCCGAGGGGGCTGTGCGGGGACAGCGGGCCGGGGAGCCGAGGGGGCTGTGCGGGGACAGCGGGCCCGGGAGCCGAGGGGGCTGTGCGGGGACAGCGGGCCCGGGAGCC
>JAWWEE010000159.1:19065050-19095239 GCA_035221455.1 Xenops minutus | reverse complement strand
GGCTGCTGGGGGGCTGAGGGTCGGTGGGGCAGGGACAGGGGCAGGGCAGGGACAGGGACAGGGACAGGGACAGGGACAGGGGCAGGGACAGGGACAGGTCAGGACAGGGGCAGTGGTAGGGATAGGGACAGGGACAGGGACGGGACAGGGACAGGGACAGGGACAGGGACAGGGACGGGACAGGGACAGGTCAGGACAGGACAGGGGCAGGGACAGGGACAGGGACAGGGACAGGGGCAGGGGCAGGGACAGGGACAGGGGCAGGGGCAGGGGCAGGAACAGCGACAGGGGCAGGGACAGGGACAGGGGCAGGGAGAGGACAGCGGCAGGGGCAGGGACAGGGAGAGGACAGCGGCAGTGGTAGGGATAGGGGCAGGGACAGGGACAGGGACAGGTCCGGCCCCACCGCCCGCCCCTCCCGGGCGCCCCCCGCAGCCCGAGGGCCTTTCGGGCAGAGCCCCAAGCGCAGCCAGGAACGCCCCCCAGGTCCCTGATCCCCCCTGCCGGAGCCTGGCCGAAAGAGGAACGGGGGACTGCTGGGTGCCACTGTGCCTGCTCAGTACCTGGCAGAGCCGGCAGCAGCAGCGGGCACGGGGGGCTTCTGGGCTGCCACGGCAAGAAACCAGACCCTGAGCTTGGCAGGAAAGCGCCCTGAAAAATGTCATCATGCCCCTCTTTTGACGGAGCTGTTATTCGTAATATTAGCAATTTCAGAAAAAGTGGTGGTTTTGGCGTGTAGTTGGGAATAGAAAACTAACTTCCAGGCAGTTCTCAGCATGGACAAAACTGGAGTCAGGTTACTGCTCTGCTGCAGAATGTGCTTTTGTTACCCAAAAAAAGGCTGCACTGCAAAGTTTTCAGGAGGTTCATAATGTGGTCAGAGTATTAACTAAAGAGAAATGCCTAGGTAATTGATGGTGGGTTTCAGTGAATGAGCCAAAGGAAATGAGACATGGGGTTTCACCATCAATGGCAAAATATTGCCATGGCAATGGGTAGCTTTGCCAGGAATAAACAAACAAACAACAACAGGCCTCTTCTCTTTCAGAAAAAAAGTTAGAGAATTTTCCGTTCTTACCTCACCAAGTCTGTGCCATTGGATGTCTTGGAGGGGAGAAGATGGTGTACCCTACTTATGCAAGTCCAGCAAATCCAGCTGCCTTCTCTGGCATACAATTAGCTCATTTCCAGAGCAAGAAGTAACCTTCATAAGCAGGGGAAGGCATCGACTTAATAATTATTTTAGTGCTTTGGTTGCTGTAATTCTGTACCATTTTCTTACAGAAGGTGGAAGGGCTCAGAAATAACGCAGGTTTCTGTCACTCTTAGTTGAAGTCAATCCTGCTTCAGGAGAAACTGCTGACAGGGAAGATTTTCTTAAAAGCAAAAACATGGGCCCTCATTTAAATTAATAAAGAGCTTTACAAAAGTACAACACAGAGCAAGGGAGCTGAGAAAGCATGAGCTGCCCTTTCTTCCAGAGGCACAGTTGCCTGGCAGGAAGCCACACACAGGCATTGCCGTCCTCTCCCAGCAGGGCCTTTGAAGGTGGCCCTTTGCCTCTGGAAGCTTTCTGGACATTTCTGGCTGCACCCAGTCCCTCAAAGGATGCAGTCCCACCACCTGGCACGAGCTCTGTGTGTCTCCTCTCATCCCAGGCAGACAGACCTCAGCCACTGCCCAGACAAGGATTCAGCAATGTTGGGATCCTGCCTTGTACAGAGTTTATTGCAGTTTTGCAGGCTGTTGTTCCCCTTTGCCATATGTTTACCCATAGGACATCAAATTCCTGCTGCGTACCCATATCTGGGTATGCTCTAGGGCCTTGCTGGTATTGTTCCTGAGGAAGACAGACATGGCCCAGTGTCGATCTTGAGATTTAATGGCCTGTAGAGCAGGAGCAATGGGCCAGAGCCAGGTGGTTATGTGGAATCAAAGGAGAGGTAACCAGAAGTCTAGAGAGATCTCCTCATCAGGATATCAAGCATCTCCTGGTGAGGAGACAGCATCTATGTGAAGGAGCCAATAGTGAGCCTGATTGTAATTAAGTGTCTGTACCATTGAGTTGACCCTAGTAGGCTTTGTGAGCTATGTAATGTAAACAGTCCTATAAGGAAGTGTTAAGACCTGCTAAAGTTTGCAAAACTCTTCTAATAGCAATTGTGTATTGAAAACAAAAAATCATCTCATATGGCTTTCCAGCCATTTGGCATTCATTAGTTTTGTCTTACCATTCTTAATATAATAACACTTAGGTGCTGCTTAAGTTACCTATGAAATATTTATTGTACTTTACTGTAAAGTCTTCAGGCTGAGAACTGCATCTTAGAGTGTGCTCATACCACACCTAGCACTCATTTCGATTGCAGCCTCCAGGCAGTATTGTAAGGATTCATTACCACCAAGATCTGTCCCAATCCTGTCACTTTTCAAAGAAGGTCCATTCTTAACTACATGTTTAACACAGCTGGTGTTTAAATAACAATTTTCCTTTTTTCCATCTAAAATGATCAAAACAGTTTCCAAGCAAATAATTTTTTTAGCTTGAACTTATAATTAGTGTTGTCCATTTTGAGCTGTGCTTGATCAACTTTATTTAACCAGTTCAGGAAACATGTAACAAATAAGAAGGGTAATTAAAAAAATAAAACAAAACAAACAAACAAAAAACAACCAAGAAAACAAAAAAGAATGCTGCAGTTACTTGGGGTCTTATTTTGCATGAGAAAATATTTTGTTTAGGAATGGCAGTCATAGGCATTCTCTCATACATTGTAATATTTTCCATGTGTGGCAGTTTGTTTTTCACTGGTACAAATATGTGCAATAAGAGCTAAGGATAAAAATTAATCTAACAGCTTTTGCAGCAATGCTTTTGATGGTTTCACTCGATTTTATTTTCCTCTGGATACTGCCGTTAGTTCTGCTGCTTGAAATATGTGAAGCATAATTCTGAAAGGTTCACGAGGTTGTAGGGATCCAGTAAGAGATGACTGATTTCTCCCCCCACACACATACACTCCACCCCACACCCACTCACCCACCCACCAGCAAAACATAATGCTGTACTATTTTTGGTAACAGGGAAAGGGCCTCCCTGTGAAAACAGAAAGCAGTGTATTTCTCAGTTACATCACTTTGCAATCTAATGCTGTGTTGTGCTCAGTGTTTTTGTGGTGATGCAAGTCTTTTTTTTTTCCCTTCCTTTTTTTTTTTTCCCTTCAGCCGGTTGGATTTTCCCCATCTTACAGCACCTCGCAGGTCTCTTCTCTGAGCAGTACGTTGCCTGAGTGAGTGGAAACATACAGATCAGCTGCAGGTTTCTGTCTACAAAAACAGAGTGAAAGAGAAAGAAAAGGGTTGGGAAAGCAGAGACAAATATTGACCTGGACTTATAGAAAGACATCCAATGGCTGAATAAAGAACCCTGTTCATGTTTTGGGATATTCTTTCAACTGGCTGGAACGAGAGCGGATCAAAAGAATGGGAAATGCCAGCAGACCCTTTAGAAGAATTGCTTATTTCTTATGCCTTTTATCTGTGCTTTTGCTGACTGAAGGGAAGAAACCAGTGAAGCCAAAATGTCCTGCCTGGTGTACTTGTACCAAAGATAATGCTTTATGTGAAAATGCCAGATCTATTCCTCGCAGCGTTCCGCCTGATGTTATCTCACTGTAAGGGCTGTAAGCATTTGGTTATTTAATTTATGATTTAAAATGAACTAGGATGTGTGGTGTTTTCAGTGCATACAGAAGGATGCTTGCTGCAGGGAGTACCTCCAGCATTCAGAATCATCAGCTAATGTGTTAAAATTGTGCTGCATCCTTGAATCCTAATTTTTATCTCTCTTTCATCTGTCTGTCTGTCTGTGTATGTGCACACATCTCATTTTATACTTCCTTCTGTACTACATGAAACCTGCAACATTATTTTTGGGAGGGGGGTGTGTGTATTTTTTTTTAATTATATAAATAAATTTCTCTGTGATGACCAGATTAGTAGTATAACCAGGGATATATGAAGCTACATTAATATAAGGCTGTTTTTTTCTTCTTTACAGATCCTTTGTGAGATCTGCTTTTACTAAAATCCCAGAAGGGAGTTTTTTGCTCACACCATCTCTGCAGCTTCTGTGAGAAATATTTATATGATACAATTTTTGTTATGAAATGTATATGTATTCATAAATATTTTAGAAAAGGTTTCAGTATTAATTTTATAAGAAACAGCAACAGAAGATTCATTAGATGATAAAATACAAGACTTTTTATCAATTTGAAAGATAGTGCATGTTTAATTTTTTCAAAGTGTTTCTATTTAGTATTTTGCAAGGCTATCTGTTGTCATTGCTACTTTGAATGATTACAGGATGAAGCTTTTGGTGACAGAATGTATGTTATCTTCATTATACTTTAATTAACATTATAGTAGGGATGTGAGCATTGCAACAACTGTTCTTGTTTCTTTTCTGCAGTCCTGGGACCTGATCCCAGTATAAAGGTGTCCATGTGTAACTCCCATAGACTGTGAGCTCATAACCCCTCAGATCAGGCCCCTTATTGCAGTGGGACAGGTCCTGAAGTCCTTTTCCTTGTAAAATTGCCATTGACTTCTGTGGAAGTTTAGTGGGAGTTTTTGCTTCATAGCACCTGGATTTGACTCTGTTTGTTATTTCATGTTTTTAATAGTAATGATGATTTTCTTCCAATTAAAAAATTAAAGCAGTTATTTCAAAATCAAATACTGTGATGAGGTATATACAGAAAAAGAATATTTTGGGATGTTTAGCTCTTAGCTGCATTTCAGAATAGGTTTTTACAGGCTCACAAGCTTTCCTGGAAATGTGGGCATATGATTATATAATTGTGAGCTATACAGAGGTAGAGGGGGTGTAACCTGAACTGTTTATAGTGGATGTGCTGCCAGCCTGACACACACCCAGATTTGTCTGAGAAATCCGGCAAGACAGACTCCCTGATGTGATCAAAATCAACATCGGATATCTGTCCCAAACTGACTTCCCGTGCACTCTAGATGTGGTCAGAGGTGCAATGTTGATGTATTGGAGCCCTCTGACTGTTAAATTAAACTGCTGGCGTACCGATAGCTGAAGCCCTGACCCTGGCTGTACTCTGCTACCTCAAGTGGAGCTGATAAGGAGGTGCAGACATACTGTACAATTTTGGATACAGGGTAAATAGGTAAATGCAGTTACTATGGAAACCTAAATGCTTTTCCATGGTGCTTTATTCCAGAGAAGCTTTTCCCAGGTGGTCACAGATCACAAAAGGGACACATTTCACATCATTCCTGCAATGGGCCTTTTAAAGGAGAGGGAAAAAAAGCAGCAGCATTGGTGGAGCTTGTATCTGAAGAGAGTGAGTAGGACATCATCTCTCTTGGCTACGATACACCACCTACACTTAGCAATCCCACTGCCAGGCAGGCAGAACTGGGTAGGGTGGAGTAGGACAGACACAGTCATCTTATTTTGAGTTATTATAGTGCCTGCCACAGTGAGGCTTGGCAACAGCTTATGGCGTTTTGGTAATGATAATAATTTCCATTTCTGCCGTACACTGAAACGCATGTTCTACACTGTTGTTCACGAATGCTGCAACAAAACCTATGACCCCAGAAAAGCAGGTTTTGTTCCGCTATGGGCTTTGATGAGTGATCTGTTTTCTAGATATATTTATAACATGGTAGTTGAGCTGCTTGCCATCTTTGGAATGTCAGGCTTCTGATCTAAGGCAAATGACTCCTTAAACACAGACCACAGGAGCAGGATTGTATCTATGGGGACAGTACTCCTGTTTGTACATGGAAAAGAAAAAAATTCATCTTTGGCAGAAGATAGTAAGGGAAACAACAATATGGAAAACTCAAGTTATTTAAAAATTACAGTAAGTTTTAGCTTTGCATGATTACAGTTGTTTTGGTAGGTTTAATTCGGTCAACAGCAAGATTTAGAAGCCTGCATGTATTTCTGTATTAACAGAAATTCATATAGAAATAGTAATAGTCTCCAGCATTCCATTTTTGAAGTCCAAATATAATTTGGTATCTCCAATGCACCAGTCTAAATAAGGAATATATCTGCTGCTATTATTATTTACTACTATTTTTAATGTAGTAGCGGCAATGGGCTCTGGAAAAATCATGGTCTCATGCTAAACACTACTTGTAACTCCCAGGCCAGGAGAGCGTTTCCTCTTGTGTAGTATGATGGTATGCTCTGTGCTCTTCATGTGACAACAAAAATACGAAGAACCTACACAGCTACAGTGAAGTGCCAGCAGGAGTGTTTCCTAAATGTAGAAAAAATCTCCCTGCTCTCATCTCCAGCACTTGTATCTCTGCGTATCAGCAACATCCCAAGGGTGCCCTTAAAAACTGATGACATGAAAGCCCACAGAAAGAAGGGAGGCAATCATGGCACCAGGATTCGTACCTGCTATCACTTTACAGTTCCTGCTAAGCTATATAATCAGTGCAGTATCTTCAGCCTCTGTCCCCAGAAGTAGTTGGCTGGTGGGTCCCAAATCAAGCAAACCTGATGTTTGAGATCGCAGAGTGGGAGAAAAACCACTTTGTGCATCAAATACATGTGATTTGGCCATTGGGGAGAGGTATAAAATGGGAGGCAAATGAGCTCACCAAGTGCAAGACCTATGCTATAAGCCTGGCAATCTCAAAAATAGCTATGCTATTTAAAGAGATACCACTCTGTTCTCTAAATTATACAGTAGAGTGCAGAAAAGGAAAACTTACCCAGAGAAATCATATCAGTAAGGTAGAATTAGTTGCACGATTTACTAAACTGGTCTTCTGGTTCAGAGTTTTTACTAAAATACTTATTTTCTCTAAAATTGAAGTATTTCTTGTTTCTGACAGAAAGGAAGAATTTCCTGCTTGTATTTTTTTGTACATTTCATAAAGGAATATACTTAAAGTGGAAAAAGCACAGTCTGCAATAGCCAAGTGAGACAATAAATCAAGGGCAATTTATTCTTAATGCAAACTAATACAAACTTCAAAATAAGAGATTAACTCATTAAGTTAATTAATTTGTACTTGGAAATCTTGCATTCCTGAATGTCTAAGGATGTCATAGTATACATCTATTTATCCATCAGGTCCAACAGATTAAAACATAGATGTGCATCATGTATTCCACTGGGGTAAAGTTCATTGTACTTGACGATGTCTCACCATATTGAAACTGTGGCAGCCCAGAGCTGAATTAAAATGGACAAATGCAAACATGGCTGATAAGCATAAATAACACTGGAAAAATGAGTGCTAGTCCACTTTTAATGCTTACAAAATTACATAAAATTACACGTGTTGCTGGTATTTTTACTGTTACATGCATACCCTATGAGCTATTTCCAGGAGGTACAATGTGGTCTTAAAAATAATTCTGATTTGAACACTGCCTAAATTAAGAGATTTTCTTTTTTTTTTCCTCAGTAATTTCTCAGTACCATCAGGTTATACAAGCTTACAAGTTTAACTTATAAGCTAAGACATTTTCCTTCCTGTCAGTGGGGCAAATTCAGCTTGATGTTTGGCTAACCAGCAATTTAAACCAAGAAAATTTAAACCTCTGTAGTACTTGAACATTTCATTGTTGTCCTAGTATATCTCCAGAAGCACTTGTACAATCCCATTGTTTTACTTGTATGATAAACCCACATTTACATCCCACAGAAGTCAATGGAATTTTATCAGATGGCTCCAGTAGACAATTGTTGGGTCCTTCCCTTTGCACCAGACTATGGTGTAATATATCAGCTTTACAGTCCTACAGTGCTTGCACGATGAAAAATGTGAAACTAGGCAGTGGAAATTTGGCCTATCATGGCTTGCTGAACTGTTTTCTAAAGCTGTTAATAACCTAATGGTCCTTTGTTTTGCATTTCTCTGTGCAGGTTGTTTACGTCCAACACTTTTGATGTTATTAGTGATGATGCTTTCATGGGCCTTCCTCATCTAGAATATTTGTGAGTGGACAAAAGTATATTTCCTGGCGTTATTGAATAGAGTGGGTGGGCTTTCAAGTTCCGGGCATTGCTTTGACCAGAATGAATTTACGACCCATTACAGGTTCATAGAGAACAACAGCATTAAGTCCATTTCAAGAAATACTTTCAGAGGACTGAAATCTTTAATTCACCTGTAAGTAAAGTGGTTGGATATTATTACTTGATATATATAATATAGTAACTGAATCACTTTGTTGTTGAATTTTTCATTTTGATATATACCTGTTAATATTTGTTTAAGTGGTATTAATAGTAACTTAATTAGATTGTTAATCTTTGTGTTTCCTCCAAACTGTGGTATATGTAGACAGCAATGACCCAAACAGCTTCCAAGCAATACATGTTTGGCAGTAGCTCCCTAACTTTCTCTGGTTAGGAAGGTGCGAGGCTGAGGGATGGACACACACCTTTTCCCCAGGTACCCCAGTCTGGCATAGATCCAGAACAATATTTACAGCTGTTCCTGGGACAGGCCATCACTGAGTGTACCCATGTCCACTTCAGCCACTAACAGTATCCAGAAGAATGTGACTAAATAAAATTTGAAAATTCCCACCCAGAACAATTTTAAATCAAAGACTTGCAACAAGATGCCTTTAATGTGGTTTACTGATCCACTTCTTCCACATCACTGTAAGGCACAGCAGCCTTTAGACTTCAGCAGGACTGGCTCCAAAGCCCTGCTCTGCACCTTGTACTCTTCTGCACATGAGCAAGAGCATCCCACAGTCAGGATCTGTCACACACACTGGGGTTTGCATAACATTCCTTGTGTTGCTGCTCAGCCTTTTGGCTATCCTGGAAACATGGCCAGCCCTTGCCCTCTGACATGCTGCAGCCCTTTGCTGCATTAGCCAAGAAGAGAAATTAGTCCATGGCACTCTGGATGCCAATGTGACTGCTGGGAGCAATGCTCCCCATGCCCACAGCAGCAGGGGAGTTTCTCATGCTGTGCTCAGCAGGTATAACACTCGCTGGCAACAAATACCTGCAACATTTCACTGCAAGCACAGGAGTAGCATCCTTGTGCTCTGAGCTAGTGAGACAGTTTCTAGACAGGCTTATCTTTTAGCAATAATTTTATTTTAGGAAGGAATAAGTATATTGAAAACACAATCCACACTAAGAAAACAGAAAGAAATACAAAAAATACTGGAAGAAAAGGAGGCTAAAACAACTGTAGTGTGCCTACATGGGTTTATACCCAGTTCTAAGCATCTGCATTCTGAAGCATCTCTCCTGGTATGTGTGTCACAGACAGAGGTGTGGATTCCGACCTTTTGGCCTTAATGCAATAATCTCCGAGAGGTTTTTCCAACAGGGTCATTTAACTTTTCTTTCATATATTTTGAAAGAGGAGAGAAAGCAAAAGGTCCATTTAAAATAGTTAATGCATAAATATAATAGTGGAATTGCAGTTCACCACATCCTTCATCACATAGTAAATGTACCATAAAACACTTTACTCTTTCATTTTTGGTCAGGACAAGACTTACAGCTGGCTGAAACCAAGCCTACTGTGGGTTCTCATGTAGATAAAGTTACTTATGGAATGACTCTAGGTCTGAGGAAGAGGAAAGAGAGAGGAGAGGGAAAAAGATACATAAAAGGCTGTGCACATCCCATAACAACCCATATTAGAGGTACAGGCATAATTATACTGTTGTTAAAAAAGGCAGATAATTGGATAAGGCTGGTAACTGGGACCCTAACTTCAAAATATTTATGCACATGAATAGCTTTATATTCACAAATGGGTCCAGTACATAATTTATCATTTTCATTTACTTATTTAGTAGCTGCTGCTGCCAGTGAAAAAATTGCTTTTCTAACACAGAGAAAGGCACGGTTTCTTCTCCACAGAGCATACAGTCCAAGAGTAACATCTTGTCTTGCCTGTTACAGTGGTTTCTGGGGATGCTTCAGGAGTTTCACAAGAGAAAACATACGCAAAAGACAAAACCACATTTGAGGAGCCACTGCCATTTGCATGCATATTTTTGGGACATAGACTTGTGCATCATGCTGTTATTATCCATGGAGTGCTATTCACAGACAATGAGAAATTTGCAGAAAATAGCTGCAAAGGCATCACAGAATGTGACTAGTTTAATCTGCTTGCAGAACCACTCCCCATCCTTTGGGGAAAATTGCACATACATATTAGGAATAATCATTTGGCACCCCAAGGCATTTTTCGTTTAAAAAACAAGAGAGTACTTGTGTACATAAAATATATTAAAACAAATCATAGTAAATAAGCATAAAAATGAGTTCTATGAAGTTAGATAAGATGAACTTTGTTCTGTTTATTCTGTTCGCTTGCTTTTCACAACATAAATTTTGCAATGCAGTAAGCTATCCAAACATTTGTGTTTTTATAATGCAATTAATTTTGATAATTACAGTGTGTCCTTATTGTAAAAGACAGCCATCTAATATTTGTTGTTATGCAACAGGATTTATTTTCTGGTCAGAGTAGATTTAAGAACAAAAAAATTGATGAAAAATAACAATTTTTTTACTAAGTTACCAAATTGATGTCAAAATTTTACAGTTAGCATTGGACAATTTCTATGCACAATATATAATTTTTGATGCGTTTCTTTCAGAACTGTGACCATAAGTTCAACTATATGTTTGAGTCAACCTTTACTTTTTTATTATGCAGCCAATACCAGCACCAAACACTAGCACCATCTAGACAAGCCAGTGCTTTCTAATACAAAAGTATGCTTTTTAACAGTGAAATATAAAATCCATAATTTTAATTCAAAAATTGACAAATGTATAAACTTATTTAAATTTTTCTGTCAGTCATATTCCCATGGCAGTGGTGAACCACTGCTATTTCCAAGTACATCATCCCTTTCAGTTTGGTATATAATAATAATAATAATATATAAAAGCTATACAGGGCATTAAACTTATCTCAGCTTGCAAGTCCACACAGTTTTCTGCATGTGAGTCACCTGAATTGCTCTTGAGCATAAAATTATGCTTAAGTGAAGCACGTGATACATACACATACAGGGTTACAATCAGATGTACTTTGAAAGTGGTGAAGTCAGAATGGACTAATGGAATCATCCCATATTTACTATTCCTGATAAGGCAAACAATTTTAAATGAGGCAGCAGATCTAGTATATCTGGGCCTGTTCCTGAATTTGGGTTCATCCCTAAGTGTCTTTGCCTGGCTGAAGAAATCATGGTTAATAAATTAGTTTTGTTTACAAGTTTAAAAAAAAGAGATTCTAAGTCTTACTAGCTACAGATTCTAACTGGGATCTTAAACTAGAATTATTTCTTTCAATGTTTGTTTCTTCTCATAAGTCGTAAATAATTTTGTTAATTGAAAGAGGTGTAAACTATACCCTACAACATTATTCTTTTTCTGTCATGCCCTTTGTGACATCTCCAAGACCTCCAGACACAGTCATGTCTGACTGAAATGTTATATATTGTTTGCTTAAAGCCAGCTCACATTTCCTCATCACTTTCACTAGCTAGAATGCTCACTGGATTTAAATGAGTTTTCTCAAAATTAAATATTGGGAATTAATGGCAGTTATTGTCTGGTCTCATAAACACATGCACACACACATGCACATTCCAGGAAAGAAATTTATGCTGATCAGCAATATACTGTCTATTACTGCATATTTCCAAAAACTGTGGGCTAAACCTAAACCCATTAGAATGTAACACAGTATTAAGATTTTCCTTTCAGAAAAGATACAAGAAAGTGGGGAAATTGCAGTAATATGAACACCATGTATTGGGATCTCATAAGAAAAACACCAGTACATCCAATCATGACTAATTGTTTTAAAATGTTAAATGGTGTTGGCAAAACACCAAAGGTGATTGCACTTTTTACTCTGCTAAGTGAGGTATTGTAAATGCTGCAAGGCTGCTGAAGAGTGAGAAAGCAGAAGGAGGCAGGGTGTTTTAGTGGAAGGAAAAGTCACAAAGTAAATGAGCTAGTCTTACAAGCAATCTTTTACAGCTAAGTGCTGGAGAATACCGGTCTTCTTTACCGGAAGAAAAAAACCCCACACAGTATATTACACCTTGCAAAAATGTGTAGTTTCACGAACTAGCACTAATTCTGAAGTGTCTTCTTTTACAGGAGTCTTGCAAATAATAATCTCCAATCACTTCCAAGAGACATATTCAAAGGCTTGGATTCTTTAACAAATGTGTAAGAAAGCAATTAATTAATCTATTAATTATGCTAAAAGTATAGAGTTTCTTTTAGAGGACATTCTTAGTAACCATTCAAACCAGTAGCCAGCAATGGGATCTTATTACTGGGTAGAGACTACCCAGAATGGGTAGGCTTGGCTTTTTGTCTACTGTTGCTGAGAATTTGAATTAGTTTTGAATATTTCATCAGTTATGAAGATAATTAATATTGTTAGTAGTTTTGTAAGAAAGGTGCATGTTTATTAAGACTTGGTGAATAAGAAGGAAGTTTCCTTAGGGATGCATGAGAGGGCAAGGCATGAGGGGAAGGTGGAAGGTGTTTAATGGAGTAATATTTTAATGTGCAAGTAATTTCTGGGAAAGCTATCTTTTATCACAAAAGCATGTGTCTTAGTAAGTACCATATCCCACACTAAATCTATTTGCAACCAAATCAAAACATTGACTTGTTTAAATATATATCTTAAATACCAGGAAAAATAAAAAATATAGATAAACAGATAAATCCTATAGTTGCTTCACTGAAATAGATCCTGTTTACACTGTACCAAATCCTGATTCATCTCATTCGGGATAATAAGCAGAGAAAAAGTCTGCTCCCTGTAGTAACAAGGTAGGCTGAATTCCTAGTGTAGAGCTGCAGCAGTGAGATGTGGAGAGGGTCAGTGTATCTGGTAGCATTACTTGGCATGACTGATCATGGCCAGGTGGTTACACAGTCTGGTCCTGGCGCTTGCCTGTTCCTGTACATACGATCAGAAATCTGACTGAAGACAGCTGTAAAAGACTTGAACAGAAATCCTTTGCTTGTGTCTCCTAAAGCCCTAAGTGAGTATATCTAAAGGAGATAGTGAATACTGACTGATTATGTTAATTCCTATATTGTTATCCAGAATGTTCTTATTGAGAAAGGGTAGTCCAAAAGAAACAGGGTCAATAGTTTGGTACACTTTTGAGTACCTGTAAACTTGGGGAAATCAACAAAAATTTCCAGCTGATCATCAAGTTAAGGTCTCCTTGTTTACCTTAATATAATTGAATCGATGTGGGTTCCGGTATGTAGATTTAACTATGGGTCAGGACAAATTAAGCCAGGAAGGTACCAAGTGAGAATAAGCGAGAGGGCACATATTTAACATGAGCCTGTTTTGTTGTCCTGCAAGGAGGAATACATCAGCAGACTACTTATTTTCAATGCATGATTTATTTGTTGTAGAGATCTTAGAGGCAATGCATTTAATTGTGACTGCAAACTGAAGTGGTTAGTGGAATGGCTGGGCAGCACCAACGCAACAGTTGAAGACATTTACTGTGAAAGCCCTCCAGAATATAAGACGCGCAAAATCAATAGCCTCTCTCCTAAAGAATTTGATTGCATTATTACAGGTAATGTGCTTCAAATTATTTAATCTTGTTAAATTAAAGTCAAAGCTATAGTTTATCATTCTAGAGCCCATTCCAACAGGAAGTCTGCATACTCGATGGAACTTCCACTAGAATCAGTATGAATTCTGTGCAGGTGTAAGTCTGACATGGGAATCATTTGGGAGCAGAGTCTTACATTGCTGCATCTACTCAGACTTTAATATGTTACATAAGCATTTGGAGAGCTGGAACATAAAATAGCACCTCTTTTAATTGAGAAAAATTGAAAACCAAATTGCAGCACCTTTTATCTATAGGAAAATTAGACTAGTGATGAAATGCTGTAATTTGTAAAAAATGGGTATCTGATAAGCAGAATTTTTTTCAGTACGGTATGTAAATTATCTCTATAATTATCATCTGTTTTGTGCACTTTTGCAGAATTTGAAGTTTATCAGTCCCTGCCATACCAATCTCTGTCAGTAGATACTTTCTCATATATGAATGATGAACACGTGGTTATTGCTCAGCCTTTTACCGGAAAATGCATCTTTCTTGAATGGGACCACGTGGAAGTGATGTTCAGGAATTATGACAACATTACAGGTATGAATACTGCTTGACAAAAAACATTCCAACAGCTAATCCAAAAAGTGGTTCTAACCCTGTCTTTTAATTTTCTTTTTATAGGTACTTCGACTGTTGTGTGTAAACCTATAGTTATTGAGAGTCAGCTGTATGTCATTGTCGCACAGCTGTTTGGAGGCTCCCACATATATAAAAGAGATATTTTTGCTAATAAGTTTATAAAAATTCAAGATATTGAAATCCTTAAAATCCGAAAACCCAATGACATTGAAACTTTCAGGATTGCTGAAGACTGGTATTTTGTTGTTGCAGACAGTTCAAAGGCTGGTTTCACCACGGTTTACAAGTGGAATGGGAATGGATTTTATTCCCATCAGTCTCTGCATGCCTGGTACAGAGATACTGATGTGGAGTATCTTGAAATATCTGGCAAACCACATTTAATTCTGTCAAGTAGTTCCCAAAGACCGGTAATATATCAATGGAACAAAGGAACAAACGAATTTGTTAAGCGGTTTGATATCCAAGATATGGAAGATGCATATGCAGTGAAACATTTCAAAGTGAAAGAGGATGTATACATTTGCTTAACAAGATTTATTGGGGACTCTAAAGTAATGAAATGGGGTGGTTCAGCATTTCTGGATTTACAAAGGATGCCATCCCGAGGGTCAATGGTATTCCAACCACTTCAGATAAATAATTATCAATATGCCATTCTTGGAAGTGATTATTCTTTTACTCAAGTCTATTATTGGGATGCGGAAAAGGCAAAATTTGTGAAGTTTCAAGAATTAAACGTACAGGCACCAAGATCTTTCATACATGTCTCCATCGATAAACGAGATTTTCTCTTTGCTTCAAGTTTTAAGGGAACTACATTGATTTATAAACATGTCATAGTTGACTTAAGCGCATGACACTCATAATCCTGAGATTACATCAGACTTTCTACCGTAAGTGGACAAAATGAACTAAATGCATGATGACTCTCTTATCTTACTTCCAAATGAATGCCTTTAAAAGTTGAGATTGCTAGAACAAAGTATTACTAGTATCTTCATCTTTAATTGTCAAGTCTAGTGGTGTTGGAAGTTGCATTTTTTAACAAAAAGAAATTAAATTAACTGTTCTTTGCATCCACAGTATGTAAATATGTGTGCAACTGCATCTGTTGCTATAAAGAATATTAAGATGTACTTTTCCATTTATTTATTCACCTGTTTGAAAAAACTGCCAAATAAAATGTTTACATTTTGTGTCTTTCACATTCCAAATATTATTTGCAGGTGATACTTTTTATTTGTGTATATTATATACAGATAAAATAAATCCAAGAAGGCAGATTGCCCAAAGCAGTGTTGTACTACAGAGAAGATACACAATATTGATGATCTAGTGGGTTTTACATATAAAAAGTTCTTGATAAAAATACTGCCTTGTAACACAAACCTATAAATTATCACCTGGACATATCCTTGCAGATATGTGAAGCTTCACTGATCTAAACAAAACTCTACCCAGAAAAAAGAATTCAGTTATATAGATCAGGTTATAGAATGAAGGGTTCAGTTATACACACGTAATTGTAGGATGGGGCTTTGTACTGTGTATAGCTGGAAGCACTCGATTTTCTAAAATTTACAAAGAACTCAGCAGAATAAAGGACAAGGTAAAGGTCTGTCTTCTTCCACCTGATGCTGAAGCAGCACAAAACAAATCTCTTGTATAACACTGGGGCTATTACTGTGCCAAAAGCTAGAAGCACAGCTTATTTTACATCTAGCAATATTTCTATAGCTGAACTGTCACACAACACTTGCATGAATTCTGTGTGTCCCTGTCAAGTCTTTCCAGTGTAATTGCAATTATTTAGTCTTCAGTGAATTTATTCCTTATTCTGAATGAAGCTAGTAAATGTGAAGTAATTTTTTCCACTATCCTGCAATGAAGTTTAGTAACAGATTCTTCTGAAATTCAGGGAACTTTGAATGTGGCAGGATAAATTCAGTTTGTATATAGCATATGCAACTCCAGGAAAGATACCTATATCTGTTTAGCTGTGCCAAATCTGAATTTGGCATCAAAATCTATTACAAACTCAAAGTTAAAATAGTCTTTTGTTTACATACATCTAGTGCAGCACTTGTGAGAAACCTACACTGCTGCTGAAAATGATTGGGTGCAGCTCAGGAAGAGAGCTCAAGTTTATTTTAGAAACCTTTGCACTTCACTTGAAGTTATCAAGCATTGTGCTCCAGTGCCATCTTTAAAATATACACATGAATACTCTGTACATTTATACACATTTCTAACATTTCTAACATTCACAGACATTGATTGGCAAATAATACTAATCACACTATGCATGTCAGCTAATCACATGAGCTGATTAATGCATATTTTAAGAAGCCAGTCCTAAACAGTATGGTTTTATTATAAAGAATGGAGGTTTTTTATATTAAATGTTATTTGAAAAGCAAAAATACCACTTGAACAATACTACTCTAATAAGCTAATTTTTCTGATGCCTTTTTATCCATAGCTGCTTGTGTTCTGGTCAATATTTGGCTTAGTAAATACCTATTCTATAAGTATTTGGAGTGTGCCTAGAAAGATTTGAAACTATGTTTCACAGCTGAAACCTCCAAATTTTTTCTTAATAAATGCATTTCCAAAAATTAGCTTGATAAATCATCTCTTGTTTGACAGGTTTCCTTTATATGCCAAACCTTATTTCCTTTATATATTTTTAGCTTTTATATGAGCATGATTTCAAACCCCAGATGAATCCAAATAATCTTTTTTAATGTTTCTCAGTGTTGGCTGCATGTTTGTGATTGCCAGCTCAGTTTGGCCATTTCTTCTTCAGTACACCTTGCATGGCAAAGGAATGAAATACAAAGTCATGAGCCCATCTCCAATCTACTGGCAAATCATAAAGTGTTTTCTGCTTCATCTTGTCTTTTGTTTCACTCTTTCACTTAAGGTCCCATTGAATTATGTGCACCATTTTTGATCTTTTGATTTTTCCCATTATACTTGCCTACTGGCACTGTCAAATTATAGAGGTAATAGCTATGTATCCTTCTCTATGTATTATGGACATATTAAGCGGAGTTGTAAACCCTTCTAATCTGCTACCAACATTATTTACAAACACTATAACCCAATATATTATCTCACAATTGTACCTTGAGAAAGTTGTTCCATGGAATCGTATTTCAAAGCCAGCCAGCCATGCTGGCTATGCCCTATGCTACAGTAGTGATGTGATTGTTTTCCTGAAATAATATGACAGACTTATGGGAATTTACTGTTACTCCTGGGTTAAAAGAAGAGTTTTAAAGCCTGCAAGGGTGTGAGTCACTAGAATTTTACATTCACAACACTTATAAAGCTAACAGAAGTACAGTGGAGGGTAGCATGGGATTAATCTGATGGCATATGCAACTGTGTTATCGGGTTGGTTGTTCCTGCAGAAAATTTTACGTGTAGTCAAGTGCTAATGATTTGGGAAGTTCGTATTGCCTCTATCATTTTTGGAAGGTCAACTAATTACTATAAAATGCTGAATCTAAATCTGTTGTCTTTTGAAAATCCCTTTCTCTAGTCACTTTATGTCAGGTGGAGACTCACATGGACTATAGCCAGTTTCTTATTGTGCAAGTATAGCATTTCTTTGCACCACATGAGGAACTGGGGTATTTTTAGAACAGAACTCATAACCCTTAATGTAGAAGAGCGTAAAGACTCATTAGGTGGTTCCCTGTGCTGTTTCTTCCTAATTTCAGAGACTGGGCATTTTAACAGCTCATCTGAGCATAAGGCCATATTCTATCCTGGTTCTCTGCTCAGTATTCCATCTGATATCAGTGGAAGTCTCAGACAATAACTAGAATTGAACCTTTTATCTATACACATTGATACTTTTTTAAAATGTTGTTAAACCCCACACATTTCAGCAAAGTCTATGTTACTTGTGGCTGACTGGTTATCTTCTGTAGTTGCAATGGATTTTCTAAACCCCCTAATTATTTTGTTTATGCCTGACAGAGTATGTAAAGTACTAAACGTATTACAGAAGACAGTACTGAAGGTTATTAATTGGTACTGCTGGTCTTTGATGCTGCTTAGTCGTGTTAACTTCTAAGGGGAAAAACAATATTAATGGAATTATATTGTATTCCTACAACTCCTTCATTATCTTTTTATTAGGGCACAAATTTTAAAGAATATACACCTAACTACTCTGGAAGAGATACGTAAAATACATTCAGAATACCTGATACTTCATGTGTAATTTTTTTTTTTGTTTTGTCTATTGTAATGTCTAGGACTTGCAGGGTTTTTATTTCTACTTTTTTTCCATTGAAAAAATATTCCAAAATGCACTCTTCCTACTAAGAAGAAAATTCAGTAAGGAAAAACCTTGTTGTGTAAAGTAACAAAACAAACAGAAATGTATTATTGGTTTGTATTTAATATTAATTATGACTTCTCTTTATTATCTTAATTTTTTTAACTTTATTTGAAGAGGTTGTAACAGCCACACAAAGTACACTTGAGAATGGGAAACAATTACTGGCATAGTTAATAATATGTGTGATATGCTTTGATATGTCCTAGTGGGAAGCTCACTGTTTAACAGCTGTATTTATGTATATAAGCATTACAATATATTGTGCTAGCATTCAGTGGAAAATAAAGAATATTTAAATCATAGATGTAACAAACAGTCCTCAGACTGACAATAGGCACCAAGAGAAAGCAGAGAAGTCAGCATGCCCAAAATGTTACAACCGGGGACAGAATATAAGCCCACAGCAAGCCTCAAGAGGCTGGAAGTTTTCCCTTTCAAGGAAGTATTTTCCTTAGCACGAAGTGCAGAATGTGTTCCTCCTCTATGGGGACCCCTGAAAATCCAGACAACCACCCCGTTCTTGCAAAATACAGTAAAAGGCTTACAAACTTAATGCACTGTATCTGTGATCCTAATATGTGGAATTTTTTCCTTTTGACACCTCTTTGTTGCATCAGTCTCAGCCGTGGTGACACATATGGAGTGGTAAGCACACTACCGCCCACCGCAAGGGCCAGGGCCCTGCCAGGGCTGGACAGAAGTTAAGCCAGGTTCAGCAGATGGAAAATGCAAACCCAAACACTCAATTCACTCAGCTCTTAATGCCTCCCCCACTACCTAGCAGGCTTTCTCTTTGATTTGTGATACGCATTGCCAACACTTGCCTACCTTTTACATGCCTGCAAGTGTTCTACTCTCTTACTTTCTGAACTGTAGACCTGAGCAGGGTAGTAAAACTGTGATTTAGACTCCTATTGATTAGAATGGCTGAATGTGCTTTTGTGGCCACGAACTGACCGATAAATGTCGAGGTCTTGGGGAGTTCAATTCCTCAAGACAGAGCTGCGGTACTGCCTGACTTACTGCTAATGGCAACTTTTCTTCATTACTGATGACTCTGAATTCTAATGGCTGGTGTTATAGGCATGTCTCTGTTTATAGTTCACTTAAACAAAGTGCTCAGAGGCGAACCTAACCCTATTCCTATTCAGGAATTTTCCTGAAATGAACTATAACTACAAAGACCTCCAGTGTGCTATACAGAAGTGGTGTTGTATTTGTGCTTTGAGACTTTGAATCTCTACAATTAGTTATGGTAGTGTAATACTTCTGTCTTCAAATTTGTTACAGTAGAAAGCAATTTGCCCCTAAATACGCATATTTATATTCATATAATTGTTTATTTATACTCCAGATAAACTGAAGTGGATGATGGCAATAATTATGTTACTGTTCCCAATCTCCCATTCATCAAATCAGTTTCTGAATTCTCAAAAGTTGTTTTCAACTCAGCCTTACTTTATGCCTCCTACTGAATTATTTCAATTGAAAAGGGCTTTCTGACCCATTCTCACTTCCTGTTTGAAGGCCTGGATAGTGACAGCAGTATGTTAGCAAGTTGTCAACCTGCCCAGATGGTGAGCATCCAAAAATGCTGAAAGAGCTTCAGAATAAACAGGCTGATCTGCTAAGAATACACAGTCCTTCATTAAAAACCATTTATTTGCAAAAGAAGTGGAAGTAAAAAATATAATGTCTATTTTTATAAAAAGTTCATAGAATAACCCGTGGAGTTTCAGACCAGTAAGATCCACATTTATCCAAAATTATAAATGGAAATGGAAATGTAAAACTTCAGGAGAATTTAGGCAACAGCATGTGGGACAGGCTGACTAGTGAAGTTGAGGGTCAGAAATGCAAAATATTATACATAGGAAATAAATGCTTGCAAAGTTTAGAATTAGCAGTAAAGAAAGTCAACTTGACATTGTTCTGAACAACATGGCAAGACAGACTGATCTCAATATACAGCTACAGGACAGAATAAATATGTTACCACATGTGCAGGGTAATAGGAAGAATACAACACTATATGTCATTGCTTTATCTGAGATACTGCATGCAGTACTAATGTAGCCATTGCAAAATAACAGGCTGCAGAGTGATTAAGGACTCAGAGAGATGTGGAAAAACTCATTGAAGATGTGGAACAAGATGATACTTCACACTACCAAACACCAAGCCATAAACTAAAATACTTCCCCACATTCAACTGTGGCATTCCTTGTAACAGGCAGTTCTTGAGTACAATAAGATAGCATTCAGAAAGTCAAACATGGATAAATTACATAAAAATTGTAATTCTATTTTTAAACTATTGAACATAATTGCTATTTATTAGGGAAGCGGAGGTTCTTTGCACTTCTGGCAGAAGCATCTGGCTGTAGCCATTTTAGATGAAAAGCCAAGCAGCTGGATAATGAATGTGCTCCAGTGTGGCATTTCCTATCTTCAGTTCTTGAGGCACGTTGCTCAATGTCATTGCTGAGGTTCACAAAATAAAATATATAAGTTGTACATATGAATTATCTGTTCAGAAGCATTTACAGTACTGAAAAAATCTGGATGATACCAGCAACATAATTCCTTAAAATTATGTCAACAATTAAAAAATTTTGGCAAACTATTTGCAAGCACTTGAGAATGTAATTGCACAACTTGGGCTGACTTCAGCTGTTTTAGTTCTGACTGAAGTAGTCTCCCATGGGAAGAACAGAGCTTAGCCTTTTTATAAGCTTATTATTAAAATTTGAGTATTAGAGCTGCAGAAGTACTAGTTGCAACATACCTTATGAATAACCAGATAATAGTATTGTCCTGTGAGGGAGTAATTTGTAAATCACAGGAACAGATCACCAGTTTTGGAAAAACAAACAAACAAACAACCCCAATGTAATAATTTCCAAATAACTGCAAAATCTGAAAAACCTATCCTACTCCCTTTTGTCCCCCATAAACAACAGCACACTGATACTGTCCATTCAGGAAAAACACCAGTAAATATGTTGCTCCAAAGTGTGAAACAAAGAAAGAAAAAGGACAAATCTGGAACAGAAAGTTTAATTGCACCTGTAAATGTCAAAATTTTCTGGGATATAGATTATTACTGAAAAGAGAACATCCCTTTAATGTTTCCATTTGAAGGCATTAGCTATCTGCATTACAGACTGGAACACAAATAAGAATTCACTGCTTTTAAATAATTCATATGCACTGACATTAGTCCAGTCTTAAATCCTATCTCTAACTGTTTCTTAGCATTATTTAAGATAACAATAACTCCTTCAAACTAAACTTTAAGTCTGAGACTAAGAAAAAATACCTGGCACAGCAGCTGCTAGGAAAGCTCTGCCTTTCTATACAGGGTTCTGGAGTACATCAAACTGCAACAGCATTATGATAATCATATTTTATTAGCTTGAACCAAATTGGAAATGAATGTTTGTTTCAGAATTACAACTCATTTCAGAATTTATTTTTTTTTGAGAGCAGTAACAATATCAGAAGATTTAAGAATAAGAAAAAAGGAAGATAATTTCAACTGCTTCTCAAAAAATCCTATTTTTGTGACTGTTGTCTAAAAGTTGCATAAATGTAACTAAGTACAATTGCAAAATAATCAGTTAATTCAATGACACAAACTGTAAAGTCTATCTGGGAAGACCATTACATATAAACTATGCTAAAGCAATATCACTGTATACAACCAGAGCTCCCTTAAGCCAGTAAACTGCAAAGGTGTTTACTTCTCTGAGAGCACCTTGTGGCCCTCTCTGTGCCTGTGCAAGGAGCAGGCATCCCAGAAGCTGCCCTGGGAAGAAGGGAACAAGCTCCATGCATGCCTAGACAGCGACAATTTCCTTGAAATACATCCACAGACCAGAGGCATTCCTCCCAGTGACAAGGACAACTCAGCAAGGTCTGGAGGGCACCAGCTCTTGCATGTCGGAACACTCCCAGTTTTGCTGCTATTTCAGAGGGAGTAATCAGCTTGTGTGTGTCATCAAACCCGAGCTCACTTAGTGTCCACTTGCTGGGGAGCCAGGAACAGATTGCAGAGATCAGCACACACTGCAAAAGCTTGGTCAGCCCATTCCTGAGGGGCTGCCACTCTGGCACTGTTACCAGGATCTAAGCTAGTGAGGTTACAGGGACAAAAATAACCACTAGGAGTTAGACCTGGGTTCATGTGCTCCAATGTCCTGCCCACTTGGCTAGACATGATGCTTATAAAAAAATGGAATAGTATGGGAATTACAATGCAATGATTTCCCAGGATACCCTCTCAGCAACCAGCAAGAAAGGAAAAGAAACCATGCTTCTTGTCTTAAGACGATATTCTTGTGGACAGCAAAATGCCTGGAATAGATACACTCTGCAGGCATGGCAGCAGCAGGGTTTTTTGCTATAATAAGGAACGTGTTTCTCATTGAGGCTCCTGGAGGTGATGAAAGAGCACTGACTCAATTGAAAAATAATGAAAAAAAAGACCCCACTTATGTCTGTGACTCTGACAAAGAGAAAGGGTTTTAAAACCTGCGTTGCAAGGTTTTCTTTCCATAACAACAGTTGGAGTTGCATGTCAGATTGCTCTCCTTTGAACATACTAGTACAAGCAAACTAAGAGGAGTAAGCATTGCACTAGCTTGTCAGAACAAGGTGAGAGGTGCACAGGCTGAATCATGTTAGTGTTTTGTATGTTTATCACGTCTATATATAAATACAGAACATAAATATTTTAATATAAATATCGTTCACCTATATATAAGTATATAAATATATGATAAAGTTCTGATACAGTAACACTGATCCATCACCTGTGACAGGTTATGTACATCGTATGCAATTTTTGTTCTGGGGAAAAATAGAAGCTAAGAAACAATAATTTCCTTCAAGTAAGGCATATAAACAAATGCTTAATAATTCATAGGACTTCCAAGTAAGGAAGTTTCCCCCTTCCTGCCCTGCAGAGCAGCCCCAGGCAGATAGCTTACAGAATAGGAAACATACTGTGCAAGTGCCAAGAAATGCAGCTGATTGAAATAGTTCTCTCTCTTTTTACGAAGAGAAACTACACATTCAGCCATCTCTACTGCTGTAAAAAGTCAATTGAAGTGACAGTGAAAAAATATAATTGAACAAATGATCTTCTTTTAACAGTCACAAAGGCCATTATAGAACAGAACAGAGCAACACAAGCAAAAATGGCAACTTTGAGCAACTCCCACTTTCCTCCACTCCTCCTTGGGAGCTCTGATACTCAATAGCACTCAAGCTGTACTTCTGCTCTCTGATTTTTATGCTGTACTGGCTGCCAGAAAAGAAATCTCTGGAAAGTCACCACAAACTTCAAAGTGACATGATTTTTTATTTTTCTTTCTCTCTGAGTGCTATGAAGAAGGAAGAAAATACTTCCCCTCATCTACTATTAATTCTCTGAGTAACTTAGAGCATGAATTTCATTATTACATGATTTCTATTCAAGCATGTTGCAGAATGGTAACTGATTACCTGCTGCCTACTCCTGTTTTCTCTGTCTGTGGTTCAAAGAATATCTGCCCTTCCCTCTTCCAAGCCCTTTGGCTTTTGTAGCTGCATTGAACAGCCTTGTTGAACAGGCTTTTATAGTAATCTCAGCTATGCATAAGTGGCAATTTGCACTAAATAACAGGGCAAATTCTTAGGTGATTTCCAAGAACCTCTCCAAGGAAGAGGAGGACAAAAACATGCAAAGTTATCATAATTACCAAATACAATTTTTTGAAAGATCCAGAAATTGGAATGGATTTGGGAAAGAATTTTAAATGAAAAATATATTGGAGGCTTATATTGTTGAAACATTAAATTTAGATATGTCGAAATAAATAATTTTATTTTTGAAATATCTAAATTTAAGCATGTACCAGAGGAGATGCTTCTCAGAAGCACACAGCCAGAGCAGTGCATACATAAATTCTAGCATGTTCATTTCTTTTTTCCATACATCAAATGCCATCAATGTTTGACAAGGGTTTTTTTCCAGACTCCATGTTTATTTTTTTGTTTATTTTCCCTTATTTCCCCCCCTTTTTTTTCACTGTGCATCTCTGTATATGCTGATTGATCTTACTCTTCATGAGTAACATATTATTCAAAGGGACAAAGGGAACAGAACTTTAGTTAGTTTTACAGCTAATCTCATAATGTTCTGCATTCCTTGAAATAGTACTGAAACATTAGGAAATGCAGTAAGGGAAAGGGAACATGCCAAGGTTGCAAGCTCTTCACTGCTTAAATGGCCCCAATAAACAAGGAAAGGGGAATTATAAGAGTTAATGCATTACAGGGAACCCATGTTCCTCAAATATTTTTTTTTTAAAGGTACTTCCCTAGAAATTTTTTATGTACAGTGAGACTCAGATACCTTCAACCCACCAAATGAGACAATATGCCTGAAAAAAACCCACACCACCCACAAGTCTTTTGCCAGAAAGGACACTTTTCCAAATTCAGACATTCACATTTGTTGTTTTACCAAATTTAGATTCTCTTAAAGAAGTAGAAGTAATACCCTAGCATACATTTTATCAAGCACTGCTAGTTTGGAATTCTGTTCATTACCTTCACTGCGTCACAGTATAAACTAGAGTACATACATACGTACATGTATGCACCTGAGATGCACTTGAGTTACACCTGAGACAGAGGCACACAGGGTGTGTAAATATTTATTTACTGTTAAAAATTCTGTTCACTGAGACTAGTATGATATCATTTAAACAATAACAACAATTTACAGAATTTCACTGCAGTAAGACAGCAAGTGCTGCTGCCTCCTCAGAGCACTGGGCCAAACACCCTGATGCCACCTGCCATTGCCATGCTTTACAAACCTTACAGTGTTTTGGCCTGTGATAAATACAAATGATCAACACAACCACTACTACTGTTCATTTTCTTGTCTAACAGTGAGCCACCAAAGTTCACTCTATTGGTTTGCTTAAATGTCTATGTTATTCCATGGAAATAAAATCATAAGGAAAAAGAAGGAATCAGATTTTTTTATTAAGAGGTTAAAAGAAAAGACTTTTTTTTTGTCTAAGATTGGAATAGCAGCTTTTTCCACACGTTTAAAGAGGACAAAAAAATTACATAATTTTTAAAATTTAAGGATCACCATCTAAATTGGCATAAACTCTCCAGAAGTTTATGTGAAATACAAAAAACACTAAGCTTACAGTGTTCAGAGTACATGGAAAATTATTTTTAATTTATCCTCCCATGAATACTAGCTACAGGGACTTGATTGCTTAGCAAGCAGTGTAGTTAAGCCATCTGAGGATAGAAGCAATGCTGCATGACCTTTATGTGACCAAAATCAGCTCAGCAGCACACCTTTAATACTGGATTGAAAGCACACTAACAAATATAGAAGCAGAATTCAAATATTGTCCTGCTCATCCATTATTTTTCAATTCTTCAGAAGTTAAAAAAAGAAAATAATCTTTCATTCTGAAAAACACAGATTTTTTGGTACTTCTTACTTCTACCTGAATGTACTTATCTCAATACTTTCAGTCTCCTGAGCAGCAACTGCTAAAAATGCAGTTTGAAAGATGCAGTTAAAAAAAGCCCCAGGATATTGCCATTATATTGTTCGTAATTGCAGGATTCCCTATTATTACAATGATCCACCCCATCTCCAGTTTTATAGCACTATTCAGTACAACCACCAATTCAGGAAGAAGAAAACTGTGATACTCTGAACATACTGTGGCACAAGATTAAATGTTTGTATAACAGTCCTGTATATACGTGTGGAAACAATTTGTGGTGATGGCAAAACTGAGAATCATTCACCATCCACCTTAACAGGGAAGATGAAAAATACGGGTCTCTTCTAACCCATAAGATGGACATAAAAACCACTGAGACAGGTACTGGAATTTTGATGGAGAGGCAGGAGCTCATATGGACCACATTTTCACTGAGCTATTCATTCTACAGATTATAACTGTTCATTCATTTTACACATAACTCTTACCTTTTATCTTTTTTCCTGTGAGTGTGATTGAACACAGGAGCACACTGCTCAGGGATGTGGTGCAGTCTCCATCCTTGGACATATTCACACACCCAGGAGACAGAGTCTTGAACTCTAGTTGACCCTGCTTTGAGAAAGGGGGGTTGGGCTAGCTGACCTTTCAAGGCACCATGTGACCATCAACCTCAGCTATTCTATGACTCCCAAACAACTCTGGGTTGGCCAGAAGTTTGAATGAATGACCAGGACAATGAAACTCCTTGGTGCTGCAATAATCATCTGTTTTATGGCACCAGGGTGCAGAGGTAAATGGTTATTACAATGCACTTAAAACTTGGATCCGTTTCAGAAGCCAATAAAGTAGTCCTTATCTATTTTTTTGTTAAACCTTTTCAGAAGGAATTGAAAAAATGTAAGTTTATTATTTATTGTTACTTCCTTTGCATTAGTCTATAGTAGTTTTAATGAATTTACTGCTAGACAACTTAAATCCCAAATTAAGATATTAAAAGTGTTTTTACAGAATTAGCATTTTTACAGAATAAAAGCCATCAATACGGCTGTTTTGATTTAAATCTTCTACTATTTTTATAGCTTAAGCAGTATGTAACTGTGCTGACACAGCTATATTCACATCAAACTCAGATAGGTGTCACCAGGGTGTTCCACGTGCAGTACCAGGAACCCAGCCTGCCATCTTTTCCACTGGAGCTCTGCAAAGTCCTTGGTGCTGCCCTTAGGAGAGTTAGGTCAGCTCCAGAGCTCCCTCAGTTTATATTATTTAGTTCTCACTAAACCTCCAAGAGCAGCAGTGTTTCAAAAAGCTTATTAGGATATCTCAGTGGCAGATAAAAGGAGCAATGTGATAGTGGATAAAGTTCTTATAATCTCGTAGAAAACTCCCACGGTTCTCCACAAAACTCACTTAATTGCTTTGTCATTTGTGCCTGTTAAAGTTTCTGAAAAGCCACTCTGAGGAGTGAGAGACAGCACTGGCAGGCAGGGAGATGGAAACGGAACATTAAAGAGTCTTTTACCAGGCACACAGACTCAGACCAGTGACTCACTACTTTAAAGTACCTGTCAGGTCTGTATCTCAACCTGCGGTGAAGTACTGGCTTGTTCCTGGCATTTACACTGACAAAAACTGTGTGCCTAAATTCTGGATGAGGATGATAATACTCTTCTTCGAAAAAAATGAGTAACCCAAGAAAGCTCCCTGTGTGGAGGGTGGTGACTACGCAGGAGGTATCTCCCTTTCTGCACTTATGGTATTATGGAAACCACAGAAATGCCATTCTAGCTGGTGCTGTAGTTTAACTTTCAATGATTAAATTGACCAAGTTTAATAAAGTTTTTTCTTATGGACCTTGCACTCAGGGAAGATATTATAAGAGGTCCTTGCTGCTCTACTGTGGCAAACTGGTGATGTGCTGGAGAAAGGAACAGCTAGTTCTGGGCACAGTATTACAGAGACAAGGCTTAATCTGAACTTGAAAGGGCTGCATAAAACATTGACCTGTCACATTTATGCACCTACTTAATTTTCCAATCTAGGGCACCGTGACTGCAAATTACATTTGCCTCCCAGTTAGTCTGGGCAGCTGCAACTGCTCTGACTCCTTGCTCAGAGAAGAGAGCTGCACTTTACAAGAACTTGGAAGCTCTCAAGCTGAGACAAGCCTGGCAGTTTGACCAGGAGCAAATAGAACACTTTATGTATCTTGGCATAAACAAACACTGCCCTTAGATGTTCCCTTTCAAACCCAGGAGGGGTACAGAGAGAGTTGTTGCAGTCACTTTGAATCTCTCTACAGCTCAGTACTTGGCACTGTGGCACTTAAAATTTTTACTTTGGGTTTCATAGTGGCAGTATTATAAAATAAATATATAATCTGCATATTTTAATGAATTTTTTAGACAAATAGCCAGTAATGGTAAGAGTTTTGTTCTGTGTTTATACTGTGGACTGTTTTGGCTCTGGTTTTCTTCACTAAAGACTCAAGTTAGCAAGCTGCTTCTGCTGTTGCTGCCTACAAAGGTAACTCACCCAGTGACTGCAAAGATAGGCCACAAAAATCCATAGGGGTGCGCTCTGAAAGTTTGTTTCACCCTTGCTGGCCGGAGGATTTGCCAGCTCTTCCTCTGAGACCTGCGGGATGGCTGTTGAGGAACAGAATCTCCACTGATCTTTTACCAAAACTTGTCTGGGCAAAGCCAGCTCCAACTTTGTGTTGGCAATTCATGGAACACTGACATGTAGAAACTGTCTTGGAGTACAGAGAAGCGTAAGTTTCTTGGGAAAGCAACAGGCTGCCAGGTTTATTTGCACCTCCCTCTCTAAATTAAACCAAGCTCTTAGGGACAGGGAAGCACATTGGGAAAAAAGTAACTTCTTAATTAAGGGTGTCTGGAAAATATTGCTGGCCTCCTTATGGGTCTGCTTGTCACTTCGTGGGACAAGCAGCTGCCATTGCATCTCCAGAGGAAAGATTTAGTACAGCTTTCAATACAGACTTTGTAGAGGGCTTTGCTGATAGGAGCTTTAATAAAAGTTGTTTGTAATTAGTGCACCAATATATTTACTTGGTTTATAGCAATAGGAAATCAGATGATGTAAATATTTAGAAATAACCCTGATTTCAACACAAACTTATTAACTGATTTCTCTTATTTTAATAATTGACACAGCACATCTAATTTTTAGTTAAGAATAATTTGTGAAATAATTCTGGCCATATTAATCAAATGCTAGCTCCAAGATAATGAAATAGTTATGGCCTCTGGTGGGTTCACATGGATGATAAAATGTGCTAAATCAGAGACAAGGAAAGCTTGAAATAGCTTTTATGAGGTAGCTTGAGGGAAAACTTAAAATAGCTTGTATTTACCATTTAGTATTCATTTTGCTAAAGCTATATATTAGCTTTATATATATATTTATATATATTCTCTTGTTTAGAGAAATAAACAAAGATCCATTTAAGCAGCTAAGACATTAGTATGAGCATATATCCCTTCTTTCAACAGAAACTTAATTATTGTTAACAACTCGACTTGCTCAAAAGGGAAATATTTCAGCATTTGAAATTTATTCTTGTACTGTGCACTTTTTGATGGGTAGGGGAAAAGGGCTATGCTGTATTTCTTTGCATCCTTTCCTATTCCCCCACGCAAAGACATAGCCGGAAAGTATGTTTCCTTTAAGGAAAACATACCCCGAGGAGGTGGCTGAATGACTCCTGTACCCCAGGAGCGCAGTCCGGGGCTCGGTCCCGCGCAGGGAGCAGTGACACACTTCCATTTCAGGCGCAACAACGCCCCTGCAATAACTTGGCGGCACCGCTTTTCCAGCGCTTTGCCTCCTGTGCCGGCGGCGGCCGCGGCCTGTGCAGCGCCCCCGGCCCCCGGGCCCCGGCGGGGCCAGAGCTCCCCCTCCCGAGGCAGCGCCGCCGGGCTGCTCCCGCCGGGGCACGGCGGGGCTGTGCTGCCCTGGAGGGAGGGAGGGAGGGAGGGGCGCTGGGCCGC
>JAWWEE010000159.1:19042353-19064875 GCA_035221455.1 Xenops minutus | reverse complement strand
GGCGGGCGCCGGGGAGGGCAGGGCGGCGCCGGGCGGGCGGGCGCACCGCATGCGCAGCAGGGCAGGTGGCGCCGGCGGCAGCGGAGCCGTGTCGCTGCCCTCATGGTGCCGGCACAGGGCGGGCAGGGCGCCGCTGCCCTCATGGTGCCGGCACAGGGCGGGCAGGGCGCCGCTGCCCTCATGGTGCCGGCACAGGGCGCCGCTGCTCCCGCGGCGGGCGTGCAGGAGCCGGAGCAGCCGCCGCCGGGCCGGGAGGACGGGGCGGGCGCGGGGCAGCTGTGCCTGTGCCCCGCGCCCGGCATCGAGGCGGTGGGCGCCGAGGAGCGCCGCGCCTGTGTCTGCTGCTCGGGCTTGCCCTGGCCGCGCTGCTGCTCGGCCCCCGGTGAGCAGGGTGAGTGCGGCGGGGCTGACAGTGCGGGGGACGGGGAGCGGCCCGAGGGCACCGCGCTGCCCGCACGGGGCCCGGCCGGCTGGCCGCAGGGGCCCCCCGACAGTGCCCGGCGCACGGCCGGGGATCACACCCGGGGCTGCCGGGCTCACATCCCGGCGCTCACATCCCGGGGCTGCCGGGCTCACATCCCGGCGCTCACATCCCGGGGATCACAGCCCGGGGCTGCCGGGCTCACATCCCGGCGCTCACACCCGGGGATCACATCCCGGGGATCACAGCCCGGGGATCACAGCCCGTGGCTGCCGGGCTCACATCCCGGGGATCACATCCCGGGGCTGCCGGGCTCACATCCCGGGGCTCACACCCGGGGCTGCCGGGACACCTGCTCGCCGGCTCGGATCGCCCTGTGCTTCCCGCTACTCCTTGCCGGGCGAGCCGGCCCCGGTGGGCAGTGCACAGGAGGCAGGCACGGCGCCCTCGGGCTCCCCGCCCCTCTGCCGTGTGCCCCCAGCCCCTGCCAGACTGCCCGGTGTCCCCAGAGCCAGCGCCGCTCATCCCCAGCACTGGGAGGCTCCTCTGTCGCCTCTGAGGCTGCCTCAGGAAAACAGTGCTTCCTGTTGTCAGTTTTAAAGAAAGACTTGGCAGTTTTGGGTAAAGAGAGGTACCTTCTGGCAGTGTGAACTTGCGGCACTGTAAATACGCTTGAGCAGGGGCACGAGTGCAGTTCAACAAGTCCACAGACTTGTGACTGTGACTTCCTGGGCAATTCTCACCATGCTTTAGTGGGAGCGTAAGTCTTTGTTTTAATCCGCGCTTTGTTTCTTGGTTATTTTCAGTTGTTAAAGCCACTGACTTACTGTGAAATACCCAACGTGTAAGTTTAATGTGGAGTCCATTTAAAACATAAATGCCATCTTAAAATAACTTCTGAAGTTGTTATCTGAAGTGCTTTTAGCATGTGCGGTTTTAAAACAACATAACTGAAAATGTGTTTGTCATTAAATTGACTGTAATTGACTTTCCAGCAGAAAGTAGACTTGTTAGTGTGCTGTGGAGAGGTCAGAAGAGAAGAGCATACTTCACATTAGTGTCACTTCTGAGGCAAAGCTTGGGGGAAAAAAATAAGCAGCCAGTGTTTGAACTCCTGAGAAACTTGCATTAGCTCACCAAAAAGAGGACTTTGATTTTGAGTAGTCTGTCTAGCAAAAGTGTCTGAGTCTATGACTTAACTTTATTAATCACCTCTAGATTCTATATTTAATCATGACCATGATTAGTTCATATGCAGGCTGTGCTCCTGGCACTTTACAGAAGTCTTATGGGAGAGCTGATCTGCTTTTTATCATGTGAAGAACATATGACACTCTTCTGCCTTTCCTGAAGGTCTGGGAGAATCATCTTGCTGACCATCTTTCCCGTAGCCAGTACCTTTCTGCCTCCGGTACTATTCTTGACATGGGTGTATGTGAGAAGCATGATTTTTTTCACTCTATGAATTTGCAAGTATAACTGTTTAGAACAAAGCACAGCATTAAAACACAAACAGAATCTACACATAAAACAGTGTGCAGTGGGGGGCATTTGCCTAGGTCTTCAAACAGGAGTGGAAAATTGTTTGAAAGCTTTACATACAGAGTTGGCCAGGGAATAAAAATGGAAAACCAAATCTGTAGCTACTCAAAAAAGAGGAATTGGGTGCTGCTTAAAACTTTTATTTCCAGGCTGCTACAGTTTTTAAAAAAAGAGGAGTGCTTGAGTGTTTTCTTGGCATTGGGCTAGTATTTAGAGACTTTTTATTTTGTGGGGTGGGAGTGTTATCTTAACCTAACTTCTTACAACTTACTTTGAAATAAGTACTCTTCAGAACTGCCATTCTTGTTTTTGGTGGAAGAACGTGTACCATTTTATTTTTAAAAGGAAATAAACCACTTTCTTATTGTGCAGAGTTCATGCTTTGGCAGTGCAAGATGTTGATGGTTTAAATTCTAGTATTAAAAGATTATGATTTCTGGTAGGCTTGGTATATTGGATACCTTACAGAAATGAGTTCCTTCTGGTTTTTCTTTGTTCCTTCCTCCCAGTCCAGAGCTTAGTTCTGGGTATAAGATCCTTTCAGCATATTTTGCTTTAATTGGATTGGTTTTCCATTTCAACACTTCCATTATTTAGATTGGCTTTGTTCTGTAGTAATCAGACAAGCTATCATGCATGAAATAAGAGTTAATAGTTGTTTGTGCTTTGTTCATAAGCCACCATGGGTTTGGATTTCCCGTTTCAGTTCTAGGCCAGTTTGATTCCTCTTGCTTTAATATTGAGACGTTGTTGATTTTGTAGTTCTGTTGTGTGACTGTGTGGATTGGGACATTACATAATTCATAAACATTTCTTAAATCCACCCTGTTTCCTAGTTGATAGATGTCCCGGTCCAGTGTTGGTGGTAGTTTTTATAGTCACTTTTATTTAAGTGGCTGTTGCTAAATGGAAATATTTCAAGTAGAAGCTGTAGCTCACTTTCAGCTGCAGTGTGGCAGGATCCCTTCAGAAGCAGGCTTTTTGCCTATTTCAGATTCTGGTTGTTATTGTAAAGCCCGGGTCTCTAGAACTGTGCCAGCCCACAGTCTCAGCTCTTAGGTACTAAGACGCAGTTTCTCAGCCTTGAGTGCTGATCTTGAGGAGGATCAAAATGGTTTGTGACAAGTTTTGTTAATTTAAAAAAAAACCCAAACCAACAACCACACACCCCAACAAAGCAAAAAACCCCCTCCAAACCATATTTAGTTGCTAAGCAACTCACAGCAGTACTCTGCTGATTATGTTTTAGAGGATCCATAAGGCTTACAGGCTGCCACACTAATGTGAGATGAGGCACCCTTTTATCAAAACACTGTCTCTGGGACATGGAGTTCTCGCTCCTATCTTTAAAGAGTGTTGTAGAAGAAAAGGGTGACTCCCAATGTTTTATGCAGACAGAGAAAAAGACATAGTGCGGTAACATCCCACTCAAATTTTTAGATGGTTTCTCTTTCCCATGGTGTTCATCTCTAGGTTCAGTGGAAAGACTGTTCATTTTAGGCAACAAAGCAATTAATAAAAAAAGCTGATTTCTTTGGAGATGGTGTTGAGGTCAGCAGCAGTTCTCCCTCTGTGTTTGCTTTTTTTTTTTTTTTTAAATAGTCAAGGGTGGAGAAAATGAGTGGAACAATGAAGAGTCTATTACTGAAGAGAGCCTGAAGCAATGAGGACGCTTGAATAGAAACGTTACACTTTGGGAAATTATTTCAGGAAATGGAAGTCCGATAAATAAGCATAAACTACAGTCTTCATGGAATTATGTTAGACATCAGACCTGTGATGTTTTGCTTGAATTTATTCTGCTTAAAAATATATCTGGTGCCTATTTGTAAAACATATTTGGAGTCTTACAGCAAGATAAAAATGTTATATGAAAATTCTGTAGGTGTAGGTCAAATTTAGGGTGATTTAGCTGCAAAATAAACATAACAAAAATGGTGTTCTATACACAGATTTTATATGTGTGTATTGGTGAGAAAGGAAATTAAATTCTTGCTAAGGTTCACAAGTAAAGGATTCCCAAGATAAGTTTCAGAATTTGACTGTGGACCATTTTGCAGTCAGTTATATTAATTGGTCCTTGGGCAGAATCATGACTAGTCACTATAGTGAATCACCCATACTACTCTGATACCTGCAAGAAGTAAAGCTGATTTGTGTAGAACTGTGAGAAGTTTTGTATCCCAGGTGTTAGAGTTTGCCTCTTATTCCCTGTTTTAAGGGAAAAAAGGAGACCCATGGTGGTCAGTGAAAAGTATTTCTGAGGTAGGTCTGGTAAATGCATGTAATACTTGCATTTGTTTCTTTGGTTCCCTTTTCCTCTACCACCTGAATTGCTACAGCTCTATGGAGCACTGCAGTGTGTAACTGCCTGATCAGAGAAATCTTCTAATAGATCCTTACTAACTGTAGTATGTCTGTTGCAGGAACAAAGAAGAAAGCTGCGTGTCCAGGCCTTGGTCTGTTTTATACTGTGCTGTCTGCCTTCCTTTTCTCAGTGGCCTCTTTATTTCTTAAAAAATTAGAAGATATACATTCAGTGGAAGTGAGTGCATTTCGATGTGTTTTCCAAATGGCATTCGTTGTTCCTGGTTTAATATACTACAAGTAAGTGTAGCAAATGTTCAAATTTAAAGTTACTTCTTAAAAATAGAACTAGAATTATCACTCAAATCAGATTGCAGTATTTAATTTGGATTTCAATTGCAAAACTGCATTGGTTTGGATTAGTTGGTAGTTTCTTAATATGATTCAGAAAACTGAAAATCTTTGACACTGTGAATTTTAGAGGTTTTTACAAGGATTATTTTATCAAATGCTTTGATATTCCATGAGGTGGTGATCTTAAAAAAAACAGAAGATAATTTGTAGATAGCCTTGGGTTATTCTGCAAGGAAAAAATCAATAGCAAGAACAGGTTCTGAACTCTGAATGTGATTGGGGATCGTAATGAAAATAATTGTTCTGTGATCAGATAGTTAAACGTATTTGGATATTTAAGTCCCTCATTTAGAAAGGTGTATACTGTTTACATGGGTGTATACATTAAAATGTGTTTGAATGTTAGTCATGAAATAAGCAAGCCAGTGACATTAATGTGACATTTCTGTTTTTCAGAACAGGGTTTTTGGGACCAAAAGGTAAAAGAATTGTTCTTTTCTTCCGAGGATTCCTTGGCTCTGCTGCAATGGTTCTTCTCTACTACTCTTACCAAGTCATGCCACTAGCTGATGCCACTGTTATAAGTTTTAGCTGTCCTGTTTTTACATCGTTGCTGGCATGGATCTTTCTCAAAGAGAAATACAGTATTTGGGATCTTCTATTTACCCTCTTTGCAATCACTGGAGTGATCCTTATTGCTAGACCACCATTTCTGTTTGGGTCACGTGTTGCGGGGATTGAAGGAAGTTACACAGATCACCTTAAAGGAACTATAGCAGCAATTATAAGCACAGTATCTGCGGCTTTGACTTTAGTTATACTGAGGAAGGTGGGAAAATCTGTGCATTATTTTTTGTCAATTTGGTATTACGCAGTCATTGGTTTAATTGGATGTGTTATAGCATTGTTTTTTTTGAACGAATGGCGTTTACCACATTGTGGTAAAGACAGGGTTCTTCTAATATTAATAGGCATATTAGGCTTAGGGGGTCAGATATTTCTCACAAAAGCATTACAGATAGAGAAAGCTGGACCTGTATCCATAATGAAAACAGTGGATGTAGTGTTTGCTTTTATTTTACAAATCCTTTTTCTCAATCATCTGCCAACTTGGTGGACTGTGGGTGGTGCCCTTTGTGTCGTAGCTAGTAGTTCTGGAACGGCTATTCGCAAGTGGCGACAAAGCGTGAAAGAAGCTAAACAAAGTGAAATCTAAGAGTATAGACACTAATTCATTACAGAGACAAGCAATCTTGAAATATATATGTACACAATATTTATTTTTATTTATTCTAAATATCCCATTTACCAAATTGTACTACCAAATTATATCCAATAAAGTAAGTTGATTTTTTTTTTAAACCAAAATTGAACATGTTTTAGCAATTGATTAAGTTTATGCTTTTCTTTCTCATATTTAGTCATGCTAATATGAGAAGTAGAAAGATCCTTAAAAGTTGTTGCTTCCTATCAGAAGTGGACAACACTCGCAGGCACATGGTGTGCTTCTGGGGTGTCCTGGACAGGGCCAGGAGTTGGACTTTATGATCCTGATGGGTCCCTTCCAACTTGACATGTTCTGTGATTTTATGAATATTTATTTTGCTCAAGTTCCTGACTCTCAACTTCTTAGACTCTTTCTTTATTCTTCAGAGCAGTGGAAATAGTCTCCCAGGCTTATTTAATACTATTCTGTACTTGATTACCAGAGGGATTGCAGTACAAAAGTTAGACGGGAATGAAGAGTCAGTAAACAACCAGCTTTTATAGAACAGATAAAGCTTGCACATTTGCAAGCTTTCTATATTCTTTTTTTCTTTTGCACAAAACAGATGCCAAGTGAGGATTTATTTTTAATTTGGATTTTAGAAGAACAAAAGCTATTTCATTTTTCCAAGCAATATAAAGAGAAAACTTATAAAAATTATCAAGCCACTTTGCTTTCTTTTGAAAAGAATTTCAAGTGTTTGCCCTTGCTTTACAGATATAGTGAAACAACCTAATTCTCCCCCTTTTTTATTTCCCAAATGTGATTTTCCCAATAAACAACTCTTTAGTTTCTGCACTCTCAATGATGAAAGACCATATTTCATTGTATACCACTTGTAAATTAGCCATTTCTTGTGGTATGGAGTGTTACTCTGTAGCTGCATTTTTCTTTATTCTATGCAAAAGACTATATTTTTTAGGTATTTAATACAGATTATTTAATGCTGCTTATGACCCTTTTGTTTAGATTCTTCTGTACAAAAGTTTTTTATGAGACCAAGCCTAAGTCTCCTTGGCCTTCATAAAGTTAGGAGCCTTTACAATAAAGCTTTTTCCTACTTCCTAAGAATGTACAGGAGTGCAGCGTAATTGCAGTGTCACAGGAAATGCAGGTTGGCCAAGGTCATACAGAGGTTCTACAGAAGAGGTTTGAGGAGAGCTTGGTGGAAGAGTGGAAATATGCATACACATCTCATCACATTCAAGCATCTGTGCTACATCAGGCAGTGCTAGTGGGCAACTTCAGCCCCATTTTTCCAGCTGGCCCTTTTTATCACTTTTCTTGCACATCTCACTTTTATAGGCTTTATCTTTTTTCAGTTTATTATTTTTTTTTCAGTTATTTGCTCACTCTGGTGTTTTTCTAAAGGAGAATCATATATCAGTGTTCTGTACACTTGATATATGTTTGTTTCAAAATCACTGAAGGCGGCAGATGTTTCCTTATTTTGATTTATAGATATCTAGTCACATGTCTTTTTCTTTGTCAATAAGCCTTGCATCCTGTCAGGGCAGATCCAGGGACTCGAGTCCCGAAGGACTGGAATGCATATAATACTTCAAGATGTATCTGGATGTGGGGAGCCCTCTTTGTGCAGGTTTCTATACAAAAACCAGCACCCTGAATCCGTATGTGTTCATGGGTATAAACAGATTCCACTTCAGTGAAAGAATCAGTTCCTGCTTTTAGCTGTTTTCTGCTTCTCCTGAAGCCTGAAGTTCAGCTACTGCAGGAGTAGTATGAAGCTGCTTTCCTATCTCTTTAAAGCCTCATGTAATAATAAAAGTCCAGCTTCCCACCTGTTTTTCTTAATACTTGAAACCGTGAACTGGTATTGTTTCTCTGCTGCTCAGCCATTGCTGCCATTGAGAAATAGCTTTCAGGGCAGGGAAGAAAAACAGACTGCATTTTTTATGGCTTCACTTCATGTTTAATATGCATGTGTTTGCATTGCCACTATAAAGGTGTGGTTCCAGAGGAGTTCAGATTGATGTAAACTTGGGTTGTCAGCTAGCCCTGCTCCCTCCTCATGGCTCAGTGATTGTGCTTATGTGGTTATGTGATGAGCCAGACTTGGGAGCTGATCCAGCTATGTATCTTTTAGTAAGGTTGTTGGAAAGGGCAAAACCAGAGTAGCCTGAACTGGATGACAGTATAAAAACAGGAGGAAGGGGAATTAGATAATAGTTTAAATTATAGTGTATGAATGCTGCTTTGTCAGTACATAATAAAATAATGTGGAATCAAAAAATCTTTAGCTTATATGATTTCAATGGATCTTGTTTATACTTGGTAGAGAAGAACAGGCTACTGAAGAAAGGATTTTCTTGCCCTTAACATATAAGTAAATCTAGAAAATAGGCTGATCTGAAATCAACATTCAGATATAGTGATTGGTGATTTTTGTCTCAAGTTCTTGCAGAAACTCTTTTGACGTATTTCTATGCCTGTAGTACCAAAAACCCCAAATAACTTTTTTTTAAAGTTTGTTCAAACCTATAGGGTTTCCCTATGGCTTCATCTGCTTATTTCCTCTTGCTGTTCCCAAACCTTCCTAAATGTTTGTTAAAATAATAATATCAACAAGATCTTGTATTGGAGAACATTGTATGTTTTGGAATCTTATTTTGATTTTGATTCATCTTTTAGGGAATTCTTTAACTGATATGAGAATGAAGGACTTGACTAGGGCTTCTCTAGTTGTAAAGCATGACAAGCTAGTTTCTCTAATTAGCTTTTCTAGATAATATTGGGAAGGGGAGACATTTAATCTTTGACCACATAAATTTTAAATTTTTTCTTCCTCTCAAATATAGGTTGAAAACCTAAATATTAGTTGTAACCCTTGAAAAAAATGAAATTATACAAAAATATGGGTACCATGAATGATGGGGGATTTTTAATTGAAAATATTTCTTAAAATTTCTGTTAAGATGGTAAAACTTTTCTTCAAAGCTTAACAGTTTGAGAATCTGAAATGAAACTGGCTGAGCCTTGATTCTTTCAGATTCTGATCTTTTTTAGCTTTTAAAGTTTTAATACAGCAAGTTTCTCAGGGTCAAAAGTTATTTTTCTGAGCTTTGAGTCAGAGATATATTAATGTTCATCGTCTGTAGTGTCCTGTTGTGATCTTTAAAGTTTGATAAATATACTTTTCTAATAGAAACTTCTTCCTGTGTAATATGATGGAATATTGTTGCATTGCAATTGCTGTGCTATAAAGTTGTTTCTCTTGAATTTCAACATATTCACTGTACTGATTTCAGTGGATTCTGAATAGAAAGAGTAATAATTATTGGTTGTTTTGCACGTAAACATAGGGTAAAAAGATTCAGTTGTTACTGATGCATCACAAGCATGGTTCTTATGCTCTTTACTATGCAAGACACCGTAATTGTCTGTGCTCTTCAGTGGGACATTATAGCCTTAAAGCCTTATGCACCCAACTGTTCTGTAAAAAGCTAATGGCTGAAAAAGCTGTGTACTGTCACTGTGCAGCAGCCAGTTTTTTTCAGGTTAAGTTGGTTGTCAGAGTATGATCTAAAAGCCCTTTAAATACATCCACACCAAGAATCTGAGAAGCTCATTGTGTAGACAAGGGCAATCTGCATAATTAAAATGGAATTCATGCATTTGTCTAACACCAGGCATGAAGTAAGCTGAGTTTAACAGCATTGGTAAAATAACTAGTTAAATGTGTCATTTTTATTCTGAAACCTGAAACTAGGCTCTTTCCCAATTCCAAAAACTGCTCCAAGATGGTGCTTCCTGTAATTGGTAATGACAAGATGGATAGTACTACCCTTGATCATCATTTAGAATAAACACCACCACGGTATTTTCTCTTCCTTGAACTTTTGTTCAAACTGTCTGTTGAAGAAGGTTTATTTCCAGAGAGACAGCCTCTTTAGAAGTTATTTCCTTGCTAATTAGCAGTAGTTAACCAGGAAGAGTCTATTTTCTAGTTCTCTAGCCGTGATAACCATGATAGGCTCATTTGTGGCATCAGTCCCACGAGGGCAGTCGAAACATGATCTCTGTCCTGTGTGGATTCAGGGTTGGCAATGGTGACAGCAGATGTGCAACCCTGGCTTCAGCAGGACATTGCAGCTACCAGCAGAATATTTTTGTGTCCCTAACTGCCTGTCCATCCAAAGAAAAGTTGTGGCTTTATATTCCTGCAGATGCAGGTGTCTTCAGGGTGGAATATACATAGAATTCTATGGTGATAACACTTCTGTATATCAGAATGAGTAATTTCCTATGTTATGTGAGTTACTGTATGACAAAAGGGGAGTAAAAATACCCTGAGCATCAATTAAAGGATTTTTACTATGTGCTATATATTGTTAAATATGTGTTGAATTATGTTTTGTAGAAGTTACTGGCTTTGTTATGTAGTAGTATATTTTTATAGACAATTCTTATATATTGAAATGTTAAGAATATTTTCGTAAGAGATTTATATTCATCATTGCTAATAAAATGATCCTGAAGAATTAATCTCTGGTTTTGCATTGATTAGTGGAACATAACTGAATGTAGTGATTGTAAAAGCTTTATGAAAGAACTATTAACCAAACAGTTCCTGTTAAACAAAAACATATGCTTCAAATTCTGCTAATACTAGTGTGCTGTGTCACTTTTTGTGCCTTGCAACAAGCTAACGATGAAAAGAAGCTCCATCAGCTTCCATACAGCAGTTTCTTATCTGGAAACACTGGCATTGACAAATCAGTAAAGTTAAATTTTCCTGTGTGCAAGTGGTCATTTGTTTCTGTGTATTTTTGTTTTATTTCTGTTTTATTTCTGTATATCATGATTGTAATTCAAGCCTTATCTCTCTTGTCACAAGGTGATACTTAATTCATCCTAGTGCTTCCCATTCTTCAGTGTGTCAATAATTAACTTTTCACCAAAGAGGGAAAAGCAGGGGAAAAAGATCTCATTTGTAAAACCCTCATCATTGCTACATATTAAAAAAATATTGGAATTTTTTTTTTATTACCCTAAGTGCTTCCTTCTACAGTGTCAGGTTTTGTAAGAGCAGAAGGTAACAGTCTGAAGCTTATACTTGAGAGCTTTATGCAAAGTACTTCCAAGAAAACTTACTGTGCCAGGCAGAGGCAAGGGAAAATTAATTGTGAAAGAAGCTTTGCCACTTTCTCTTGGCAGTTCTGGGGGTTCTCTGAAACAGATAAAAATATATAATATGTAGAAATTTAAGCTTTAAGGGAAGGAAGAAAAGATTTTTTGATAGATAATATTGAAATCTTCCTTACTTAAAAATGGTTAGTGGCATAGCATAAGAGATGAAGGCTATTACCTATTACTAGATAATAAAACTCTTCAAATTCTAGAGTAATGTCTATTCGTTCAAAAAAACCCCACAAAAAACACCAAAAAACCCCAACCAATGAAAGGAAAAGAGATCAAAGGATTTCAATGGAAAAAGAATTCCCATTTTTACTTGGCAAAGAAATTTCACTGAAGTTGCAAAATACTTGCGGCCACGGTGAGTTATCCCCTTACTGATTTGGTAAAGGGTTCTTACAGTCCTGAGCACAGGACGTAGGACATGAGAGATGATATGCAGATGAACTGTTCAAATTGTTTTCAGTTGATTATTCTTCCATTAGCTTTTATTGAACTGAATGAAGTTCCTATGTTACCTGTCAAGGAATAGTGAATTCTGCAAAGGATGAGAGACTAATTTGTCATCTGAGTTTACAGGCTGAGCAAAGGGAGAAGGAGAGATTGAATTCTTGCTCTTCTGAAATAAGGTGATTCTGGGTCTACTTGAGAAAGGTGGAAAGAAGACCTGTGTTTTCCGGTCAGCAAGTATGAGGTTCTTCAACTTTCATCTGTACTGTGACTGTTCTGTCGGCAGGTGGGGCTATCTTTCTTAATTTATTCCTTAGTGTGTAAGCTTAAACCCTCTTAAAAATACAAATACACAGCTCTAGACGATAAAAGTTTCAATACAGTGTGAGTACACGGTGTAAATATTAAATAGGAGTCCAAATACTTTTGAAGCATTTAAATGACTATTCAAAATGCTGCTCAGCAGACCTTTGAATAATCTCTTTGGTGTTTTAAGCTGTTTCCTTCACCTCTTCTCAGAGCAAAAGATTCTAGAGGGTACAGGAGGACTTTGGCAACACTCTCTGTAATTCTGGGGAGCAAGGAGAGAGCGGGCCTGCGCCTTTTGTGTGAATGTCCTTGAGTTGGCAGGTAATGAAATGGGACAATAATAATGCTGTTGGATATGATGCAGGGCATATATATAGCATATGTCCTAAGCATTCTTTTTTATTAAAAGGAAAAAATAAAGGGAGGGATAACAAGTACATTCTTGCTATTAAATTCTTTGGGGCAATTTGTGACAAGATGAATTTAGGCTACTAGTTCTAATTTTGTATAGAAATAGAGCATGTACACTGTCTGAGCAGTTGATCAGCAGGTTGTAATTGTTGCCCCCTGTTTTTCTCCGATTTGGCTAGGGGATTTAAAAAATATTTCTGTTTCACTTATTTTGGGCTGGGGTTAGACCCCTGTGTAGTTCTTGAGCAGGTTCTTGTGCAGGTGCTAAGGCAGGGAGGCCCTATACATTATTTAGTACCTCATCCCCAGGGCCCTACTGCCTAATATTTCCAATACCAGAGTTTCCCAGTTACTGTTGCTCTGGTCACCACAGCACAGGGCTATGGACAGGACCAGGTGTGCTGGAAGAGCCTCTTCAGTCAGAGCAGTTGATTAAATGGGGAAGGGCAAGCTTTTGAACACAGATACACCTCGCTGTGCTTAAAGCCTGGTAATGCTGGGAAAGGTTGTTCCAGCTTAATTGAAGGTAATGAAATATTAGAAAGAGAGGAGGTGACACAGTTAAGTACTACAGTGAGCTAGAAAAAAATACTTGTCAAAATGTTTTCCATTGGAAGGTTGGCTGGACGATTTTTTTGCTGGTGTTCACTGGCACTGGTAGGTGTTGTTCTACTTAATAGGAAGTACTGGACAGTTTTTTGGGAAGCTAATGTTAGAGAAGAGAAAAACCTTTTTAATATTATTTGGAAAGGCTACGTGGCAAATCCAATTTATTTAATAAAAATAAACACAGTGCACTGTGAATCAGATATTAATATTTACTTTCTACTTTATTTCTTAAAACAAATACTCCTTTATACTACCATGAAAACTGTTCAGTCACTACTGAGTTTTGATCAGGAAGCAAAGGAAAAAGCTGTTCGCTTTTAAAAAGTAACCCTGATTGTGTTGGGGTTTTTTCACTTTACCAGAAATACTTCATGCCAGCCAATGCCTTTTAATAGATGTATGTTCAATTTATTCATTAAACATCATCTCTATGTAATATGAATAAGACCCTATGTTCTACTATTTGTAGTAATGTATGTAGGGAGTCCATATGAAAACACTTAGCTGCTGTTCTTTATTCTTGCTGTATAACAAAACATTTTCTTCATTATTACTAAAGGAGAGTGATAAATACTACAATCTGAAATCTCCCAGGGAGGACTGCAAATAGCCAGGTAGCCTTTTCTACCCCAGAAGCTTAATTTGCTCGTGTGATTCATCTCCCTTTCCTGCTCTATCTGCCAGAACTATGTAGCTTATTTCCTTTGCAGTTCATTTGTTCTTAATTCACAGTAAAGGTGGCTGATTTCAATTTATGCTGTTATCAGCACAGGCTATGTTGCTTTTTCAAGGAGGGGAAGAAGGTGTGAAACATACATATATACACACACATATATTAAGCTGTAAACTTTACAGATTAACCATATTTTCTGGATCAGCAGGACTTGTAAGTTTTAATGACAATGTCTATCATAAATCATCTTGACCCAGCTTCAGAGAACAACCTTCTGTATCTGCTCTCCTCTTGTAAGGGATAGAGAAGGAAGAGAAAAGGGAAAGCAAAAGTCTGGGGGAAAATCTTTGTTCTCTCACTGGGAAGGACTCTGTAGCAAAGCTGTCTCAATGAACCCTGCTTGTGTGATTGGGTACAGATTTAAGGAAGAGAAGGAACAGTTTGTTCTCTGCTGATTATATAAGAATACCCTTGAGAGCATGTTGCTTACTTCAGATTACAGCCTGTATCCCATGATTAGCATGGAAGAAAATAGGAAAACCAGAGTTATACCCACATTTCTATTTCTTCAGTATACCTTTATGGAAACCTGGAAGCCTTGGCCCTGAGGTAATGGATGCTACTTTGTGTTAGCCTGTAGCTCTCTAGATGTCAGTTTTGATCAACAAACTTCTATACTGTTTTCCTTGAGAGAAATATACTTGCCAACTTGATTCTGCTCTTTTAAATTTTCTGGAGGACTCTGGTCTTTCCAAGTTCTGTGATGCCCACAGGTATTTTTGTCACATGTTTTTCTAATTTGCCTTTTGCCTCATTTTCTTGGATACTTAGAGCTTAATTTCAGAATCAAAAGCTTGTTTTTTGCAGTCTTTACTGATTTTTTTTTTTTTTTTTTTTTTTTTTTTTTTTTTTTTTTTTTTTGTGACAAGACAGATTTCTTCTTTCATATCACACTTAGAAGTATATTCCAGGTAGATAGTTAATGAAAAAGTGTTATTCACATTTCATTTCTCCCATTGAAATGTTTTTATTGCATTAGGAACTTCTAGACAGAGGCATGAAGGCTTACACTGCATTTTTTAAATTTACAGTCTAGCTCTCTTTCTCTAGAGATTAGTGGATATTTTTAGACCCTCTAATATTTATATATAGCTCATACCATGCTTATATACAATTTGTAGGTACCTTTATTTCCCCAGTTGTGCTTAGACTGTCACCTGTCAGAGGTAGAAGCAATGGGGGCTACTGCGCTTGTACACTGAAGGGGAATATTGGGTGTGCAGTGACAGTACACAGAAAAGGGAATACAGCACTGCAGATCAGTCAGGACAATGCAAAACTCCTAATCCTGTATATAGTGATGATCAACGTGATTTGAGATTGTCCCCTCAAATGCTCCCATCCATGGGCTGTTCAGAAGAAAGCCAGTGGGATTTGCAATACACTGACAACGAAGAAACTTGACATTGGGAGATACCAACACTGTACTGTCTTCAAAAACCCTAGAAATGTATGTTTTGGACAAGTGATTTATGAAGATCTTCCCATATCGGCCTCTCTCCCAAACCATTTGGTTCTTTAGCAACGGTTTTGCTGTTACAATCTGGTTGGCAACTTTTCTGCACATGATCGATCTTAGGCTGTTAATTTAGAATCTGGTGGTGCTTGTGTTTAGTTTTATTATTTGCTTTTTTTCTTTAACTCAATTTTATTTTTACAACTTCTGTGATAATTTCAGATGTACTTTTATTGGTATGTTACCACACTTTGAAGAATTTTTGACTAGGTTGGTTGGGATTTTCTGTAATAAATACTCCATAACCACATTCATTATTTTCTTAGCCTTAGCATATATATGGCTTCAAGTTGTAATTAGTGACTCAGTGTTAAACTGTACCAACATGTCTATAAAACACAGAATTGGGATATTTTGATGAAAGGAAATTGGGAGATACTGCTTTTATAAAACTGAAAGCTGCAGAGCAGATGTGGAAGGAATTACTGCAAAGAATCTCAACTAGCATATAAAACAGAAGCTGAAGTTTATTTTGGTTTTATTATAAAAGAAAAAACATTTTACTAAAGTTCTGTTGTATTTAAGGTTACATAAAATAGAGTTGTTCAGGACTAGCTGTGAAACTGTGCACACTGATGTGACAATGGAACAAGGCAATTTTTTTTTTTTGCTTTAAATATTTAATACTAGACATTGATTATAGAATGCATATTTTTAGAACTTACAGTAGATTTAATAACGTTCCTTTTTGGGGGAGAAGGCTGTAATAGATACTGCAAAGTTAATATCCTTTTTATAATTTCATGAGCAAAGAGTAAAATGATTATCTTTTTTGCAGTCTGATTGTCTGACTTCTTCCATGGAAAATCCTGGTCGTATATACTCATTTCTGAATAACTATTAACCACAAGCATTCCTGTGTTCTCACATTTTCAACACCTAATCAGTCAGCCTGACTTTGTAGAAAACACTAGATTATTATTTACTTACCTTTTATAGAATTCAGCAATGCATTAAAGTGCTCACCAGGCTAGAACATGAGTGCTCTTATAGTGCTAAAAGATTTTTCCCACTTTATTTTCCTTTTCACTGAAGCTGTTAGTGTAATACTATATTAGAATTGCAGTGAATTACACTACACAGTTAAAACACTACAATATTCTGAGTTTAACTTTTTACATAGAGGATACTTGGAATCATCCATAAAGTATTTTAACTTTAAGAAGAGCAGTTACATGGGTATTACATATTTTCTAATATCATTGTCCATTGTGTTAGCACCCAAATTTTTCAACCATTAAAACAAACAAACAAACAAAAAAACCAGTTAAAATATCTTATGGCTTTAACTGCTCTAGGTTAAAGTTACCTAAACAAATTCTTGTGTTTGTTCTTCAGTTTGGTCAAATGTATGCTATGGCAGGTTGCCAGTAAAGGAACTGAATGGGTTAATTTTAAATTAACCTGTAGACTGATTGGTGTTTAGACATGAGCATCAAAGACAATACAGAATTTATAATTTATTACATGAATAACTCATTGTCCTGGCTGCTATTTTAAAGGGATGATAGAGCATAGGCAGGTCAGCTCATTTGTTGTTGTGCAGATGAAGTGAATCCATTAGTACAATAGTAATTTAGCATTCAAACTAAAGGCACAAATATGTGGCGATAGAAGAACCACCTTTTGGTGAAGGTTCCTTGAAAATCAGGAGAAACAAGCCTGGAAATACTGTTCAACAGGATTAATCAGGTGAACTTGAACAGTTAATGGCATTATACAAAGACATATACATGTTATATGTTGGATAAATCAGAATTGTTATTTAGATTCTCAGGACAATACTCATCATGGTTGGACCATGTAATTTCATGCAAGAAACAATACATTTTATCATTATAGATATACTAAAGACTTTACTAGGTATTTGAGGAACTTTAAAGACAACATGAGGAAAGTAGTAAAGCAGGCTTCTCAATACATTTTCATCATGAATGGATAATATGATCTAGACTGTGTTTATTACTTGCCACTTAATATTACTAATATTTATGTACTTTTATTGACCCCCAAACTCTCATAGATAATCAATTAATAGCTATGTATTTTCCATCTTTTGGGGGCTTTTTGTGGGTTGTTTGGTTGTTGGGTTTTTTTTTGTTTTCTGGGGGGTGTTTTTGTTGTTGGGGGGTTTTTTGTTTGTTTTTAGGGAGTAGTAACAGAAAATTATGGTATGGTATTCAATTTTATTAAATTTATTAATGTTATTCAACTAGTAGCATTAATACATTTACTTCCATTGTCCCTGAACTGTAATATGAAATAAACAACAGTTATTGCTCCAATGTTTTGAAACCTGCATTCTAATGTAGTCTCTAACTTTTAAAAAACTGTCATAAAGTAATGGCATACTAAAAATATAGCTAAATAGTACCATGGGAATACAGTTAAGGCATAAAGGGCTTTCTTTAATTTGATTTATATCAGGAGTTACTTCACTGAAATATGAAATTTCTCAGACTAAAATAGCAAAAAAAAGCGATAATGCAATTTTTAAATATATTTATAATTAATTATCCTTACCAGAAATGTTCTTAGAGATATTTGAAAATTATGTGAGTTTTTTTCAAGTTTACTACAAAACCTATTGTATCTCTTCAAAAGACTAGTTGGAGGATGACTTTTACTAATGATTTGCAAGTCAAAACAGGTGATGTCAATTCCAAAGCTAATTTTTTCAGCTTATGACTCTTTTTTAACAGTTATTTGTTTTATATGGTTAAATTTTTTTCTTCCTAATTGAAATGTCAGGAAGTCTTTAAGCAAGTTCATTAGACTTTCAGAATTGCCTCCATGACTGCTGATGGTTATAATTGTCAGACAGGCAAAACAGACTTCACATTTCATCATGGAAAGTAACATTACGTCTGTAATATAGTTACAAAGCTCCTGTAACATTCACAGAATAGCAGGCTTCATAAGAAGCCTCCAGTCCAGAGATACTAATTTAAAAACAATTTCTGAAATTCAAGTAGTTTGTATTATTATAATTTTGAATCAGTATAAAACTTGTAGTGGTTGTGATTACTTATCTAGCAATAATAAATAGCCTCAAAATCTGGCTCTTACTAAAATAATGGTTATCTTAAACTTTCTATGGAAACTCTTCTCATAGGTCAGAATCCCCTTATGAGTGTAATGGCGTTGTGCTTTATAGAGAGAACTGCCCTGACAGAGCAGTCACTACCCTGTCTCCTTGGGCTGTACTTCTGTAGGATGATAATTGGTTTAATGGAACTAAGGAATTAATTGCAGATAAGGCCTGTTTGTTACTTCACAAGAAAAAGGTGTATCCATCAATAATCAATGAAAATTTTGCTGTACTGAAATCAGAGTGCAGTTAAGAAAACATTCTCAGTCCTTATTTTCATGTGTTTCTAATTTTCTTTCAGAATTTCTTTTTGCATGTGTGCAAGCATGCGTGCTTTTCTTTAGTCCTAGCTGAAGGGTGAATTTTGGAGCAAAGCCTAAGGAAAAACCTTTTGGCTATTTTTTTTTATTTTAAATTAAAAACATAGTTTAAGTGTTTTACGTAATTTGCTAAATAAATTGCTTGAAAATATTGCTATTTAATATCATGATTAAGACCAAAATATCCCTTTATAGATTATACTGCAGGGTTTGGGCAAGTGATGTATAGTTGAGACTGAATGCAGGAAAAAGAGACAAGTATTCTTGAGTATTGATGCTACCACTGTACCTTTTTTTTTTTTTTTCTGATGGGAAAACTGCCCAAGTAAACTCACATTGCTTTAGTTTCCCCATCTGTATAATGTGAATAATACTTACTATCTCACAGGAATGTGTGGAATTTAATATTTATGCATCACTTTGAAGTTCATCTCTAAATCAGTTTTGTAACCCAAACTCCAAAATACTTTTGGTGGAAGACTGTTAGCTGATAAAAGAGCTAAAAGACACATCAATGTTTTCTGAAAATCCTGTATTTTTCTCTGTCTATAAATACTGTATTTGAGCTGGATGTATTGTCTCTCTAGATCGTCAAGCCTGATGGAGTAGTAGGGTACAGATGATTAACAGCAAATTCTTATGAAAACAGGATAGACACTGATGTACAATGAGAGAGAAAACTGAAGCATTCTCAAGGCAGTCTCTGCTTGGCTGAGAATGTTAAAAAGAAACCCTGACCCATGAGTCAAGTCCAGAAAAAAGTATTTTCTTCATCTGTATAGCAGTGAGGTGGTCACACTGCTCAAAATTCACTTCTGCAAAGCTCGGGCATGGGAGTCCTGCAGAGAAAGCGGAGTTCTGGGTGCCTGCAGAGTTCTCCCACCTTGGGAACAAATTAATTATGAAAAACGGTCAGTGACTTCTGTTGAGGGGAGTTACTTCTGTTGTGTGTACAACCAGGGAGAGAGATCCAAACCCAGTGAATCTCACGATAAAGGAGGCAAACAGATTACCTGGGTAACTATCCTAAAAGGCAGCTTTCTAACCTGTCACCAAGGAAATGAGCTTCTTCCCAAATAAATTGGGAATGCTTGCAGCATCTCAGAGGATCCTGTATTTCTGTTGGAAGGGAAAGAAGATGCCACGTCTCAATCACAAATGTGTAGCTGGGATGCAATTTCATCTTTCTCATGATCTGCGTGTAATTTTGGACTTGTTTTTAAAAAAGGAAATCACTTTAAAATACTAAGTAGCAACTTACTTTATTAGATATTTGCAGGCACCATTATTACTTTATATTCAAATTTTTCTCATCCTGCAATGCTTTACAGGGATGCAGTTTCTGAACTGTTAATTGCGTAAGTTAGTAAGAGTGCTGAATCTTTGTTATATTGGTTATTTCTTCTTTCCTACAATATTCAGAGAAGCAAATGTCATCCTGGAGGAAATGAGCATCCAATTATTTTGTAGATATCACCTGCTACTGTTGTATCTGACTTGTAACTTTCACAGTGTTCAAAAATCTTACTGTTATTAAATAATCTTCGCGTGTCCTGGCGAAACAAGGTGAGGAGCTGGATCTCAGGAATGAGATTCTTAATACAACAAATTGGTCGAGCATGTTATTGATTCCTGATATGCCAAGTTGGCCCATTGATGTGTGAAGTTAGACAGATGCCTTAATATTTTGGCAAGTAAAGGATATAGTGATTTTCTCCAAATTTTCCATTTTGTAAAATATGACACTTTCAGGACAGGATATCTTTTATTGTTGGAGTTTTGCAAGTTGAAAAAATAAAGTGCAAACACATTGTGAAGGAAAAATTATATATTTTTTCCCTTGGAATAATGCGATAGTAACTTTCCTGCGCTCTTTAAAACAAACGGAAAAGCAGAGAGAAACTGGAAGAAGCTTCCATGGAAAGGTTCCTGTTGCCTGTGTGTTTAGAGGATAGTTTATTGTCACTATTGTAGAGCTGAAAACCGATTGCGTGACTTGCTATGAAGCAACTGACACAAATTGTAGAGTACACTAGAGTACTATTAATTGAATGTATTTTGGGCCAATATTCAGTATCTAAATATATGGAAGTTCTGAAAAATATACAGATCACACAGAACATGAATTGGAAAAGATTCACTACTCAAATTTTACTTTTTGCAAAATCCTGTATTATGGCATTTTTGGGTACTATATGCATTGAATGAAATCCAGGCCATGCTGGAGGCAAAGGGAATATTAAATTTTCCACAGGACCTGGATTTTACCCAATGGGTACTGTATTTCAGTGTAGAATGCTCAATATTATGAGTTAATTATCTGAATTAGTTCAGACTGGCCATGTCTCATGTTTCTTAAACAATAAAAGATTGAGATGTTCCACTGCCAAAAAGATAAAGGTACTAGTGGATATATTTTTTCTCCCTGTTCTAATAATCTGTAAGCCATGGAAAGAGTCAGAATAGATAATAAATGTAAAGCCAGGAAGTAGTAAGTGAATAATATATAACATACTATATCTGACCTTATTTGTTTAAAAAATCCAAATAAAAACATGTAAACTTTTTGAAAAAACTCACCAGTGGGTAATTTCACTGGCTTTTTTATGTATTTGTTAAATGGACTATTTGTTAATAGACTTTCTCTGCTAGGATTAGTATCTACAGGACATTAATACTCGTGTATTATGCTCACAAGACAATTATTGTAATGAATTGCTGATTGTTTGCTGAGGTAACAGAGTAGAATATGTAGGGCTAAATCTGACTTTCAAGTGGTTGTATAGAAAATAACGTGATGAATTCCTTGCATTGGAAGAGAATGAAGTAAATGAACTGTAAGTTTTATAGCCCCTCACTGGGATACAGTCCCCACATACCTTTGTTATGAGAATCGGCGCCCGTCACATAAAAACGTCCTAAATAAACCCCGTGTTATCTATGGCCAACTTTCGCCAGTTTAAAAATGAGAACGCTTCCTTTAAACTGGAAGTTTGGGAGACCCTTTTCCTTCTTGTACTCCTTACGTAAAAGATCGCAGGCACAGATGCACCGCTGAGTTCGCCCAAGCCGCGTTTGTCGGCAGCCGCGCCGCGTTCCGCTGCCCTCCCGCGCTGTGCCCGGGTGAGGATGCTGGTGCGGAGCGCTCGGGGGGCGCTGCGGGGGCTGAGCGGCGTGCGGGGCGGGGGGCGCGCACATTCCGATGCGGTGACACAGCCCCGGCCCGCCCCGCTGCCCGCCGTGCGGGGCTGGGGCGCTCGGACCGCGCCGTCTGCGGGGCACGGGCGGCAGGCAGGCAGGGAGGGAGGGAAGGAGCCCTTCGCGGGCGGCTCCAGCTGGCCAGTGCCCGGCGAGGGCCGGGACCCTCAGGCTCGGGGACCCCCTCTGCGGGCGCCGCCGGTGCTTTAGGAGCAGTGGCGCCCCCGGGCCGGAGGGAGCGGCTCGCTGCTGCCGCCCCGACCGCAGAGCCCGGGCCACGCTGCCCTGCGGCGGCGGAGCCTGCGGGGCGCGGGCCGGGCAGGAGGTGCCGCACCCCGCCCGCCCCTCCCGTGTGCGGGGGATGCTCCCGGCCGCCCGTCGGGGGAGCCCCGCTCGGCTCGGCTGAGGGGCGGTCCCGGGGCTGCCCCCCGCCCGCGGCGGGCTCAGCCTGCGGCGCTGCCCCCGGCCCCTCCCGACCCCGCCTCCGGCCCCGCACGGCACGGCACGGCCCGGCCCGCCGGGGAAGGCGCCTGGCTCGCTCCGCCGCCCCGGCCGTGGAGCCCCGGCGAGGCGGGGGCGGCCCCGGCCCCAGCCCCGGCCCCAGCCCCGGCCCGCTCCGTCAGCGCTGGGGGCACCGGCCCGCCCGAGCGGGGCGCGAGGAGCACGAGAAGATGCCGGCAGGACGCTGAAAGGTGCGTCCCCTGCTCGCCCCCGCCCGCTTCCACGGGCTCCTTGCCCGACTCCCGAGTAAGGCTGGCTCTTCCCCTGGGCTCCCCGGGGCAGGGTCCCTCCGCCCCCGCCCCGCCGGGCCCGCCGGGGGCTGCGCCGTCGGCCCAG
>JAWWEE010000159.1:19016878-19042143 GCA_035221455.1 Xenops minutus | reverse complement strand
CTGTCCCCGCAGACCCCTCTGTCCCCGCAGCCCCCTCTGTCCCCTCTGTCCCCGCAGACCCCGCGCCCTCCCCGCCCGACCTTCGGCTTCGGGGCTGCCTGCCTTCCTCCAGGAGGGTTCAAGAAAAATCTCAAAAGCAAACTGGGATGGGCTGCCCTTGTCCCACGTGCTAGAAATCGCTGTAAAGTCATCACTTGCCTTCTCTCTTCCACCGCGATTGTACTAACAGTTGTATTTTTGACCTTAAAGTCTGGCAAATTGTAGTCCAGGAGTCGTGCAGCTCGTCGTAGATGTAGTGTTGAAAGGCCATAGGCGACAAGGGTGCTGTCTCTCTCTCCCCGCTCAGAGGGTGTCGGTGACCTCCTCTTGCGGGCTCTAAGCACTCCGTGCAGGTGCTGCAGGCCCTGGCACACAGGCACGGAGGGCAAATGCATTCCTTCCAGCTCCAGACTTCTCTTTGCCCCACTTGGTGAAGTGTCGTTGAGTTACAATGACTCAAAGTCTGCAAACACACACAGAAGTAGTTTCACCGAAGTGTTTGTGGGATCAGGACCAAAGTGTCTGTGTGTGATGCTTGTCTGTTCTGCTTTACGCTCTTGGGATGCCACCAGCACAGGTGATACAGAGAAGAGCCTATACAGGTGACTGTGAACTGGGCTTCTGATAAAGGAAGTTTAAGAGCCGGGTTAAGAGAGCTAGAGAAATGCCTGAAGGATCAGCTGTGCTTTAAGGAACAGTAAACTGTTTTGTTTCATAGTGAGGCATTTGTGTGAGAAGCAGAATTGGCCTTGCTGTCGTATTTAGTTTGCTGAAAGTTTGACAAAAAGTTTGCTAAATATTTCAGTTCTTTATGTTTGTATATTTGAAAGGAAATCAGGAAACCTGCTAATTAGGAAGAAGCCACTTATTCATTGCAAAGCAGTGACCATTATGTGGTTTAAGAAGCCACATGTTTCCATCTACAAATAATCATTTTTGATCTGTGGTCTCTCACCCCCTGAAGAGTCAATGGTAAACAACTGATGTTTGTGATCCTTACAAAAACACCTAAACAAATCTGTGAGCAGTGAAAGAAACAAGGTGAAGCCAGAAATACACACAACGTTTTGTGTATTAGGAAGTGCTTGAGAGAGAAATTCCCAAGACATAAAAGAGCATGTCCAGTCTGCATAAATTTGCAAAGGATTACTAAAAATCTTTCTTAGTCATCTAAACAGAATTCATTCTTTTTATGCTATACAGAGGTATTAATCTCAGATTCTGTAATGCATTCATTCCTGTTTTCCTACAGGTAAGAAGTTTTTTATTAAGACTCTGTGACTGCAGACCAGTGAAGTTCCTATCCTCTAGGTTAGCATAGATTTCATGTGATGCATCTTATCCGATGAAAGTGTGGTGTTCAAAACAGAGTTCCGACACATTAAGAAGACAAAAAAATCCCCCACAAAGTGAAACTTCTAGATCAAGAAACTTGAAAGCCCTAGTGCAGAATAAAAAAATTCAGAAAACTCTGTTTGCTGGAGATCATAGAACAAGTAAGTGAAACAAATGATAATTTGAGGTATCAGAGATGTGTAATATGAGAAAAATAAATTATATATATTTAGGTTATCCAAAAGAGTATCATGAAAGTATCTGAACTTTATTTGTAAGTACCCATAGAAGAGAGTATTTCTTGTATCAAAGAGCTGTTTTAATTAATAGAAATATTAAGGTAAAGATCCACCAGTAACTAGAAACAACACTGAAATCCAGTATAGAAGCAAGGCACATTGAAAAGTGGCAGTTGTGACTGCTCATGAAGGGTTGTAGATTTATAACCACTGGAAACATCCCTCTCAAGTTAGCTCTTTTTTTTTTTTTTTTTAATAGATTAGCTGTAATTTAGCAATGTTTTTTGGATTTGAAATGAGAATTACTTAAAGGAAGACTTCAGTTATAAAGGAGGCAAAACGTAATGAATCTATTATTTCATTAGAAGTCTATGGTTTGCATAGGGATTTTTTTCATTAAGCATTGAAAAGTTTTTTAGTGATCAGCCTAATTTACCTGCATATTTACAAAAGCATTTCTTTAAGAGTGCCTTCTTTTAAAACACTGAAGATTGTATTTTGGAACAAGAGTTGTCATTTTGTTTACTATTTGTACAGCACTTACCACAAAATGCATTTTGGGTCATGACTATGACTCTTAAACTTTATAAATTACAATGATAAGTGCTATTAGCAATAATTTACAAATTTTTATTTATTTTATGTACTTTTTGAAAACACCAGTAACTGAAACACTGGAACAAATCAGGCAGCTCCAGCATGGCCAGACTTACTCTCATGCCTGTTCACAATGCAGTCATTGATGGTTTCATTTGAGCAATGACTGTCGTTTGATTATGCAGACAGCAGGTTAATGGCTGTCTGTACCTTTAATAGGCAGACTGATTAATTAGGTACTTTTCATCATGTCTCTGTTTTAGAAAGCTATTAGCATACTAATGTAAAATCCATGCTTTTCCTTAGATTAAGTCTGTTCCTTCTTGAGCCTTCTTAATCATTTAGTAGAGAGTTGTTGCACGTGTACTTGAGAACCTACATGACTGAGTACATATTATGTGAGAGCAGTCCAGCTTACTCTGCACACTGCTTTATTTGTCTTGGCAAACCTATACATATATCTGCTTGTGGGTGGGGTTTTCCATAGTCATGGTTCTGCCAGATATTGGTCATATTTCACTTTTTTATTTTTTTGAGGAAAACACTCATCTACTGAAATGAGACTCATGTTTAAGACCTGAGGATAAAGTGGTGACAGTTTTTTTATGAATTTCCTATACTGGGAGGTCTCTACAATTTTTCTTCTGTTTTAAGGCATAGAATTTTGTTTTTACTTGAAACAATGAAGTTAATTTGTAAATATGTTGCTGTGGGATTGAAGTCTGCTCCTCTGGTTTTGCATACTCTGTCATGCTGACATTTCCATGCAAGACATAATTAATGTCACTGATTTTAAACTAGGCCATCCACAGTACTCTCTTCTTAACTGCCCAGCCATTCATGAATAATCCAACATGTTCAAGCAAGAGCTAGATGTGCCATCACTTACTGAAAACTGGTAAACTACAAGAGCTAGAAGGAACAAGCTCAACTCTCCACCAGAATTATCATTCTTCCAGAGCCTGCTACATTGCTTCAATTTATCAAATGACAGTGATGGTGCTGCAGGTAATATCAGCTCTTTCAGTAAATGATTTAAGGCAGCAGGGACACATACCTTGTGGTCTATCTGATGTGCTCCAGGGAGCTGCCGTCTGCATTCTTTACATCCAAAACTGGTATGTACTTGGTGTAGCTTTTGAGTATGGAGACAATGCAGGCTTGAGTCTTGTACAAGGAAATGTATTCTGTGCGCCTGTATATTTACTGTGATATTTTATTCACAGTAGTCTGAGGCATATCATAATAGTTTAAGTAGTCTGTCACCTCTAGCATACTTCTTATTCTACATTGCTATCAGTAAGTAATATTTAATAATTTATTAAAGTGTTTTCAGTGAAGTCTTCTTATTAAAAAGAAAAAAAATGAATATATTGTACTTGTCAGTTATAACATTTCATAAGTAATTAAAAATTTAAATGTTCGGTATTTTCAGTATCTTTATGTTGCTCATTTCAAAGTTTTAAATGAGACCAAAAGTAGAAACACTGAGAGCAAAGTCAAAGCTACCATTTGAAAACATTTATTTTTTGGGTAATGGTTTTATTCTGTTTGTAGGCACAAGTGCTGCATAGCTTGCATCTAATAATAGTGTGTTTTCTTAAACAGATGACTCTCCAGTTGCATTGACCTCGCCTTGTGTAGTAGGACCTTGCTGTCTGCTGTTTCAGACAATGCTCTGATGCGAGACCTCTCCTCCCACAGTATTTTTCTCTGTCTGTGCTACAGCATACAGCAAGAATGCTGCTGCAGTGATCTTTGGTATTTGAGGTTTTTGTTACACTGCATCTTTCAAACATTTTCATAATGCATTCCTTTACTCCAAGTACAAAACTCTGTTGCTTGGATTAGGCTGATTTCTTTCTGTAGTGGTACAAATACCTTTCAGCAGTGTTTTAGGGAAAACCAACTTGGTTTCCCTTTGGAATTTAGCAAGATAAAAAGGGGTCATAGCAGAGCAGCTACTGCTTTGTGCACTACCAACAGTTCACATCAAAGAACAACCTGTATATTTCTTCTTGAGGAGCTTTTTTGGCATGAATGCCTCCTTTTTAAGTCCTATAGGGTTGTTAGTTGTTTTGGATTTCAGCTATGTACCAAATTGCAAGGGAAAAGGAAGACCCAGTGTTTTAATGTCCAGGCTGAATTGTGTTTTGAAGATGGTATTCTGCTTCTGTTCTCATTTTAGATAATTTTCATACTCTTAACATTTTTCAAAGATGTATTTTAAACCACGTAGTTATTGTTCAGTTTGGACAAGTGTGTTAAAATGCATTTATAATCAGATTGTTGCACTTGTGGGCAGAAATTTCTAATAATTCGTTAGTGTTTTTCTAACTTTTTCTAGAAAAAGTCACACTTTTGGTGACTTTCAAGCATATCAGATGTTCTGTGACTACATGCATTGTTTTTACTGAAAGGCGTGGGAAAGTATTCTAGCTGCAGGTATTTCATGTGAAAGCTTGAAGTTTCTGATCAATGTACAGCCATTTGAATTCAACAGGCTTATGCGGAGCAGTACATGTAGAGGAATATCTACATAAGGCTGCAGCCCTCTAGATTTCTGGCAGAAGGAGAGGCTGACAACAGGCTGCCTCTCCTTTTGGTTCTGTAATTCATGTTTGCTCTTTAGCTACACTGCAGGCTGCTTTCCTGTGACATACTGAGTGGCAAAGGTCTCAAACAGTACCAGGCAGGTAATGCTTCTTGAAGTCTTTTGGTTTATGGTGCTTGTGCATTATTGCAGTACTTCTGGAACTTCTGCAGTTTCTGGATGAAGAATATTTCTTAATATGGCTCCTTTAGAGCCCTTGAAGTTTTTCAGTGTAGCATGAATAGTCTGTTGTCTGCATTTTTCTCCCCAAAAGAACAAAGTGGACATACAAAAAGGGGAGAATCTGGCATAATTACCTATGTTTTGTTGTAATCAAACCGTTTGGTTTGGTTTTGCTTAATAGTCAATTTATGGAATAGACAACAAAAATAGAAACAATAAAATCAAACTGTTGGACACCTGCTTATGTTGGAAATATTTTTGTCTTAATAGCCACCCAAAATGTTGCTGTTATAATTGATTGGAATATACATCTGCTCTTATTCTGTGCTTTAATTCAGCAAAGTATAAGCAGAAAGTTCCACTTTGGTGGTGGTGTTCACTCAGCAGACATAGAAATGAAATACAGAGAAACATTATAGAAATGGGTGATTTCACGTGTGCGTCATTTACTAAAACCTCCATGACAATCCCATTTAGCAGCATTCCTAATAACATTAGCTTGGATAGTTTAAATATTTAAGTACAATTATAGGTTTTTTGAATTTTTTTTTGTAGGACAAATTTAGAAAGTGACTATCGCTGTTTCATCATCTCATGAAATTATATTATCTTAGCCCAAATTCATGTAACATTGGGTGCTGTTTTTTTATTGTGACATTTATGACTTTTGGACCCCTAATTAAAACAGATTTCAGAGACTTTATAGCAAAATTCCACTCCATGGTTGAACTGACTTGCAGCATGAAACAGAATTATTTGTTTATTTTTTAATTATTTGTTTTTAGAAGTTGGAGAAGGTGTTTTCTTTTTACCTAAGCCAAACTAGCCTTCTTGGTACTTACCCAGAAAACATTTGTCGATGAAGATCTAAAGTTTAAACTTGTTTGGAAATATAGTTGAATCCCAAAATGCAGTGTTCAGTTGTTTCCATTCTCATCTAGCTTTTCTGAAATAAAATAAAAGTTAAGTATATACATAGTAACCTGAGATAAGAATGTGGTCATTAAAAATCTAGCTTTAGCAGCTACTTTTGTTGTAGAGAAAGAATATTATGTTAATACTGTCCTTTCTCATTTATGTTAAGCAGGTACTGTCAAGTATCAGTCTATTTGCACAGATTAAATGTAATAATGGAAATATTTTGGATTTGCTATAAGGAAAAATTATTATTTTAAAATGTTAGTTTAGGCCAATGAGCAAGGGTGGGTTTATGAGTCTCTTAAATTATTCAATGCCTTTTTTTGGTTCTTACTGGTCAGCTGAAATTTTATCTTGTTCCAACTAATTCTGAGCTATGGCAAACATTTTTAACTAGATTTCTATGTCACTCAATTATGAACACTTTTTGGAAGAGTGTTTTGCTTGCTGTGTCTGTGTTAGTGAAGCAAATTCTGGAACTCTATCTTAAAAACTTCTTATTTCTTTGTAATAGGAGATATAATTACTTGAAGAGATCAGGGGAAATAGGGATCCTTGTTTAAAATTTTGTAGATTCATTTGTATAAAGGAATAGGAATAACTTGGAAATCAGCAACACTTTGGATTGTAAGTGGTCCTTCTATTTACCAAGATAAGGAAATACTAAAACTTTGGATTATCTTTGGTAGAAATGGAAAAAAGAATGGTCAGTTTGGGATATTAATAAATGGGTAATATCTACAACTGAAGGGTTTTTCACTGTTTTTTCTAGTCATTCAAATCCATGGGGACATGCCAACAAACTGATTTTATTATGAAAACTGTGTTGTCAGCACCAGCTGTTCAGAGTATCAGGTTCCAAGTCCTCATTATCCTTCCCCTTCTATGATTGGTATGGCTTAAAGTTAGTAAATGTGGAACCTTCCTTTTATTCTTAAAATTCTTAAACCCTTATTGTTCCCATTTTCATATTGGTTTTGTAACTAAGGGATCTGTTTTTAAAACTGAGATTATGAGAAATTATAGTACTACTAGGGGCTTCTAGAAAAACAGTGCCTTTCTAAATATATGACTCTAAGAATTAGCAATACTGTGAAGCCTCTTTAGAAATTAATTCTCCATACTATTCAAACTGTGATTCTAGATTTGCAAGCCAGGTTCAGTAGTGGTTTGTAGAAATAAACAGTTCCCTAGACAGCAGGCTATAAAACAGGTCAGTGTTAAAATATGCAGCAACATATTTCAAATGTCTGTATAGTATTAGACTACTATGCCTGAATTCTCTTTCAGGATTCAGATTGTAACATCTGTTTGGAGTTTCGTTACCTGATACGCATAGTAATGGTAGAGATGAGTAGACAGCAAAGGGTATTCTGCAGGTCTTTACTTCCACCCTTCCATAAGAGGCAAATTTATGTATTCTCTTAAAATCTGCAAATGTCATTCTACTTTGCCCAAAGTTTGCCTCCATGTTTGTGTCATCCCTCACTTTGTTCCATATCTTCTTCCTTATGTTGTGCAAGGTGATAATGAAAATGTTTAACAGTCGGTTGTCCTGTTGGCTGGGAACAGAAAGCTGGTTTAGGCTAAAATTTCTGAGGACAAACAATAATGTACCACAGTTACAATGGTACGGCACAGTATTATCCTGTACAACAGCTTTAGTGCATGCCTGAACTTCATTTCAACCATGGTGCTTTATAGAAAGCTGCATAGAGTTGACTTATGAGTTAGTGGGAGAGCTGTAAAAATATTTGAGGAAGGTGTGTGCACAGATTTAAAGCAAGAAAAATTGTTTGGTATTACAGTATTGGAGCTCTGAGGATGCTATTGAGAAGAAAGTTCTGAACAAAAAAAAATAAAAAAATAGGGCAACAAGCCCTTCACTTGCTTCTACTTTCTAGAATTTACACTTAACAAAAGTCTCCCATTCATTTTAGCTAGATTTGACTCAAGGAAATCAACGGAAAATTTAAAAAAAAAAAAAAAAAAAAGGAAAAAGATCGCTTCTGTCTCCTGGTTTTCCTGCCTTACCCATCTTGCTTACAAAACTCTATTCTGTGAGCAACCATATGAATCCTAATAAAGGTTTTAAAGTTTGAATTGAGACAGAGACTGTCTCAGCTTTTGGCCAGCAAATGCAAAGAAAGTTGGCCATGTTCCCTCTTCTTGCCAGAAAAGCATGAAAGCTGGGGCCCCTCCTCTGTCGAAGAAAAAGGGAAGCTCTGATGTTTCTGCCTACAGATTTTTGCAAGTACTGAGTCCCTGGTGCATCTTTGGTAGGACATGTCTGTCTGTTGCTTGCTACATGTGGCCCAAAGACCTCTAATCTACAGTGAACTTGTATAGATCAATGTCGGCTTTTTCTTCTATTACTAGTTTGATGGTAATTTTTTTTCCTCCAGTTGCAATCTTAAATACCAAGAAATTCCATCTCTACAGAATTATGGGTTTTATGCATGCGACTTGTCTCTCATTCTACTAAATCTAAAGACCTCCTTGTTAATTTTTTTAATAATATTTGGTGTACAAATGAATGTGCAATTAAAAAAGCATAGAAGCATTATTGTACTGTTTTGTGTTTGGGTGTATTTGGTTCTCCACAGGGCTTTAAAACTTTCAGCATTCTGACAATCTGTTGAATGATGCATGACTATATAAAATAAGAATATTTAGTTATGAAGGAGATTATCCATAAAATTTAGGCTTATTTTCAATGTGTTCTGGTATGGTCCAAAAGTATTTCATTTATTTTTGTCAAATATTTGAACTTACAGTATGAAAAATCAGAATGTAGAGTTTAGAAGTACAGTAATAATACCTTTTGCACATTCTTTTTACCATAACTGTATCTAAAACTATGTAGAGGTTGCTATATGATTTTTTTTTTGGTGAGCGACTTACTAAAACTAAGCAAGTATTTTGGTTTTTATGGTTATTAGAGGTAATAATCAAGCACACCTGGATTATGTAAAACTATTATGCAGTTATATAAATAATGTATACCTGACTGTTGGGTTTTCTTCTATAGTTAAAGCATATTTTCTCTAGAGGATCTAATCTTTATTTTTCAGAGAGGTCACATGTAAAATCAGAAGTGATGAAATGCATATATTATATCTTTAAAAATGCATTGGAATATTGTAGTACTATTAGCATTAATCCTTCTGTAGCTGTTTCTGCTTCTATAAATGCATTAAAATGCTTAAATAAAAATAGACAGCATTAATGAATAGGTAAGAAGCCAGAAACCTATACAGAAACTGTGAAGACCTTAGTGTGAGGAGTATGCTGTCTGATTCTAATTTAACCTGTTCTCAGATTACTCTTGTAAACTGTTTTAAGTTTGTCAAATACTGTGAGAGGGCTAGGATAGATTTTGGGTTTGAGGGTAGAGCTTGCCTTTCATACACTGAATTTCATTCTACTGATTTTGTTTTTCTTAAAGGTAGGTTAAAAAGGGAAAGCAAATAGTTTTGGAAATTAATAAAAAGATGTCTTGAATACGTAGTGGGTCTGATTGTGACAAAGTCCCTGCCAAATTAAGAGGAACAAGTCTAAGGAGGCACTTAATAGATTGCAAGGTAAGTTCATAATAAAATTAGAGGACTACTGATAAAAACAATATAAAAAACCCTAAAAAAAAAAGCCCTAGAATTTTAGAGATACCTAGTGATTTGGAAAAGACGGAAATGAAATAGATCTGCAGGAGCAGCTAACTGTTTTGAGGTGTGGCAGTAGCATGCCTAAGAAGACAAATGAACAATATTTAATTTGAAATCTCAGAGGACAGGTTAGTCTGCATTCATTTACGTATGCTGGTTTTATATGTTCTTTTTTCATAGGTAATTTACTGTTATCCATAAACTTCATTCTAGATATACAGATACTCTATTTCTTTTCCTCCTCAACATATGACCTGATTTTTCCCTGTTGGCTTCCTGACAATCAGAAAGTATGAGAGGAAAGCAGTACCATCCACATTATAAACTGTAATTATTTAAACAAAGAATTCCACATACTATGCAAGATGTTAGTTGTGAAAAGGGAGAGCTTCAGTCTGCCTGTTGTACCTTTTGAGTGCTGCTACACTGAGTTACTGTTTGTGAACACTTTCTCTTCATATCATCAGTGAACTTGACCACTGTGGCAAGCCACTGATAAGCATTGCCTTGCAAGCTTGTCTTAAAACAGTTCTTTGGTTTTAAGCTGTTTTGAAACATTACATAGGTTTCTCTTGCATGCAGAGCACTGTTGCCAGCATCAGCCGTTGTTTTGGTCAAAACTGCGTAGACTGCACAGATCATTAGTTTTCATTGCTGTTTTGCCTCCCCTCAGGGATCTTTTCTCATGCCAGTTATTACTTCATAACGCACTCAGCCGCCTGGTAGGGTCATCACTGGTGTGAATGGTCTGTCCTGCAGGTGAGCCTCCTCCTGCACTGGTCTGCAGGGTTTTCCCCTCAGTGGGATGAAGTCATTGTTGTCATCTTGCCCAAGAGAAGCCTGATTACGAGGCCTTGGGCTGCTCCTTATCTTTCAGTTTGCAGCCTCAGTACTGGCCTGATAGTGTTTGATTCAGCGTTTCAGAGTAACCTCCTCATCCCTGCTCTTGGCAACATAGAAAAGTTATTCATTGTGTGGTTTGAATGTTACTTGATCCTTAGTTTTATTCAGCTTCTTTTGATCATTTGTGGTGAGAGCATGGTTGTGCCTGACGGTGGGGCCAATGACCTCCCTTGCTGCAGAATTGCAGGAGAGGTCAGTGGGAAGACGATCTGGGGACTGAGTGCAGTCCACCTGTATCTAGTCAGGCGGGTCCTGATGTTGATCTGACAAGTCTGGTCAAAAGGTCAGGAGCAGCAGAGAGCAGGGCCTGAGCACAGAGATGGCAGCAAAGCCCAGCTCAGGATGGGGGGACAGTCCTGAGCTGAAATAGCTCCTGGGCCTGTTGTGGGGTGTCACAGGTGGGGCTGGTTATGGCATTTAAGGCCTTGGTGTTCTCGCAACCTTGACAGTCCCTCTGATAAACATTCACACTGATCCAGTCTTGGGTTGACAGCATGCTGTGCTGGTTGCAGCGTTGCTGTGTCATTATCACACCCAAGTACGTTACAGAAAATGGAGTAATTTCATCTTCTTTAACTGTTACAGCAGAAATAACCTTGAGCGTTTCAGCATGTGTTCACCAGTGCTTTATCTTTTACAGTCCTTTTGTGATTGTGTTCTTTGGCTTGTTTAACTGGGACAGACTTTCCTCTCTGGTGCTTTCCCTTCTCTGCTTGGGTTTAGGGCATACATCAGGCATATGTACGTGTCTCCTTCTTTCTAGAACCTTTTTGACGTAAATATTCAGTAATGTGTTAGCAGCAGGGATTCACAATCAAATGGATGCAAACAAATGTTTCTGCTTGACTGAGAAAGTATATATGTAATGCTCATTTTTATGTAATATGTTATTACTGAGGCATATGAATATTGGAATGTATGTCTATTGAGGGTGAAAAAAACCAAGCAAGATTTCCTGGTAGCATTTTCAGATTTTAATGAGGCTGTTTTGTTTGGATACTACCAAAGTCTCTGGCACATATTGACAGTTCAGTCAAAGTAAAAAAGGGTGTTCCAGAGAAGGAAGTGTAATTTTCCAAATTATGACTGCAGTTTTTAGCCTAGTTTCTTATGGAAATGACTTTGCAAAATCACACTATGTGTCTGCTTGTATTTTCTTCCGACTTAACTTGATGTGTAGCAATCAGGTTTATTACAAAGTGTAGATCACAGAAATGCTGAAGACTCGATGAATTTCGGGCAGATATTACTCAGGTGCAGAAGAAAAGTTCTGTAGATCGTTCTGGCTGTGAAAAAGTTGCTCTGAGAGTTCATACATTACTGGAGGGTTCATATAAGAGAAAGTCCTTAATAATACCCCAGCTATAAGAAAAGCTTCAATTGCCAGTGGCATCTCCTTAGACATAATTATTATTCCCAATTCATTACTTCTAGACGAACCAAGGTATATAATGCTTGGTTATCATGTGTCCTTTTGTTTTAGATTGTACCTTCAGCTACTCTACATGAATACTAAATATCCTTTGAAATATTTGCCCATTAATTTTAACAATAACTTCACTATATTAAAATTCCATCTACTCAGCTGAAGGTACAAGAACTTTTAAGAAATGTAAAAAACTTTGAACAAGTGATTGCATTAGATAAGTATAGAATTAGTTTTTGCCACACATTCTTATCCCAATTAACTGTATTGTCAAGACTGAAGTAGATTAAAAATCTGGCATAAAGTCCCATCTTATCAAGGGAGCAGATTTTCATATTTAGAATTCCAAGTTCTTACTCTTCTTGAAGCAAAGAGCTCAAGAGTGAGCTGTTTTATGATGACTGAACTTAGGTTGAATATTTGCTGAATGTTATCTTTTTGTCCCAAAATAATGGGTGAAGTACAAATGCACATTTATAAGCCACGGATTGTAAATAGAGGTCTCAAAAGTAGTCAGAAATATTTAATGGACTACTTTCATAGACTCTCTGAAAGATAACCAGGAAAACCAAATAAATCTCTATTCTTCCTCAAGGATGTAGGCATTCATTGCAATAATTTTAAAGATCCTCAAATAAAGGGTCACTTAAATGTGTCACAATCATGTATGAAGACATGCTCTGTTGATCTTCAGGCATATTTCTCCTTCAAATAGGTTAAATTGTTCAAGAAATGCAAGTGGATCTTAGGGAACATGGAATTTTCTATGTATTTTCTCTGTATCTGATTCCATTTATCTTGGAAGACGTGACAGTATGTTATAAAAGAAACCTAATTTTGATCCTGAGTATATTTCTGTCCTATTTGTTTATTGAGTAAGATTGAATTAGTAATATTTCTAATGTGAATTACAATATGCCTACAGCAATTTTAAAATATTAAAACATTTAATTTAAAATGATCACTTAAGAGGTTATTACCAATTTAATCAGTTTTATATTGGTATAATAAACATCTTGCAACATCCTGAAAAAATAATTTGCAATTATGTGCTGACTTGCTACTTGCACAGTTAATTTTGGCAAGAGCCAGCATCTTGGAGATTACTTGACTTGATTGAGTCCGATGTCAGGGTGGGCTTTCTCCCAGAGAATGATGTGATTGATAAAGCCATCATAGGCAGAAAACAAATGTGATGTTGATTTGCTGAGCAAGTATTGTTTGCTATATTTGAGTAGTGCTGTTTTCAGTGTCATAGTTCTTAGTATCTAGAAATATTAGAACAGTAACGGTAGTATAGAAATTGTTTCATGTATTTTCAGGGATGTTAAATCAATAGTCTTCTGAAAATTACATCTTTCTAAAGCAGATAATTATTCTCTAAGCAAACAGGTGGTTTGCTCTTGTCTTGTTTTGCTCTTGTCCTAGTTTTTACTTTTATATTCTCTATTAGGCATGATAATATGTAGATGAAATAGCAAATGTTCAAAAAAGAAAGACTAAGAGACTAAACATTATGATTCCTGAATGAATGTCATGAATAGATCAGGAATGGTATACAAAGAAAATGTATTTTGAGAAAGTGGAAGAGTAGTGCAGTAATTTAATCATGTCAGTCTTCAGCATTTGAAATATTTTTCTTTGCCTTTCTAGAACTGAAGTGTACCTGAAGTGCATAAGTTGACAAATGACTGAACTTTTGTCCACATACATATTAGCATTTGTTTTTATTTGAAACATATACTGAGGTTTCAGACTCATTCTTGTTGCAGTTATGACAGCTGAGCAATAACACATAGATTATTATTCAAGTAATGTTTTAGTAGGACTACTGTGGCTTAGCATACTGTGAGTAAAAGTGTTAGCTTGGTTTACAGAAGATAAACTGTAGTGATATATGTTCCTTTAACATACCCTCAGACATTTTAGTATTCAGAAATATTTTTATTACAGGTTTATTCTGTTCTCACCAGTTTGGCTAGAATTACAGTGTGGCTAATATGGGGCAGTGAAAAAGAGGGAAATGAGAGAAGCCTTGAGTGCTCACCGAGAAAAATGCTGTAATGAACAAGACAAAGACCCTGAGGTGTTCTTACTGCTTATTGTGTCATATTGATTGGAGTAATTTCAAAACTTTGGCAAGGTGACAAGTTTCTTATGACACGATGCAGTTGCTGTTTATTGAAATACATGTCAGTGTGTCGCCTTAAGTCCCTTAAAGGTGTGGTTTGACACTGGGTAGAAATGCTAGTGAGCTCACAAAGGAAGAGTACTGTCAGTGGCACTTCGTTGTTAACCGGAACTAGATAAGAAAAAGGATTTCCAGGGCTGGGAATTCCTGCTGGAGGGGATGCAAACCTTTCTGGTACTGCCTTAGGAAAATGGAGGATAAGATACAATGGTGTTAGGATGTTTGATAAGCAGTTCTTTACCTCAAGGCTGAATTTTCACTCTGTTACCAGTGTCCAGGCAAATAAACCTACTGTTGTAGAAACTGATGTCCTGGTTTGTGTCACTGCTGGAGCTTGGATCCCAGTGCAGGGAGAGGAACATTGCTGGGAGGCACAGGTGGTGCTCCAAGAAGGGTGTGGAATTTGGTTGGCATGCTGTGATATCTGAACCCTGTCTGCTACTCTGAAAGGGTCAGCTCACTGTAGGGCTTGGCTGATGGCTGGCTGACCAAGGCATTAACCTTTGAAGGCTTGAGGCAACTGACTTAGACAAACGGTATCCTTTGGTCAAGGCAGCATTGCCAAAAGCATATTTCACAGGTATAGTAGCAAGAGAATGGGATCAGAGCACTGGTGTGCCATTGTGAATCTGTGGTTTAATGGGTTTTTTTTGCAAGTGAAAGCCTGCAGTCAAGTTCCTACTTACTTTCCCTTTGCATTCAGGATCTCATCTGGCTTTCAAGTAAATTAATTTTTGCTGCTCACATACTGAATTCATATGTGCTAACAACTCTTTGGAGAAACAGTTTGATAAAAACTGGAATGGAGGGGGTACACTATGTTTACAAATGACATTAGGATGTAGTCCCAGGTTACTGTTGACTTTTTAGAGTTGTAAACAGTTCATATTTCCAAGTGGCAGATTTTGAAGGTGATAACCAAGTTCTCAGAACAGTAATGTTTGCATGTAAGCATTCCATTTTGTATTAACATTTAAGGCCACAGAAGTGATTGGCAAATGACAGGAAGTACATACAATAACTTTCCCTGTGTTTACTAATTATATTTTGATGTCAACAATTATTTTCATTCATATCTTAACAGAAACACCATTTGCAATATTTTAAAAGTAATTTGTAATTAAGAGTCATTGTGCACAAAACACCTCCATTTCTGCTTCTTTGCTTCTGTTTGATGGACTTGACTTAGAGCCCAAATCAGTAGAAGAGCCTCCTTTCTGCCACCCCCAGTATATTTAATATCAGATGGCCTTAATGAAGGAACTTACTGGGCTTTATCAACTGAAGAGAAATGACATAATTTGACTAAAGAGAAACCATGTAAAAGAAGAGAGGTTGTGTGTAGAATTTGAGAATTTGTTAAAGGATAAAATGAAGATATGAATGATGACATTGAGGTCAGAGGAACCCTAAAGTCTCCAAAGGTGGGCAAAGTCTTGAAATGGGATGATGACAGAATTATTTCCCAGTCTGAAACTTTTGGTGTTTTAAGGCATCTGAATGCCTGATTGTTGGTACTCAAGTATACACAGAACAAATGTGCAGTGCTGTGAATGTGGTACTTGCTGTTTGCTGCAGACTATGTGAGTAATTCTAGTGAAGCCAAAGATAACATCTGAATTCTGCAAAATGGTTGAACATTTCAGCTGCTAACCACTCTTACTGTTTCTTATTATATGTAAGTAATGGAACTTGCCTTTGTTTTGTTGTGGTTTATCTTATTTGTTAGTTGTAATTTGTGTTGCCTGAACCTCTCAGATTTGTATACTTATATGTCTCTGTTCCTATAGATTAATTTCTAGGATGTATTTTGAGGACTTATTAAAGCTGTCTCCATGTGAGGTGCAGCAAATGCATTTCTACTCTGGGCTTGGATTCTCTCTTGATCTCCACCCTGCTTTATGCTTATGCTGTCTCTGTCAATTTACATGCCTGAGTTGTGAGGGGCATCAGGTAGTTCTGCCTGAAGACTCTCTTTCATTCTTCCTGGGTTAATTTTCCTTTGGTTTATTTGATTCTCCTTCCTGCAGGAGTTCCTGTTCAGGAGATGGTGAAAATACCTCACTGAAAGTGACAGGGAATGAGGGATCAGCTACTTTGTGTAGAGCTTGCCAGTTGCTGGCTTAAACATCAAACCTCATTTTTAATCATGTTTATTTTTTGCATCATTTATACCATTACTTTGTAAATTCTGAGGTCTTAAAATAAATCCTAATGCACTGATCCTTTTGTCTTTTATCTGCCTTTTTTTTAATTTTTATTTTATTTCTCACTATATTTCTTAATTTTTCTTGTGCATAAGCATTATTTATCCTTGTCTTTCATGTGTATTTTATTGATTGCTAAATATTTTGTTTTCCTTTATATTTTATCTGATCTTTCTAAGAAATCTACTTGCCAGTGACAAGTTTGTTGAATTCTGTGCTTTGAATGTTTTTGTTTTCGATTCTATTATTCTCCCTTTTCCTACGATCATGAGACTCAGTGCTTGAAAACCTTTTTTATGCATTTAAGACTGTTTTCACAGTTCCTCAAAAAATTGAGACATTTATTCCAGAAGTACTTGTTCAAAGATGGAGAAAAATAATCCTGCCTTAGAGTTGTCATGCATCTCAGATAGAAGGACTTGTTCATCCGAGTGTCGATGATAGAATTACAGCTTTCAGATAAGGTCACTTATCATGAAATTCAAGTAACCACTGAACAGAAAGTTTATTTAAACAGCTTATTGCAGATCAGATCTAGAAAGAAATACAGAACTGACCCTTACAGTAAGATAAATGCAGTTTGGGGTTCTCTCAGGGCATCTCGTTGTGCATTTCTGTAAAGAAATGAAGAGTGAAGTTGTTATCTGGCAGAAGCTTCAGATTCTGCCTGATACAGTGATGAATGATGAGGCAATTGAGAGGGTTCACCATCTGGCAGACATTTGCATAGTTTGAGACATCTAATACTTGATCATGTTTAGATAAGTATTCTAGAAATTAGAAAAAATACTCTAACTTGACAGGATATATAAATACTGTAGTTCTTCTTTCTTGTTGTTGAAACACAGATGCTGGTTGTAAATCTGAGGTTCCTCATGATGCTCTATGCCAAATAAAATGTTGTTATAACTTGTTTCCAACTGTTCAAATAGGATTTTTGCACATCTTGAGTGATTCTTAAGAGTCTAGCTGTTTCCTCCTTGCTGTTTCCCTGTGGTTCCCTGGGCAGAAAAGTGGTTTAGAAAACTGGGGGTGACGTGTTGGTGCCCTGTTCTTGTACTAATGTCTCCTGATCATTTCTGAGAGAAAACACTGTAATGAAATGTTTTACCTAGACTGTTGTAGCCTTTAATTCCAGATGTCGGAGGAATAAGAAATTAATAAGTATTAATTATTATTAGTTTTAACAAGAACCAGTTTGCACTTTAAGTCTTAAAGTGTATGTAGTCAGTGTAAATGAAGAAAAAAAAAAAAGTAGACAAATTAGTTTTGTGTCACATTTTCAGACTTAATACATTTTGTGAAAATGTGTTCTCAATGGTTGCCAGATAGTTTATTTTAATTACTCATTTGTCTGTGTTGGCTGACCTCTGCATCCACAATGATTCACTAACACTGGATCTAGTTTCTTATATTTTTACTTTCCTTTACTGATTGAAGGAGCACATCACATTTCTGACATAACTTAGGCCTTGTAAAATGAACCAGTGTAGTTATTAATGGATTTCATCAGCTAATCTAGTGGCTTTAGAAAATGCCAGCACATATGGAATACAGTGCATGTTTTTCTGTCTACTTTATGTGCTTTTATATTCAGATTTAACAGTAAATTAGTGTGTTTTGAGTTGAATGTACAACAGGAAGAATATACTTTTGAAGAATTTCAGCATTGTTTTTATATGCAAATGCACGTATATGGTTGTATGAGGATTTTACATGAAGATCTTGGTGTCGGCCACCCATATGCAAACAGGCAAATAAGGGAAGCCACAGGGAGTGACAATTCTGTAATTTTGCAGTAAGATGCAAAATACAGTTCTATTGGTTGAGCTTGTGAGCTTTACACATGATAGCATTTATAAAACTGTGTTAATGCACTTTATAACATGCCTAATGTATTCCATCAGTTTCAGGAATTTATTGGGCACAGTGAATTGAAATCTGTTGATTGCAGTGGAAAGCAGATACTGAGAAGAGTATAATGTGGGACACATGAAACCCTTGTCATCTGTTCAGCAGAGCTGCAGCTTCAGATATTTTTGCAGTTGTCCATAGATCAGAAGCTGTACTGTCATTCTTTTTACTTGCTATTTCATGAGGTTTTACATACTTGTACACTAGACATGACAGACTAGGAGAGAAGTTCAGGGTGCATTTAGACATCCTTGATCTGAACTGAAGGTTCTACTGAGACTGGCCGTCCCTACAAGGCATTCCTAGTATTTTCTTTTCATGGAATATAGTGGTCATGTGACCACAAGGTGAGTCAGTTCATTTGGAAGAAAATAATTGTTTTTGTGATAAATCAGCAAGCTGAATTAACTTAACTCTGTGGACTCGTGATCTCTAGATGAGTGAGATGAGGGAAATGGGAACAAAAGGTGAAGAATGAGGAGAGGAGCAAGTCTGCCAACTTTGGTGGCAGCTACCTGAAGATTGGCATAGCTGAAATATCAAATTACATTTGCAAATTGCAGAAATGTGTAAACCACCTTAAGCACTGTTTTCCTCTCTTCCCCATGCTGCTCATTTTCTCCTTTGTGCTGTTTTAGCACATGTCGATACAACCATACTATGAACAGGATTGGGAAAATGTTCTATCTGTGAAGTAACTTGAGTAAAAGATTCTTGAGATGGATCAGTTCCCTATCACATTGCAGTGGTCACAACAGGATGGGAACAGCTGGACATGCACTTGAAGCTTCTTAAGCAGACATTATTCTTGATGAGTTGAATTTCAAACAGGCACAGATAGATAGAAATGTGCAGGCATACAGCCTTGGGAGCTGAGGAGAGATGTGACCAACAGAACCAGTGTTGGGGCAGATTTGAAATAGTTTCTAGAGAAAACAAAAAGCTCTGAGAGAAGCTGTTTGTGGAGGACACATGCGGAAGCACTTTGGTATAAGAGAGAGATGGGAAAATGATGTGAAAGGAAGGGGGACTGTGAAAGACCAGTCCTAGCCTCTGATTGAGCTTTGTGGACAGTCTGGGATATAAATGGGCTTCTGGTTTTAGCAAATTTCTGCTTACAGAAGCAAGTCAGTGATGTGATTATTTTTCTTAAAGTTTTCTCATAAAGAACAATGTAAAAAAATTCAAATTAACATGATATCAGTTTTGTGATCTCGAAATAATTGTGTGATGGTAAAGTTGCATAATAATGTTGTCTTTTTGCATAGTAGAGTGATGTTTCAGAATTTGATTTGGCAAACAGCATAATAAGAGGTATTTGCAGTGACAGTCCAGTCCATTAGTTTTTATTCTTGGCTTGGCAATATTACAGGGAGTACATTTATGAATATATTTTGGTGTCTTGTATTTTTGTTTGATTGTCTGGAAATTTTTATTCTGATGCAAACAGGAAAAATAAATCAGTAGATTGAGACATTTTGGTAGATCACAGAATTTCTTTAAAAATCAGTACTGAAGACCATTACTAACACATATACATATTTTATACTTTTACAATGAACACTACTTGATATAGCAAGAAACTAACTTCAGAGATCCAGAGAAAAACCAGCAGCTTCTCCCTCCTAGATCTTTCTCCTTTGATCAGGAGATTTGTATGTAGATTTGGACTGAAAGGCATGGAATGGTTTCGAGAAGAAGTAAGATGGGATCATTTCTAGATGTATTGCTTGCAGTTTTTGTGAAGTGTGTAGCGGCAAAAAGTAATGTAAGCTGTTCTATGGGAATTTGAAAAGGAAGGAGGACAGGAAGAGGGGTAAAAAATGGAATAAGAAAACTGCTGAAGTGCTTTCATTTTTTGTGTGTATATGTTGAGTTGTTGGGGTTTTTTGTTTGTTGTTTTTTTAAAGTGAAATAGATAAGATTAAATAAAGTGGATTAAAATTAATTTCAGGGTACAGTTAAAAAATATAGGGCCTACCAGGGAATGTAGACTTAAAGAATTGCTTGAGTGTTGCTTTTTCATTGCATGTCCTCTACAGTTGTGCTGTCGCAGTATTTCATAGGGTGCTCTGTAAATGGTGTTGGTAACATGACTGGTTAAAGTCCTGTCTCTGCCACTTGATTCAACTACTGCTGTCTCCTTTTACACAACTTTTCTAGGAGCTGTAGCTGTTATTTTCCTTTCTGGTGCTAAATCTCTCTCATACAGGATTTGAGTTTCCATCCTGACCCTCCTCTGGCGGATCTGGCATGCACGTGCATTTTGTAGTGGGTGGAGAATGTAAAACTTGTGGCTCTTTTTTATATCTCCGTCACTTTCCTTTGCAACCCTCCCTGCTATTAAACCACTAAAATTGAAATCATGATTGAAGTATTAAATTGAATTTTTTTCCCCTGTGCATTTGTGGTAGGTACTGTCTGAAGAAACAGTGCTGTTCCCTGACGAGCAAACTTTGAAGCCACAGATTTTTAGCAAAATGTATCTTTGTAAATTTGTTTTTCCTTTTTCGTGACCTCTTCCCCATCCCGGCATAATGATACATTTAGTTATACTTTTGCATTTAATTGTGTGAGAAAATAGCATCACAAATATCCTGTTACCTCATGAGTGTGTTTTACTTTGATTTGTGACAGACTTTGGATGAAGGATAGTAATCAATAAAAATGAAAGCTGACACTCTAAAATGGATTAAAATAAAACAGTTAATGCTAGTTACTTGAGAAGAGTATCAAGATAGATTTTACACTTGAAATTACTTTCTTTATTGAGTGTTCCTGATTTTTATCCCTCCCATCCTTACTAGGTATTTTAGCAACTATAAATGGTTTAATTATTGTGTTTAGCTGAACCAGTGATTTTATAATTTACTTCAATTTTGTGATATTTTTTGCTGCTGAAGTTTTAAAGTTGGGGGTTTTTTTGCTTGTTTCTGTTGAATCTAGACTGATCTAGTAAATTTGTCTTAATATAACCTCTTGCCTTTTCCATATTTTTAATAATACACTAGGTTTTTCAGTTGTTAAATATGATAAATTAGAGTTATAAGAGCATATTTTTTATCTATATGTATTTCTTTTCTGATTTTTTAACTGAGCTATTTGTAACCTCATGTTTTCTGATTCCAAGATTTATTTCCACCATGCCATTTGGAGAAAAGAAGCTGAGAATTAATGGCAATGTAGAAGGGCAGGTTAACTTTTTAGCTTAAAGCATACAAATAAAGGGGTCAAAAAGATTATTTCTAATACTTCAGTCTTTTACCCTAATCTGTCTTCATGCTTTTTCAGTTGTAAACTTGTGGTAAAAATACCGTGTTTTCCTCATGATCTTATGGTATCAACACAAAATTTAATGAAAGCAAAAACCACATAACATCAAAACAATTGTAGCTGTAGTTCTGAATAGAAAAATAATAATTGAAAAAGACTGTGTAGGTTTAAAAATTATTTTGTTCTTCACAATGCTTTTAACATATCTTGGCTGTGAAAAAATATGGAAAAGACATTTTCTTTTTTCTCTTTGTATTTATCTTGTATGTTCAATTTCAGTGTTACAGCTTTGGTAATACTAGTTCTCTGCAGTCATGTGGCTTTCCACACTAAAGTGAAGACAGCTATTTAAATATGTAAAACATGACTGTAATTTTCCAAAAATTGTTAAGTGAGATTTTAAGACTGGTTTGAATGTGTATTTTGGAAATCTCTAGGTCTCAGTATAATTAACTTCCTTTGTTGTATGGTCGTTCTTTTTACACAAAGGAAATGTCTTTGTTTTGTAATTGTGATGGTGGATTTTATGCCCTGGATTATGTTCAATATATCTGCATATTTCTTTTCTTTACAGAAAACCAACTTTCTGGATGCCCTATGGGAAGATGCATCTTGGCTATGGAGTATGTTTTTGGTCATCTACAGACTAAGGCAACAGTGTGTGCTACATATGGCAAAAGAATTAATTGTGGGAAGAGACCAGCTGAAGTGCTCTGTCGCAATAAGAAACTGGTTTAAAAATGTTAGTGTTTCATGCCACTAAGCCAAGGTTGGGAAAGCCTCGTAGCCCAACAGTAAAAAAACCTACTTTTTTGTAAAAGCCAGTTCAAAAAGAACAAGCAGTCAATATATATTTTATCATGTGTTCCCTGACTGTTTAGCACTGAACCTTTTATTACGCTGAAATCATGGTGTGAGGATTGGTAGGCAACGTCCCCCCTGCCATCCCCAGCACACATCTAGCAACTAGAGACTGTGTCAAGATGACCTCTGAGGAGATGACAGCGTCTGTTCTCCTCTCTGTGGTACAGGGTAAAGTGATACCTGCTCAGTCAGCTGCAGATGAAAATACTGAAAATGCTTTGGACACCAGTGTTATAAAAAGATGTACTGCCAGTTCGGGAAGGCAAACCACACATGCTTTGTCATACTTACACAGACTTGAAGAAGAAAGTCTTCAGGGCTCAGTGCCCAAAATATTCTCTCTGGCAAAAGAACAACTAACTGACGACAAGAGTAATGAAAACTTCTGGGAGAGGAGCAGCTCCATCCCTGATTCAGTGGAATTTCTTAACATTAACTGTAACATTGTACAGAAAAGCTACAAGAGCAATATCCCCTGCAGCCAGTTGTATCAGTCTTGTGATCCTTTAGCCCGGGGAGAGGCGTGCCTGGAAACTGGAATTCCTGTTTCACTGGAAAGAGCCATGCTTGCTGAAATTCAGTTGAAAATGAATGGACCTTCATTAAGAAACCAGACAGCAGTAAATAATAATGACAGCAGTGATCCTGACAAAGTGGCCTTTTTTCACTTGCATTGTGCTGGTGAAAGGAATATATCAAAGGCTTTGTGTAGTTTACACAACAACTTCATTTTGGATGACTGCTTGCAGCCCCTGAGCATTGGTGACGGTAACACCTCTGGTTCCCCAGCCTGCACTTGCAGCATAATGGAGTTGACAAATAACTGTGAGAAGGAAAATGGGCCACAGTTGTATGAAGATGCTTTAAGAGATAAGTATTTATGTCTGGAAAGAGCACCACGAAAGGTTAAAGTGGCATGCTCAGGTCACAACTTCTGTGGAAATAACTTTACTGGAAGAATGCCCTCAAAGCCCTTTCTGAGCCATTTTGAGGACTGTAATGAGAACTGTGAAGATGAGTTGGAAGAGGATTTTTTTAGAAACAAAAAGGAACGTTCTACTCTATTAATAAGACGTTTCTGTAAAAATGATAAAGAGGTTAAAAAATCAGTTTATACTGGAACGAGAGCAATTGTTAGGACTTTACCTTCAGGGCACATAGGAACTGTTGCTTGGAATTTTGTTGAGCAAAGGAGAAACAACAGTGGCTTGAAGCTTTCTAGGATTACAACAGAACAGCTAACTATAATTCACTCCTTAATAAAATGGAAGCTTAATTCCTGTCTTGAGAAGTCTTTATGGTATGAGGTAAGCTTTTCATAGTGTTGGGTTTTTTTGTTTGTTTGTTTATTTTTTAAAAAGTTTTGATAATCTGATGACCTTTCCATGAACAAAAGCATGCTCAACTAGTAAACACTTAGTAACACTGAATAGGATGTTTCACTTAACCGTGTTGAACAACCTTACGCTGAACTCTGTTTTTTACAAAAATGTATTGTCATCCTTCAAAATGCTTTTGGTTTAAAATGACATGGGGTAAAAAAGAATAATTTTATATGTGTATAAAATGTGTATATATGTGTATATACATGTGTATCTATATAAAATATTTATAGGTACATATTTATAGGTAGATGTATGTGTACATTTATAGCTTGCTAAATATTACTTATATATAAGAATATAACATGGTTATATACAGAGTAAAATATAGAAACATTTTATAGATATTTAAATTTTAAATAGAAAACATATATAACCTACATTTATACTTTTGTGTATATATAAAATATATATTATAGATCACCATTGAATATATATAGCATATAAGTGTATATAAACATGTGATGGATATATTACTTATATAATAGTTCCATTAATAATAAAATTATATATGAGAGTATTACATTACAGTGAAAAATGTTGCTCTAAAAAAGAAAGCATAGTATTTTTACTAAGTTGCAGGAATTTATACTGTTTCTACACTTGCAAATAAAACAAAAGTAGTGGTTGAATAATGTATTTTAATGTGCTGATATTGCCCTGATTTGTATTCTCTTAAATTAGATAATACAAAGAATTCTAAGTTTAGAATGAAATCATTAATGCATAAATTATTATACAAATGGCATAGCACATCCTTAATATATTATCTTAAGAAGTAAAAGATTTTTGGTGATGTAGAAATTAAATAGTTATCAGTGTAATCTGTAAAAGATTTTGACCACTGACTGAGCTAGGCAAAAAAATGAGGTGTGATTTTTCTCCGTTAAAATGTGTGAAAAAGCTCCAGGTAGGGGAAAAGAATCAAGGTGAAGGAGACCAGTCAGATGAGCTGTGCTGATAAACTGGTCCTGAATAAATATAAATCTCTTCTGCTGGAAGAAATTTCTACCGGTTAGTGCTCATACTCTTCAACAACTTTCACTAGGATTGAAATGGAAGAAAATTTGCTTATACAGAGTCATAGATTCGTTTAGGTTGGAGGAGTCCTTTAAGGTCACTGAATCCTGCTGTAAAATTGGTCAAATGGATTATATGAAATTTTGTCAGTGATAAGGGAAGAGGGGACTTGGTGGTTCAGGGACTCCATGGCAGTTGTTCCCTCGTCTAATATCCTCATGTCCTTCTAGAAACTAGTATTTTTCCATTTAAGTAGTTAATTGAAGAGTTCTGTAAACATGTGTATGTCATGTTTTTGTACCAGGTTGCAAAGCATTGTTGTACTGTTAATTATTGTGAAATACTAGTCAGTGAAAGTACAAACTTGCTGGTACAGCAAATGCACTTTATGGTGCATGATCTTGCTCCCACAAAGGCAGGAATGTGTTTCTGGGTATTTACATAACATGGTGTATACTCAGCACATTTGTGTTATCATTCTAAGTTTTGTGGGGGGGGGGGGGGGGGGAGAAGGAG
>JAWWEE010000159.1:18864607-19016868 GCA_035221455.1 Xenops minutus | reverse complement strand
CCCCCCCCCAGACGGAGAATGTTTTGGAGCTGAGGTTGCTGAAGGATGTGTTTAAGTTTCTTCATTGGACATAGCCAGTTTGACATGAGTTCATCATGCATGCCTGTTTTACCACTTTCCACCACTGTGTAATACTGAACATACAGCATTTTGGGGTGTGAAGGCTTTAATTTGAAGATTTTTTTTTTATAGTGTATGTGTATAAACTCAGAAATAAATGTAATAAGTACTCACTGACTATTTAAAAAGGAAAAGTTCTGTCTACAAATGAGCAAAAGATAAACAGGCGCTGTAAAGCACTCTGCATAATTACAAGGCACAGAATGTTTTCACATGGTCAGAAAAAGCTTAAAATCACATGTTTCTAAGTCCTTCTTCCAAATTTTTTTCCTAAAACTATTTTTCTTCTTATCAACTTGTGGATTTAGTCACTTTATATATAGTATACATCCAGTATTCTTAGCAGTTTTTCTGTTATTTTAGTGTCAAATATTTCTGTGTGTTTATGGCTTATATTTTGAACACTATAGATAGATTTACACAAACATAGAAATTAACTCAGTGGATGTGACAAATACATGGACCTGTTGAACATATGCACTGGGTTAAAATAATTTAATGAATTATGAGCATTTGTAGGAAGCTTTCATGCTAATAATCAAAGGAAGAAGGAAAAAGTAGTAAATGAATGTGGTAATTTGTTCTTCCTTTCCCCTTATCTCACCCTTTGAGCATGCATTCTGTTTGGAACAGCTAAGTGAACAGTAGTTCTGTTCTTCAAGAGGAAAAAAAAGTTGGAGAAATTAAGTTTTCATAGCAGTACTGGTGTAACATGGAACAATAGAGACCTTTATGTTTTAAGTAGGAAAATGTGGGTCTCATTTGTGCATATCCCTTACATAAAAATTCTAGTGCTAATAAAGGAAAGCACTGAACTGTCGATTTGCTGAAGGATTTTTTTTTCTTTTTTCTTCCTGTACGCAGGGAGATGGGACTGAGGCTTTGCAAAAGTTACAGTTTTTTTCATGTAGTATATTATTACTGTTTGTAGATATTTTATATGCAAATATAGACTCCTGCTCTGCTCTGGATGTATTGTATGAAGAGAGAAAGTTTTTATGTTGAATTTTTTTTTTTGAATTTTGCACGTAGTTTTTGTAGCTATATACAGTGCAGTACTTACCCTTATCAGATGGAGGTGTATGGCATGGCTGTTGTATATGTTCATGAGACATTTTGCTTGTCCATGTTGGAACAGTGCAAGCCCCTCGCATTACATATTGAAGAAGTGGCAAGTGCAAAGAATTTGCCATACAAACAGCTGAGAGTGCAAACAGCTAAGGAAAGTGCTTTGATGGTGGCTTGGTTTGGGCAGTGTATCCACTACTTGGGTTCAGCTCAGCTGCACCGTGTTAGCAATCTGACTAATTGCCAAAGTCTGGAATCTGTGCGACCTTAGGTTCACAGTGTTGATGTACACCTCTTTTCCTGGTATGATGGTGTTTCTGCTGTAATGTAATGCAATATGACAAGAGGAACCAGGACTAAGTTATTAAATTTGGGCAGCTCACTAGACTATCACAGGTGATTCTCTCAACCAGGTAAGGGACTTCAAGATGTCCAGATGGCAGCTGCAACAACATAATTGCAGGGCATAATAGCTGAATTCTTTAGCTGAGCTTATTTTGTAGGCGTCAGTACTATCTTTGCTGTGTCATTACATTGCTGGTGCCAGTAGTTTGAGCTTTAGGAAGCAAGAACTCTGCTGGCTTAACTCTGTTCTGATAGAAGTTAGCACTCTAAGACATCTGCCACTCTCCATAGTTGCTAAAGCACTACTGAAACGTCAGATACTAATAAGGCAGCAATTAAAAAAAACATTAATTCCCCACTTCTGTTTAATTGAATGATTTGATATAGTAGTTCAACATTTGTTAGCATCAGAGTTTTGATTTCTTTTTCTCCATGTAGTGTCCATGGTGTTTTTATGATTCCTGTGTAAAATCAATGTAATGCAAAGACCTTGGATTATGCAGGGCTAATGCAAGGAGCCCTGTACTATGATTTCTTTATTTCTGTAATGTTGAGCTATAGTCAGTTGGTGGTATCTGTTCACAAAAAGTTAAGGAAAGAAAAAAGATTTGGAGATAAAAAAATTTTGACTATCCTGTTTTATTATTGTGATATCTAAAACAGTCATCTTGGATAATATTTTTAAAGAAATAAAGCCAATTGCAAGTAGTTTTCTGTTTAATACATATTTTTAAAATATTTTTTATGTTTCAAATTGGTTATAAATTCAGAATTAAAATAAATATTTTGTAATTAATATTAATTTTAATTGCGAACCTCTGGAAAGCTCAATTTCCACCCTGCAGCCCTCCTGCCCACTAGAGCTGTGTCAGCAACTCTAGCCAGTGTATCACTGTTGCATGCTTTTCTGCCATTCCTGAAAATACAGATAGATTATTTCATTATCAGTCATGGAAATAATGGCTGCTTACGCTGTTGCACCAAACATGTTACATCAACTGCTAACACATGTTGATGAACAAAGGGAGGGTTAGTAATGCTGCATGTCCAGAAAAACATTTGGTTGTTTTTCTCAGGTGTTAATTGTAACCTTTAGCTTTCAATATTTTGTCAGAATGACTAGTATCTTGTAGTATGTTGGAAAATACACTTTCCCAGTGTATTCAAAGCATAATTCATTCAATGAAGAGGCTGATGTTGCTTCTTAAGAAGTGGAACAAAAACTTGAAAGCATCTGACTTACTCTCTGCTAATCATAATAAGCAGCATAAGAGTCATTGATTGTATGCTGTGTTTCGCTCCGATGACTGATCTGAGTTAGTAGGCACAAAGCTTGTGGAGTGTCCCCATGAAATCCCCTGGCCATAGAAGTCTTTTTAGTGGAGTTGTTTTGCCAAACTCTGATATTCACAATCCACAAATCAGCCTAAAAAATTAAATTCTTACTGGCTTTCACTTCTTTGTTCTTGTTGTTTCTGTAGGATTTCTGTAGAATTTCAGGTCTGGGTTTGCTGTCACACCATCTCTTTGTTAGGATTATGTGCTTTTCCCACAGTTTTTTGCTTGCTACATATTTTAGGAGATGGAATCCTTTACATGGAGTTTTTCTCTCTTGCCTTAGAGTTTTTCATTAATACCTAAAATGGCACAGTGCTCTTTATGCAAAAGGTTATGCTGTACTTTTATGTAACAAAAGAAAAAGGGCTAGTTTGTGATTCTGTATTGTGGATTACAGACAGATTTGGGGTTTGAGATTTTTTGGTTTTCCATTCTGAAATAAAATTTCTAGTCCAACATGCTGAAAGGAAAAAAAATGACATAAAGCAAATAATCTGAAAGTGGTTGGCATGTTTCTTCACTCTAACAATTTTTTTTTTATTTGACTGTGCATGAGCATTTTGTCCATTACTAATGTTACTGTGGTTTTTAGACATAAAGGTTTATATTCTTATGTTTAAGTAGTTGGTAGGTTGGACAAGCTGGGTTTTTTATTCCACCTGGACCCTGTGTTTCTTGTTTCTTTGTTTAAAGAAAAAAGTCCATGAACAAAATTGACTATTTGGAAAAAAATCAGGAAAGCAAGAGAGAAGCCAAATAGGCATGAAATTATGTTTTCCCTTCAGTAAGTGCCGTAAAAGTAAATTGAACTTTTTTAAATGAAGCTGTATACTTATATTTGCTTTGGGTTGAGTTACTCCAGTTTTTAAGGCTAGCTTTAAAAACAGAGACTTTACCCTTTGTCTGTAGACGTCAGTTTTACTATCATAATGTATGATAGAGTTGAAGTTAAATCACTTAATAGTTTGTATTATTTTGTAATTGCCTTATACCTTTAACAATATTGGGCCAAATTATGAACAATAAGTTTTAGCTGTGAGCACACTTAGGTATTTAGAGCCAATAGTGTGGGAGTCTTGGCAAGAGCAATATATTATGCCTTCAGTTTTTCCACATTTTCTGACTTTCCTTCTAGTGACTGTTCATTAACTGTAAAGAAGCATGAAAGTCTGGTTTAGAAAATCTCCCTGCAGCACATTAAAGAGTTCGTTTCAGAGTGTCAGAGTTGGATGCTTTTCTAAATTCTTTCTCAGTTGGAATTAAGTTATCTCAATTACCTGTATGAACTGTTGAAAAGTTGGGTTGTTTGGTATAAGTGAGTAAAAACTGTGCCCATATAAAGATCATTCTGTAGGTGAATGAATAACTAAAATCTGAATTTATGATATTTCATATACATTTTAATTTATCTTGCTTTTCTGCGAACTTTCAGGTTCTTTTAAAAAGAAAGTTCGCTAAAATGGCATAAGCTTGGCTTGACAGTAATTGGTAGGCAGATACCTTACCAGCATGAAATTTCAAGAAGTACTTACAGGAAAAATCTCTATTGTAAAATTATACTTGCCACAGTATCTAAGGCATCCTTTATGAGATATGAGACTGTTTGATTCCTCTATTTGTGAAGAGTGATTGGATACAGTATGGTTATGAGCCCTCTGATCATGAAATTTTCTTGAAAGTACAGATGGGTGGCAGCCTAAAGAAAGGAATAGCAATTGAACATAATACAGCCCTTAGATACAGTCCAAGTACATGTGAGCTGGAGTATCAAGTGACAGGGGAGCTCTGAGGGTGCTCCCACACCAACCAAAGCTAATTACATCAGTGCCGCAGTTGGAACCAGCGTGACTCAGGGCAGTGTGACAGCATACAGCTTTCATCAGGAATGTCGGAAGTGGGGCAGTGCTGGAAACATAAACGTTCAGCTCTGGCATTTGTAACTATCTTCTTTTTTTTTTTTTTCCATTTTTATTCTTCTAATGATTTTACTAGAAAATGATATAGTTAGAAGCTGCAAAACACATGTATCAGTGAGTACTTGTATTGTCCTGCAAATTGTGTGAAAGTAACAATTTGTTTAATATTTTCAACTGTAACTAGATACAATAATTTTTGAACTGAGATTGAAACTCATTTTTGAGATGCATTCATCAATCCCCTACACAAGTATGACAGAGAAAAATACGTTGGATTGACTTGTGGTCTTTCTTACTTACATATGATATTCCTGTCTTCCCACTTGTATGACATTCAAGTGAGTCTTTTAATCTCTGGAATTATAACACTTATTATACATAAAAGCTTAAGATTTCCTTAATATAGTGAATATTCAAAGATGGAGACCTACAGGGAAGTTTGCTGTCATAGCATAGAAACGAGCAACAGTAATGAAAAAGTTTATCCTGAAATCAGCACATGCACTTGTTGCAGGACTCTGAAAACTCAAATTAACTCTTGTGAAAATAGGTTGGGCTTTCTCCTCCTTAGCTTTTCCAGTAACTGTAATGCCTGTTGAGTGTTGTTACCATTTGGACTTTGAATCTGCAGTAAAATAATATAAGCTTCTCTTAAGGTGATTAAAAATGATTCTTATGTACCGGTTATTTCTGTGCTATTCTCCTGACACTGTAAAAATTGTTTTCAAGCAATCACAACAGATACAGACCTTGATTAGTAAATTGTGGGCAAAACAAATAATTTATTATTAGCTGCTCTAGTTTCATGTTACAGTTGAAGTTCTTAGTGTTTAGGAATTCCCTTCAGGTATTAGAGAATGGGTAAAATCTTGGTCATACTGTAATCTGTTTAAAATCTCCTATTGGGATAATGTTACTTGGAGGGAGAAAAAGAAGCATGTGCAGAATGGAGCTGTTTGCTTCATGGAAGCCATAATTTTATGTAAAACATTTTAAAAGGTAGACATATACCAAACTTATATTAAGCAGTTCTAAAACTATAGTTTTTAACTAAAAATATTGTCTATAAAAATGTGTAATGGATTGTAATATAGCTCAGGTGGGATTACTAACTTGATAAGTAAAACTTCCCTCAGTACCTTTGAGTTGCCTGTGCTGTTATTTACTACTCATGTTACCACACTGCTTGGAAGCCCTGCTTCTGGGCTTGAATCTCTATCCTAGTTTTTTATAAAGAAGGGATGATCTCATCTGTTCTCTAGACTTAGAGGCAGTTAGTTGTTAGTGAGCTCACTCAGCGTTTGGAGAAGATAAACTTCTCCCAAACACTCTCCATATGCTGTGGCTAGATTTTCTTTTATCTCAGTGAGCTTAGTAGCTGTGTGCTGCATTGTAGTCTGCAGAAGGGACACATCATAAGTTCCCAGTGGGGGGAAAACCCCAAAACATCAAATTTACCCAACAATTCCAAACGTTAGCATTAGGGAATTTTAGAGTTATGTGCACAAGAGCAAAGAAAAAATAAGTTTTTAAGAAAAATGTACATAGCAAATCATCACTGAAATACTTCTAGGCTGAATACAAGGTTTGAATGATAATTCTGAATAGTTCCTCTTTCAGCAAAAGAATAAGAATGTATCTAAGCCATGGGGAATTCTTCTAAATGTGTTTGTAAGTTGGATCAAGAAAAAGACTCCTGAGAGAAAACTCTCCTCAATCTTCTCTGTTTTAAATTAGGAATTAATCTTGAGTAAATGTGCAGACTTACAGCATCCTGCGGCAAGCTTGAGGCCATTATAGTTCTGACCCTGTGCATATGTAAGATTTTTTACTTTATATAAGCACATTCCAGTTACCACGGGAACTGTAACACTGGACTTCCTGTCTGTTTAAAATCCTGGGATTGCATGAGGTGGCTTCTGCATGTGAATGTATATATTTTAGAGGGAAAAAATGTTCCTTTTTGAGCATGCAGAATATTTCTCTTTTAGGAAATTTGCTTGTATTCTGACTTATCTGTGTGTCCTTTTGAAACTTGCCTTACTTAACATACAGTCAGGGAGAACCACCAGAGTGTAAAACCTTTTGCCATGTGAACGTTTCACTGAGATGTGGTGATTTGCCAGCAGCATAAAGGAGACTTTGGTCTATTCACACCAAGTCATTCAGCAGGGTGGAGTCTGTAGAAAAGATAGGCAGAGGTTATCAACAAGCATGAAGTATAACATGATCGTATTTAAAACAGCAGTGTATTGATTTTCTTGTTCTCTGGTAGTCCAGAAATACAGGGTTTTATATATTTTCTTTGCTTTCCTTTAATCAACAGATTATGGATAGACTTTTATAATAATTGGAATGCTTCTTTTGAGCAACAAAGTTCTTTCATCTTTAGCAGGCATTTGTGAATCACTGCATACGTAATTTATCTTGCATAGTGTTTCTTTGCCATTAGTTTGTAAAAACTGCAAATTCAGCCTTTGTAAATGATGACCAGTTTTGAGTCATTTTTTTTTAAAGTTTTGGGTACATTTCTCATCACACTTTAGCTTTGGCCAGCTGTTTCCTGTTTTTCCTCCTAGTGGTTCAGCTGCTGAGGAGATAAAGGCACCCATGGTTTGTTTCAGAACAGTTACCTGTATAAAATGATGAAAGAGTAAAACAACTAAGGTAGCATTACAAGTAAAGTTATGCTGAAATTCAAAAGATGAAGTATTGTTTGCTGTACTTACGTGTTTCATATGTTACAAAGCTTTTGCTATGCAGGGAACTCACTTGATATAGAAAAATTAATCCAGCGTCAGAAACACCAGGGTGAAGTTTTGTGGGTGTATGTGATGGAATTTTCCAAGCAGTTTCAAGTTTTTGTGTTCATATGAGAATAGTTTGGTTGGTACAAAATCTACATAAAGACCTGACCATTACATGATATTTGTCCTGTTCTGCCTGCCCCCCAGTTTTTGGACTGCTTTGGAATTTCAGAACTGAATTTGTATGTGTATTTTTTCAGAATAAATGGGGCAGGTGTATGAGGCAAGACAGGGGAGAGCTGATATATTACCTGTCTGTTAGGACTGGCTTTTGCAGTACACTGTGTCCTTTTTGTTCACGGTGAACTTACTCCATATCCACAGACACCAGCTGTATTTTGTCCTGACTTCAGATATCTTTCTTCAGAACCTTTAAATTAGTTAGTTGCTAACCCAAAAGGTCTTTATATACATAGTAATGAAAGTAATGCCCCCATCTTCAGATTTGAAATTGTCACTGTGTAGGATGGTTCTAGGCAGTTCTGTGGCAGCCAACCTCACCTGTCCCTTGCTGTGCTTTAGTCCTCTCTGTGACCTAAGTGGTCAGATTTTATTCAGTGTGCACCCTCTGGCGTGGTAGAAAAGCACACACAAAGACAGCTGATAGCATGTCAATTCCTGCGACTAGTGATTCTCCCTGGATTGAGGGCTTTAAATATTCCTTACCTGTTAGATCACTTAGTTTCTTATCAGTGAGTAGCAGAAGAAGAGCTGGGGCTTTGTCTGTAGTGAAGGTCCCAGCTCTCAGAACGTGCATTTGCTCCCCTGGACAAGGTGCTATATCCATAATTTTCATTTTCACCCATTTATAGGCCTTATCCCATACCATTTTAAGGCCTCTTCAATCTTCCACAAATGCCAGCTATAATAGCACTTACCTCAGGATGTGCTCCAGCTGTTGTCACTTGAAAAGACTCACCCCTGCCTCTTGCACTCTTCATTTCCATTTTCCAGTCTCTTTCTCCCCAGGTCCTTTTTTTGTGGACGACTCCAAGATCTGCTCTCTTCCTCTAGCTAGGCTTCCTGACTTTGGAAGTCTTCATGGGGATTCTTGTTAAATTCAGCGATGGGAAGGGGGAAGCATTCTCCTCTCTCCCCTGAAAATGCTGGTTATTTATAACTCCTCCTAACTAGTTTTGCTCTTTTTACTTCAAGCCTATCAAGTAACTGTTTTCATCCCCTAGTGCTGTCCTTGGACTTACCCTCAGCTTGCTTACTATTCCCTAGGATGGTGGTCTTTATGGAGTTTCCTTTATCCTTCAATCTTTTCTGTAGAGAAAAGCGTTTGCAATAAATTTCCTTTTAGTTCTCTACTACTAAATAATATTTTTTCATAGTATTCACAATCTATTCTTCAGCTGAGTCTAATAGTTAAGGCCGAAATTCTTTCTTCTTGCAGTTGTGTGGTCTTCATGGGCATTCCTGCTTCTATGGCTTTAAGTCCAGCTTTGTTGAGCTCATATATATTCACATGTGGCATCTGTACCATTTGTAGCTATTATATTTCAGTTTAAACTGGTTTTTTTTGTCCTCCTCTTTCTTTCCCTGTTTTTTTTTTTGTGGATTTTTTTTTCCTGTGAAGGTTAGTAAACAGCTTTCAAACTCTTCATTGGGTGATTGATATGCAAATAGATGTTCTATTACACTTTTAGACTGCAATTGGCTTTCTAAAAGAGCTGGTATTTTTGGCTGAAGTTAAATGCCCATTTCATCAAACTATCATAGAGGGTAGTACATTTGTAAGGTGGGGTTTTTTCCTACTTCACTCATCAGGATAAAAAAAGAAGTATTTCCTAATTAGTATTTATATTAGGCGTTAATGACCAGATTCCTCTGATCCTTGCTGAATTTAAATTTCTCCAGTCTGCAAAAAACCACAAGGAAAACAGCAGCCAAGATGAAAGCAGATTCACAGGACATACCCATGTGGTTTTGACTCAGTGGATCCGAGAGAACAAAAACTGAAAAAACCCTTTTTCACTGAGCAAAAGACGTGGAAATTGATTTAACAGTGGTGGGCAGAATTTGCTAATGAGATATGAAAGGTAGAACTGAAAGAACTAATGAAAAGGAGCCAGCGTTCTATGAAAAACTTGGAAGGAAAATAGAAGAGATAGTTGACAAAGAGTCCTTTGAGTTTTAGGACTTGAAAAATTGTACAGAGCAAAAACCAACAAGATCTTATTTCCAAACCTAACCAAGACTAAGAGTTTTGCTGTTTTTCTGTGGAACTAAGACATATGTAAACCAGTGTTAGTACTGTCATGATGGTTATATACAAAGATTGCGCTTTCAAGTAGAAATATAGGAAAACCAATAGAATTTGGAGGGAGATTATTAGTCATCATTTTATTTCTAAATCATTGTGAACTGAGACACTGGCAAGGTTTGGTGTGACAAGACCAAGCATGTGTGGCAAGGCTCAGTAGTTGGGCAGTTTTGCTAGTTTCTTGGGGTTTTGATGAGATGATATTTTATAGTTGGTTTTATTCCTCGACATATTTTTGTATGTCCCTGGGTCAAAGGCTGGCCTATTTGCTATTTGATACAAGTTGATACTGTCCAACCAGTTGTTGTGATGTGGTCCATCATGGTACCTTGAATTTAGTTGAATACCATGGACAGATAAAATTGATCTGATTGACATCAGTCAAAGAAAGCATGGAGGTTTGAATTATTCATTGTCAGAGTTGATCCCCAAAAACAGGATGGGAACGATCTGAGAAAGCTTTGTTTATAGAGTAATTCTCATTATACTTTTGTGAAGTTGGAATTCATGTTTTAGTACAATTCAAAAAAGTTGCAGCCAATATTTTTAAATAGAGACATTTAAATTAGACACCAAAAATTCATAATTAATCTACTAGATAAGACTATCATGATTTTCAAGATGCTGAATGCCTTGTGTTTCTCATAATCAGACTAGCAACATGTAGAAGTCTTAGGGATTTACAGGTTTGATTTAAGGAGTGCAGTTTGAAAATCTGGGCTAAAGTTCCACTGAAACACTCTCTGGAAGAGTACAAAGCTTCTGCATAGCTGTTGTCACTGATTTCCACTTAGACCTGGTTTGCATACATATGTACATGCGCACATACATATAGTCAGATCATGAGTATCTGAGAATATGTGATATGATACCCATAATGCTAAAATTGTTGTCTTGCTGGGGTTCTTTTGACAATAAAACTTCATGAGAGAAGGATCCTTGCATTATATTTATGCTGACCCAGATCTCTGCAAGGATAGTTTTACAGGTGTAGCTTTCCTGGTAGAACTGTACTGGCATCTCCTTTCTAGGAGAGCAAAGGCCAAGGTCTCAAAACAGCTCATAGATGGCTATGTGTATTTTAAGGGTAGAAATTAACTAATTTTTCCATACTTTGGTTACAGTGCATATATTTTCATTTGTTGAAACTGTGTAAATTCTAACATATTATTGAAACTTATACATTAGAAGAAAGAGAAACAGGAAAAATCTGATCTTCATGCCTGTCATTGAAGTTTGACTATATTTCAAGTAAAATGTGAGGCATATGCCATCTGGTGGATAAAATTATTCATGCAGTTTTGCTGTTAATCTTGATTTATTTAGCAAGAGGCATCTATTATTCTTTTGCATCCATTTCTATTCTCTGCTGCATTATCACTTTTAATTGGCATTGGTGGATATTTCTTTAGTTAGAAGTAAAGGGAAAAAATCTAAAAACTGAATTCAAGGCAAAATGGTATTCCAAACTTGGCTTTGGTGTTTAATTAGGCAACTGGATGCTTGGAATAGAAACCCCAAAACCCAAATGGAAAAGTAAGCACTTTCCCTCACTTCAAGTATTAATTTTAGAGATTTGAAATTGTGTACCAATTAGTCAAAGATCTTATCTGATAAAGCTTTCTTAAATCTCTGCCTCATTGAAAATTATGATGTGTTTGACATGATCTTTGCAGACAGACTGGATATCACTCCAGGTCTACACTGGCATGGCCAGGGAGCCTGGAGCAGCCTCTCGGAGCCCATAGACTCATACAGCAGCATTCAGGTGCCTTTCCTTGCAGGTCAGAATTGTGTTTTGCCAGCTCTTTGCAGCGCAGTTTTGTTAGATACTATTTCATACAGAAAGCTTTGCTTTTAAAATGCTAGACTGCTGGTACATGTGAGTGGAGATGTGACTTGGATGTTTTACTGACTAGATTAGACAGATACAGTAAACAGTGTGGCCAGTATTAAATTTCACACAATGCTGCATGGGTGCATGACTTCATGGCATACATTTTAGGACAGTTTACAGAGTAAACATAGCATGGGATAACAAGTGGAGCAGATTCTGATAGAGAATGAACAGGTTTTATTCTTTTCTCTTGGATATGAAGGAATCTAGCATCCTGTTACCTACTGGAAGACTGATAGTAAACTCCCTCATTTTTCCTTTAGACTGATTAATCCAAATATATAAATTTTTTTTCCCCAGCTTATTCTTAGCATATTAGAAAATAATTTAGAAAGTACTTCATAATGTCTTTCATACTGTGACTTACTACAGACTGGATCAAATAAAAGCAAGTTTGTGCTTATAGTCTGAAAAGGAACAAATAATTCAAATACATTGTAATCAGTGCATGTGTGAAATGGAATTGTCATCACTATATTATGTCATTGTTCCATTAGCTAAAGAAAAGGCAAGGAAAGAACTAAAATACAACACAGTGGAAAAAACAGGTAATGCTATTGCTTCCACATGCTCCTGATTTCACAGAGTTAGTTCAGGTCTCTGCACTGTGCTACACGACATTCCCAGATCTGAAGGTTTATTAGTTCAGTCATGGTGCACAAACAAGAGGGAGATTTAATTGCACATGGAAGCATTCATGGTTTATTTTATTACTGGGAGCAACTGACTACTTTAGAAATATTTTAAAAGATTCTTCTTGAGAGTAAATTTACTTAAAGTAGATGTAACAGACTTATTATATGTGACTGCATGCTTCGTGGCTCTGTTATTCTTGTAGCTAATTTATTTCTCAACAGTCAAAGATAGATAATGTTTAAAAGTAGAGAAGAACAAGTGTTCACGTTATTTGCAAAAGTTAGAGTTGAAGTTTTTGCACCATGGTATAACAGCTTTTTCTGAACTAAGCTGCTTTGGCACTTTTTTATGTTGACTATTTCATGAAGGGAGTGCATTTGAAGCTCTCACCCCTTTTAGCTGTTTCACTGGCTGGGAAACGCATGTTCAGTAGAACATTGCCAAAAGGTCCACAGGTTTATACTTCTTTACATGGTCCTGCCTTCTTGCAGAAACATATTTGTGCTACATGGGGAGTAAATTGTCTGGTTTGTGCTATGAATCTCACTGTATCTAAAATGTTTGATATGATTATTTGCCCTCAGAAAGCCCCCAGCACTTCTAAAGGTTCAACAAACACTTATGTCTAAGGTTGCTTTGAAAAGATCCTTTCTTATAAATTTTTTAAACTTTTTCCACATGCTGCTATTTTCTTCCCATGAAATGCTGAATGACTTCTATCATATTATATTAAAAGAAAATGTTTCCCAATCTGATTGAATTATGGTCAGCCAAAGGACAAATATAAGTGAATTCTGGCCCAAAACGGGCAGTCAAATTAAGAGGTTAAAAAAAAAAAAAAAAAAAAAAGGCACGTGTGTAGATATATTTTCCTAATGTTTATTGGGGGGAATGTTTTCATGGTATTTTAAAGGTATTCAAGAATTCCTTAAGGCAATTTGTGGTGAAGCCCTCCTCCGCTTTAACTGTAGAACTGGGCAGAAGTTTTCTTGTTTACCTTTCCAGTTAAGAGCCCAGTTAAAGAGGCAGGTCTTTTTCCACTCTATGGGACCAAGCAGAAAAGTTAGGTCTTTTCACAGGCTTTGTGATGTCATGTAGGTCAATTGGCCTAGATCCCCCATTTTATTTAGGAGATATGTCATATCTTAGTTTTCTAAGATCCACCCCCTTACCAGCTTGGGAATCCTCACAAAATGCTTTAAAGTTGGGGTTTGATGTTTTGCTGACTTTCTTCTACAAACCAGACAAAATAAGCTTTTCCTGAGGTGAATTTGCCCATCATGGAGCCAACCTCCCTTGCTTTTTGTGCTTATATGGCTTGAACAGAGATGATATTTTCTCTTGGAGAGTCTTATGTCATGAGTTATGTTTATATGAATATAAACAAAAAGAAGTTTTATTCTGAGTAAATTATCTGAATATAAAAGATTTATTCAATTTCCTTTGTGTCATTGATTAAAATGTCCTCTGTGTTCACATATATGTTTGAAAAACATTTAAAAATCTGTGTTGCTCTTGGCAAAATTATGAAAAGAGACATTTTTTCATGTAAAGAACAGTGCAAACACTAAATAAGATAGATTGTATAAAAGAACAATATAAAATTAAATTCTCTTTTCCCAACATTCACTGCCATGCATTTCAAGTGAGTTTAGGCTTTGAAGTTAGTCAAGCCTCAATATAGCCTGTGAATTTAAAAGAAAATTGGAATATCTCTCTTTAAATTCTTCACTAGCACATTTTTTAATCAGATTCCTTGTTGGAAAAACCTGATTGCCCATTTTACTTTCTAATTGAATATGATCATCGGCAAAGCTTTTTTGCTTTTTATACCATTGTCGTGGCTAGAAAACAATTTTCCTACCCGTAGGTGGAATCAGATTAAAATCTTAACTATTAAACAGAGCACGTAGCTGTATTTTCTGCTCCAGCCAAAAGGAATGATCTGAGTGGCTTTGATTTTGAAGTTCACAAATAATAGCAGCTTTCTAAAAAACATGTAGCTCATAAGAATACAAATTATATCAATAGAAAGTCAGTATTTATATTTAAGAATAGTATGACTTTGACACTGTTCCTTATATGCATTTTTGAAGAGTATTCCTGTATAGGTTAAAAATGTTCTCTTGTTGATGTTTACCACTGTCAAACTAAAACTATCCTGGATGTCTTCTGACATCAATATTGAGGTTTTTTGCATTGCCTGAGTGAAGGAAAATTCTGTTATTTTTTAATATCTATAGTTGTTCAGTAGGCAGTTTCTTTTCTTCTGGCTGCCTTTTCACAGAAATTTAGAACTAAAATCCTCAAACTATAAATACTGACCTATCTGATAGAAAAAAAAAAAGACGCCAAAAACTTATGAACAACTGAGCTTTATAGACCCTGTTTTAGAAAATAATTCTGATCATATTTCTAATTTTTTACTATTAGATTTATTCTCAGACCTCTTAGGAAGGAAGCTGGCACTATAATTTCTTTTCTATGTCTTGGAAGCATTCATAAGGAAAAAGGGGATAAAGTTTTCCCGGTTATATTACATGTATAAAGTTTTGGCAGTGCTGACTCTGTTAATTTTATGTACAATTAAGGTAGCAGGATTATCATATATTTGTATCTCTGAAAAACCTGAGTTTGCGCACAAAACTCGGACTAAGAGTGAGCATTTCATACACCAGTTTATCTTTACCCCACTCATTGAAAGAGGTACATAATCCCTGGGAAAGGTCAGGCAGTAGACAAAGTAACTGTGGCAACTGAAGGAGGGTTGTTCAGCAAAAAGCAAGACACTGAAGTTAGAAGTTACAAATTTTCTTTCAGATTCTTCCTCTGAATAGTTTTCATTTTGGAAATGTTATTTACATACTTATTTTTTCCATGTCTGCTGCATTTGTAAAACTGTTAGTAGTATTATGTATTGATTTTGGAGTTGTTTGTTCTCTTTCTGGGCATTTTGGAAAGTAAGAGAGAAATTCACCCATCTAGTACTTGTAAAACTTTTCAATAAACTTTAGAAATCAGGAAATATACAGGAAAGAAAATGTTAAGGTCTTTACTGATGGACAATGCAGACTTTCCAGTTGGTCTTTGTCAGCTCTAAAAAGTGCAAGGTAGGCTTCAGTCTGTTTTTCTGAATTCTGCTAAAATGGCCTCCTGAATTTTTGTTTTCCTTCTTCACTGGTGTAATTTTATGAGCTGGAGAACTCCTATTTATGTTCTTGGAGGAAATAATTTTTCATGGGAATGTTTTTCTCCTTTCACCGAGAAGCTTTCCAGGGATAGTTTGGATCCAATCATACAGAATATTTGTGATGAAAAGCATAACTTACTGGAGCTCAAAACGCAGCTCACACTTTCTCAGTGAAAGCATTCTAATACTTAATGTATTGCAAATGCATGTCTTGGTACAGACACGGGTCCCAAAGTGTCTAAGAAACTAGAGCCCTTTGACACAAACTTACACAGACAAATTTCATGAAAGCTATGTGGGAGAACTTGTAACACCAGAGTTCTGCATCTGGGTTTTTCTGCTTTGGGACAGACTTGGCAGGCAGACCAAAGGCGATATGTTGGATGTTGTCTTCTTTTTTTTTTTTTTTTTTCCCAGGCTGTATGCTGTAATACGATTCCTTGCAGATATGTGCTCTCTCCAGTTCCATTAGATGAAGGAGTAGAAAGCTAAGGAAATACATATTTAAGGATTTGTAGGAAACATGGAGTTTTCTTCTGTGCCCTAGCCCAAAGTTTCTGCTCTTTGCAGTGTCAAAGAAGGTCACTGTGAAATGAAAACTGCTTTAGAATTGACAGACTCTTAATTAAGAGGTCATTTAGTTGGTCTTCTGCAGAGATGGTTTGTTCTCTTTGGAAGCAAAACAAAGCTGAGTAATGGTGAACCTTCACCTTTTTGTCAAGAAAATTCTGCAGCTGGGGACAATGTCACCTTCTACAAAAGCAGGTTGCACTATTTATGCCTTGTGCTGGCACAGTACAATCTAAACTCTCATCCCTCAGGCATTTTGCAGTGGTTTGTTTACCTAAAATTCCTTGACATTATTGGGACTACGTAGCTTTTCTTTCTTGGACTGGAGGAACAACAAACAACAAAAAAGCTGTTGATGTGGGTTGGAGGGAACAGTGTTGTTCATCTGCTGGATTCCACAGATGAGTGGAATCTCTTGTAAATCTTCTCATGCTATTAGGTCCATATGTTATGGCACTTAAAAAAATAAATGAAGAGTGTATTTGACAGGAAAAGCATTTTGTTTTCTTGGTGACCCTGTGCTCAGACAAAGAGAGCAAGGATGTCTTGCTGGTGCCTGAGTCCTGACTGGGATGTCAATACTTACCTCATGTCTTGCATGTGCTATTGGAGTTCCTGACAAGATCTTAGAAATGAGGGCCTGACAACTAAAATGAACATAAATTTGTCAGCTGCCTCCTTTTTTTTTTTTTTTTTTTTGAGAAGCACTTTTAGGGTGCTGTCAATTTACTTAGTTTGACAAGCCTGTTTGTGTAGAAAAGAATAAAAGAATATGTTCAGGACCATAGGGGCATGATGATCTTAAATTCAACTGATAGAGAGCATTGCTAAACTATACATGGAATTTTGATAGTGTTTTGTTCTACACAAACTCGAAGGTCCCAAAGAGGAAAGAGAATTTCATTGTTTATTTGCCAGAAGTGCACTTAAATTGTGTTTGAGTAAATCTGTTAGACTGTTGTTTTGTTGGGACTGCCAAGAACAGATTGGCTGTCTTGAAGTATTTCTTTGCCTAGTGGATCATGCTGCACATGAAAGAAGCTTAAAAGAGTAAAGCAGTTTCTGTGCTAGATGGTATCAGAGTCCACATTATTTGGATAATGATGTGGTCATAGGCACTTAGAGTGAAGATTTTATTATTGATGCCAGGAGTTAGAAATTTTCAGTTTGAATTATATCTTTCATTCAGGTGCTTTGTTCTAAATTCTCAAAGAACACTTTTGCAGCATTTGTAGAGTAGGAACTATGAAAGAATGTGACCCTTAGCAGCATACAGGATATAGGTAAAGCTACAGATCTTAGAGCTGCTTAACTAAATCCATTGCATATTTTTAAAACTATTTTTTTACTTGTGTTTCTTGTCAGTTGCTTCTTTCAAAACCATTTTACCAAAGAACCATTAATGTGTCTTTTAAAATGTCCATAGACTTGAGAATGTTAGTACATTTTGAACTAAATGCCCATAGATGCTTGTCAACAAACTTCAAGTTTATCTTGGAATAAATTTTCTTGTAGTTAGGAAAAGCAATTAAAGCTACTTGTCTGAACTTTATTAGGTTTATTCATTATATAAAGTTTTCTTAATTCAGAACAATGGCTGTTCCTTTTCTTCACAGTGGAATAGAAGTTGCCACTGGGACTGGAATGATTACAGTAAAGATGGGCATCTTTTCATTAATAATCCCCCAGTAAAAGTGGGGCTTCCTGTTATGAAGAAAGTGGTTTTGCTGAAATGAAGAAACAGCTTTGTCATCTAAGATGTTAATTTTCTAAACATTAGCAGGTAGAACATCTGTTGATGCTCTTCTCTGTTTCCAGTAAAACATTTGGCAGGCCAGCTAAGGAAGAATAGCTGGATTTTGTAACTTGTACTTGCAAAACATTTATAATGGTAGGGTATTTCTTTGAGGAGCTAATCTGTGCTGCAAACCTCAGCATGGTTAGAAGTTGTATCCAACATATTTTCTGTAGGAGATGTATCTTTAAATATTTATATGCTATGTCTCTATCAAAGATTCTCAATTTTGACAGATGCATTTCAACAAGAGGTAATCAGAAAGAAAACAGAAAGCAGAGAATATGTACCTACTATGTTGTCATTCTGTGTAGAAACACACTCGTTATTGGGCATAAAATAGGCAAGAAGGGGCTTTACAGCTATCCCTGTCACTGATTACCTGTATGGACTCTCCTTCCAGCACACTTTTTCTGTTGCCCTTTTTACTCAAATGTAATTGATTTATCTCTGTTTCCAAATGGTATGATGAAATTGATGTATGTGGAAGAGGTATTTACCCTGTTCTTTTCATGCTTGGCAATTCCAAGAGGTTGTCTCATGGACACAAATATGTACAGGAGAAATGAGCTAAATTTTAGAATATCCTGAAGTCATGCTTTGTCAATCAAAAGTGTATTTTCCCTGAATATAACTGCTGAGGTATTCTTCTGGCTTCCAGCACTTAAGAAAATAAACAACAAATTGTTATTAGCCAGTTTGAGTACTAAGGCAGGTGTTATAATATCAAGGCAATATCAGAAAATCAGCGATTAGAGTTAGGCAAATTATTTTTCCTGAAGAAAAGTTCTTCACATGTAGCTGTTGTATGATATTCCATTATTTTTAGTGAAAGGAAAGATCCTGGACAAAAACAGATATAATGTATAGCAGAAGGTCTTATTTAACAAAAGCATGCATGTGAAATTGTCCTTGCCTCAGTTTTGGAACAGTGAGAAAACTGTATGGTAATGCCAGAGCCTACAACACCTAAAATGGCTCTAATGTATGGGGCACAGTCGGTGCCACGGGGTGGGGCCACGGGATTGAGAAGCAGTGCAGTAGAACAGGGGCCTTGAGCATAGGAGGGTCGGCCATCCTGGCCTGCTGTTGGGGAAGGAGAGGGACGAATGTGGGAACGGCCATCTTGTCTTTGCTGGGGTTGAGAAGAAGCACTATCTTGGCTTTGCGAAAAAGATGCTGGCAGGTCTAAAGTCAGGGGTTCTGATCCTCTCTCTTGTCGCCTCATCAAAAATGACCAAATTTCTCCGTTCCATTTTAGACAAAACTTCCAAAATTAATCGCCATGAGATAGATGCCTATGAGGCTAAAGGATCTCGGTTTTGTGTGGCTTGCCACAGTTCAAGTCCTAATTTATCCCAATCCGAGTAAGTGATATTAAAAGGGAGAACATTATTATTTCTAGAAATCCATTTTATCACAGCTTTTAGGGAGGCTTTATCGATGGGAAGGCCATGAAAGTGTATTAAGATTTTCAAACGGACGTAGTTGTCCTGTTCTTGTTTAGACAGGGAAATTCCCATGATTTTTGTGGTAAAAGGAAGGTTTCATGGGGTGCACTGATGTACTCATTTTTGGAGTGTTTAATGACAAGGTGTTGTGAAGTTTTCTAAAATTTTTTTATAGACCTCAGCTATGTCCTGCTGTTTTTGCATTACTTGCCTAGGTGGCGCATTAATTTAATATTGATAATCCTGACAAGTACAGTAATATCAAGACACATAGGTTTTTTCAGAAATCATTGTATCTGCTTTCTGCGAACATGAACAATACTCTCTGCCATGTACCCTTTTCCTGTACTTGTTGATGTCTTTTAATTATGGTAGGAGAGCACTGAAGGATGCTCAGGTTTTACTGATAGTTGGATGTTTTGCATGTTGTATACTTTCCCCAGCATTCTAGCATGCTACTGTAGCATATCTTTTCAGAATTTTTCTTCTGTGTTAGTGTTTCCATAACTGTAAGGGAAGGGAACTTAAAGCCAGTAAGTGGTGTGTCATGTTGTTTAAAATGTTTTCAGAGGATATACAACTGCCATATATACCTCATAGCTCCTTCAGCCAGTGGCTCTTCAAAGCTTCTACTAGTCAGTGGCTTTTCTACTTTTACCTTTGTCATTGTCACCTTTATCACACATTTCTTTTTTTTTTTTTCCCTTGCATGACTTGTTATTCTCACCTATTGTCGCTTTTCAATCAGTGTTTGTCCACAGATGAAGTTACTGAAGAGCTCTATTTGAGGGTAAATTAAATAGTAAGTAACAAGGCTCGCTTCTGAGATAAAGTTACCCAGGTTACCAGATATGGATTTATTCATGTTCATTTGAAGTGTGACCCACTTTAAGGACCCTTTCAGAGGAGTGTATGACCCTGAAGCCACAACATGCCCAGTGCGTTGCAGTACTTTCATGCTGGCTCCTTCATATATACTTTCATCATCAAGAAAACAGATTTGTAAAACTGCGCTAGGAAAAAGTATCTTTCATGCTCTTTGTGTTCCTCTGTGACCCTCTTAAAGTAGCATAAAGTTGCCCTTGGAATTTTTAGGTGTGCAGAAATGACCTGTGAAACAGGCCTTTCCTTTCTAAATTGTGCCCCCTTGTGAAGAAATATGGTGGGTTGATAGGAAAGGACACTGCAGCATTATGGCAGAGCAGTGTGGCAGCCTCAGCTATGCTTGGGAACTGATTCAAGAGAACTGTAATTAGAAATAATCCTCTTGTGTTTATATAATTTGTCTCAAAGCTTTTTTTTCTATTAATCTGTATGTTTTCTGCAGTAATATAATTGTATTAGTAGCTTAGAGATGAGAAGTCTAATGTGGGAAGAATTATTGTACTTTTACTTATGGTGAGTTTACATTATGCCAGTGACATGATTTTCTGTATTTATAAATACATTTTAGGATTTGCTTAATTGCTGGCATTGTAAAATAGGTTTTTTCTCTGAATGCATACAATACGGAGAGCCTAAGATGGTGCTTTCAGATAAATTTAGCATTGCTTCTTTTCATTTGCAGTAATGTAAACACAAACTCCAGTAGGTCAGCGAAATTAAATATTAAATGCTTCAGATTTTATTATCTGTGTGTCTGTGATTAAACTGAAATGCTTATGGAGTTTTTACAAGGAACAGATTTCCATTGACTGTTGGGAAAGTATACTTGCAGGAGCTACAGAGGTGAGGCAACACCATGTGAAATGCAGCAACGGGATTAGGATTTGGCAAGGCACTTCATTTCTCTCCAGGCTCTGAGGCAGTCTCTGTAGACAAGAACAGACTGTCATCTTGTATTGCTGGAAGCTAACTTGCAGTTTCTGCTTGTGTCTGCTTGTTTCAATTTCTACACAATTCTGTCATTTTTCCTACCAGTTGATATGATATGGATATGGTGAAACACAAGGGGAAAAGGTATGGTTCATGTAATATAAAATATAATTTTTCTTACTGCAGGAATAACAGCAAAGCTTTCCTTCACTAGAAAGAAGAATGTAGTGCTGGAGAAAAATATATTCTTGATTTATTTAGCAAGATATTCTTTCTGAAATGTTTCTTTTTCAGTCAATACTTACCCTGCAGATGTAAACAGTAATTATGAAAAGTCTGTGTTGTTTCCTTTTTATTTAAAATAGGCATGCTGTATGTGAGCGTTTACGAGCTTATTGTGTTTAATTGATTGTAAAGCCACTTGCAGAATTTTAATACTTAAAGTTATAAAAGTCCACTTGATTGTTTAGTGTTGGATTCTAACTCTATAAAGTAATATAATTATAGGATTTTCTTTTTCTTACTTTCTTGCTTTGATGAAATACTTAGCTACAGTTAATGAAGTCGGCATTAACCCCCCTAATGAATACCTGATTCTTACTGTGACTTGATGAATAAATATTGCATTTACAGCAAGGATTTATAGAAAACATTTGCTTTTTTTCAGTGAAGTATACTGAAATCATAAAGGGAATATATAAGATTTTTATTTTTTTTTTAGAATATTCAGTAGACTATAAATGAAAGCAAATTCTGTACCCAGTGTAATCAATAGAAAAATGTTCAGTAGAAATGTGGTCAGGATGACATTTGATTAGTATGGATGTTTTTTTAAATGCTGAAATAGTTTTGTCTTATTTTCCCATTGTGTGCATGTGAAGCTAAAATTACAGGCAACTCACTACACACTAGTGATGGCAGCGAGAGAATTGTTTCCTTTTCTCAAACATATGTTGTACTTTTAAGTAGTCTAAAAAACTTGGAAATTATCTAATGTTTAAATGTACTGGACTAGTCTTCCAGTAAAATACTGTGTTTCAGGAATTTAAACTATGAACAGTGCTTTTGACTTTGTGCAAGCAATTAATTCTGTAGGTTGGTTAATGAAGTACCAACTACTAACTTAAGAAGTACCTACTTCTAAAATTAACACTATAATTTTCATTTTTGTACATAAGCTCTTGATAGTCAGTAAGAGTAAGTTGTGATGGTTACACTTAATGAACACAAACTCTGTATCTCTGTGACAACTTGTCTTATTTTCACTTAGCAAGAGTAGTTTTATGTCTCTGACGGCTTTGTAGTTCAATGTTGTAGCTTTTTTATGTTAAAAGCAAATAACCTGAGGAACATTATGAAAAAGCTTTGAGGTCTTCAGTAAACGGTCCAAATACCTATTTGTTTCTTTGTGCTGCTACAAAGTGATAAAACAAAGGGGAACTGAAGGTTGATACGTTATATTGTTAAAAGTCATATATACTGTGATAATGTCTGACAGCATTAGGCTGTGGGACTTATTTTCCAAGGAGCAGAATAAATGCATAGGCAGATAAAGTTACTGTTTTAAAGTGTGTACAAAAGTGATAAAAGAAGGTGAGCTGTGGGATACAGAGATACAACAGTTTATTAAATGACCATGTTGATGAGTAGCACGTATGTGTATATGTGGGCTTTTGCTGATGTATTAGCAAGTCCAGAAGAGTAATGCCCTGTGAATAAGTAAATACATAGTTAGCCAGTCAGAAGATTAAAAAAAAAAAAAAAAAGAAAAGAATGACTGAATGACTGGACTAAAATGTCGCGTTACAGTCACACATTTGTCACGGACATATTCAGTTATCAAAACCATCCTAACTTAGTTTATGGAATTGTATTTATTGCCATCTTTACTTGTTTGTTCTTCTCTGTTAATTTAGAGAGAGGTCATGACTCTCAGCAAGTATCTTTTTTGTATCAGTCATTTTATTAAAACTACACCAGTGCCCAGGCTTTACATTTTAAATTTTCATAGGCAGCTAAACCTCCATCATTGCTTCATTTTCTGTTTTCATGTTGTCTTTGACAGATAAATCTTCATAGGCTGATTTCATTGTAGAAGAACATATTAGTACAATTGGTAGAGTAATTTTTGGAATATAAAGACTCAATTTTAAAATTGGTTTCAGAAGTATCTGGCTCAGATGGAAATTGCTTTTTTTTTCACCCCAGGATTGCCCTTCTCTGTGCTACTATTACAATAGGTTTATATATTTAATGTAGATTTGGGGATTGGTGAGACCTCTGTTATAAAAAAGGTATGTAAACTTTACCTTCAATGGAATAGTTGTCCTTTATATGACTCTGACAAAATAAGGGTCCAGAAATTATCTCTGTTTGTTTATTCTGTACTACAGTAAATATAACCTTTATAAAAGTATTTTTTTCTGGTTTGTTTTGGTTTTTTTTTTTATCCCCTCAAGTTCTTATAGTAATACCATTTGAACAAAAAAGTCTTCCGGCTTATTCTCAGAATGATGATACTGTGACAAAAATGCCCTCTAAAGATCTTAAGAGTGCCCTTGTCAAGTTGAAAGTATTTGAGAATTCAGTAAAACGTTACGCTGCTCCTAGAGCTTCATGGAAACACAATACTTTTGATGTTTTTCCATCCTGTGATAATTATTTTAAAACAAGAGCAAACAACAGTTTTTGCTTGGTTGTTAACTGAAACATCCACTACAAATTTTTCTTCCCCAAGTATGTGAATACTCTATTATGTACATGAAAGCTTGCTGCAGTTAATTCAAAACAAGTCCATACTCAGCTCTCCTAAAGCTGTTATTTCTAATAAAGTTGAAGCTTTAGAAAAAGTCGAAAGAATCCTAAATTGGGCATGTGTCCTTATAGATAAATGAGTCAAAATTTTCTCAAAACTGGTGTGATAGTATGATAGAGAAGCTTAAAATAGGAATCTAAGTTTTAGCCTTCATTTGAGAGGTTAAACGTACACACAGGTCACTTAAGCATGTAACTCAGTGTAATATAATTGCAATTTATAAAAATGATTACAGTGAGCAGAGTGGCTATGAATTTTTGTAAGGAAGCTCTTGTATATACAAAGTTTAGTTGAAGCTAATGCTAAAGCAAAATAAATCTCATGGATGACTAAACTGTAGTCCATGGGTATGTAACAATCCCCAGAGAATAAGGAAAGTTAATTTAAAATATTTTTGTTCTTCTGGTCTTAAGCCAGATGCCTTAAATTCTGAAAATCAAGCCTCCAGTGACATTCCACTCCAGTGGGAAAAGAAAGGAGAATATATACTCTGGTCCTGTAGAAACTTCATCAACAATTAAAAAGTGTAATTTAAATACGAACTAGTGCACTCTCATTCCTACTCCCTTGTTCACTCGCTCTCACTTCATTCTCTTAAAACAAACATATTTACTTAAAAAACATGTTTCAAATTTGAAAATTGCAAATCATTAGAGTATCTTTTTTGTGATTTTTCAGACAAGTAGAACTGAGCTGGAAAGGCAATTAATTTATGAGTGTCCTGTGTTTAGATCTTGGAATTTGCTTCCAAAATTCCGTTCGGAGACACCATCTTAACTTAATCATAGTGTTACTATTCTTTTATCTTTTTAGTAGATTCAGATGACTTTCAGAAACTTTCAGTGGCATTTAATTTGGTAGATACAGTTTTATTCTAGTATGCTAATGTAAGTATGGCTATTGGTGTATATTAGGTATCTATTATCAAAGTTGTTTCATAAAATAAAAATATGTGAAAGTTGAATGTACTGTGTTCTGCAGGAGAGTTATTAAGTTTAAGGCAGTAGTTGAACACACTGTCTTGAAACAAGGAAAACAGGAAGTTATTTATTTAGCTTACTGAATTTTGTATTAGTTGTTCACATTGCCTTCACAGTTTTAGCTTTCCTAAACTTTAGGAACTTTCTATAGATACAACACGGTCTTCCTTAGCAACTAATGACTTAGATGAACAGGGGTGAAGGTACAATGTTCCTGATTCAAGATACCAACATGAGTAAAATTGCTTCATTGTATGTGATGGATTATTTTAATTGCTTAGTTTTAGCCAAAAATTATATTCAAAAAACTTACAAGATAGCCCTTCTTTATTTTTATCTTTTCTTAGAGTTGTCATTAAATGTTCATTGTGAACAGTGATGAATGAAGACTCACTTTTTATCAATAAATTATGATTACACATGTTATTTAAAAATTAAGTTCAAAGTACTAATATTCTATTGTTGCTTTGGGCAAGCAGTGGTGCCTTTTCTATTTCTGGGTAATTTAAAAAAACCCTTAAAGTGGAAAATGTCTCTTTATAGAACACAGTTATTTTGTTTCATGAAATCATGTTCTGTAGCCTGACCTAAAAGTCTATTAAACAATTCAGTCATGAAAACGATGAGAATTTCCTGGCCCCTAAGTACTATCCAAAATAATCTTATAATTATTCATGTGACCCTATGAACCCAACAGCTGAAGTACAAGCAAACAAATAGGCATGGATTCAGTGTCTACAAAATTAGAAAATGAGAATTAGATTTGCTGTGCTAAGGAAAAGTTGATCTTTTATTAGCTATATGCCATGCATAGGATGCATAAATTTTACAACTGTAGTAATCTACCTACCAGTTGTTTGTAGCAATATCAATTACAATTGGTTATAAAGGAAAATACTTAAGAGATACAGCAAGGTTCTATTGCACTTCACATTTATGTAATACTTACGTTTCTGGCTGTAGAACCATAGACTGTTTTGGCTAGATTTGGAAACATTCACCTTTCAATATAAACCCAAAATGTATAGTACAATAAAATCCCATTATGAGCCTTTTTGATACAAATAATAGTACTGATTGTATAACCACAAAGACAGTTTTATTACATGTGCTTTGTGTTTCAGCTTTGGCACATTTACTCTGAGCCGGAGACCTTCATAAGGAATTCTAAGCAGTTCCTTTAGTCACAGGGATGCAACATCGCACTATGTAAAAACTGAATTAGCCAGTGCTGTGAACTTTAACCCTTACCATTGATTATCTCATGAATTTAATGAGAGGTGGGAATGGGATAGACTGTACGCTTTCTGAATCAGTTATGTAAGTATACGTATTAAAATAATATTTTTAAAGAAGAGGTAAAGCCAGAGTTCTATGGAGGTAGCTATAGTGAATTTAGACTAATAGATAAGATTCCAGAAAGAGGATGAGAAACCAAACATCTAAGGGGTGGCAAGATGTGGTCTTCAACAGCCATAGTTTTTAGGTTTTCTTTTTGGTTCCTTGTTTTTAAGATGGTCATGGTGACGGGAGTTTTATGTGTCGTTTTTCTGTACTGTGTGTTAACGCCTCAAACTTATTGTCAACTTGTAGTTCAGGAAGTTCATCTTTCAAAGTTGTTTAAATAATCACTTCACATGAGTTGGAATGGAGCTATTTTCAAATGTGTGAGTTCTGTGGAAGCCTGTCTTCAAATAGGAAGAATACAGTTGTTACTAAGGTACAAAACCATACAGATTTCTGCCTGTATCTGATGTATGTGGGTTTTTTTGTTTCTTAGAGTAAATCTAGACTCACTATCACTCCACATACAGAATAATAATTAGAAAAAAAAAAGACGTGCGGGAAGGTGACTGTTGGGTCTCTCTGCTTTGATTGCTCAGTATTGATCTGTCTTGAATACACCCATCACACCATCTTTATTTCAGAAATGAAAAATATAAACACAGTGCCTGTTTGAAACATTTAATGACCCAATTGAAACAATTTTTTCTGCCTTTGAAGAAAGTAAGCCTTAAAGGATGTATTAAATAGGGTTTTCAATGGCTTCTGTTAGATTTTCATACTGTTTTTTACTTGGATTTGGAAAGCTCAGCATTCCAATGCAATACTAGCATCCCACTGCAGATTAATGTACCAAAGATGTACAGTGAAAGGTGAACTTGACAGTGAAAATTTGCATCTCTCTTGAGCTGAAATTATTGAATCATGATGTATTCTTATGTCTAAGTGGTTTGATTGTGAATTAATTTTCTGCTTTCTGACATGGAGTTTTCAGCCTAATTAGTCTGTTTTAGATAATGTACTTAGCTACAGTAAAACTTCTGTGCTGAATTGAAAAGTCAACCTGCTAGTCCTTTTCGTGTTTTACGTACTTTTTATAACACACCTGAGAAGTTTTATATGAATGAATTTTTTTTCATCAGTAAGATGTATCAATAGAATATCATATATTTTTATGTTAAAAGCACAGTAGGCTATTTTGAAAGCTAATAAGTCAAGAAATTCCAATCCACATGATCAGGTGTTTGAAGACGTCATCCATATCAGACTAGTAAAACTATCAGGTTTTCATTAAATCCCAAGGTGTGCATTAGCTGTGTGGAAATAACACAGATGTTTGAATAGAGTAGTTTAATTTAGTTAGTTACTAGGATAGCATATTGTTTATAAGTGAATTCGCTGATAAATTTTGGAGGAAGTAAGTAATCAGGAAATAGAATGCTGGCTGCATGAAGAATTGACAAAGATGGAACAGTAAACAGAAATTTAACGCAAAACAATAAGTTGAGAAGTACTAGGAAAATATAAAAATTATGATTTAAAATGAAGAAGTTAGCAAATGAACTTAATAATAAAATAATTAATAACTAGTAAGAGATATTTCTTTCACGTATACTTTTGTAGCAACAGAAGTATAAATAACTGACCTGTCTGACCAGAAAATGATATTTTTGTCCTTTTCTGGGTAAGATTACAAAGGTCTTTCTCACTGGCAAGGGCATTGTTTCACATTGCTGGAAAGTGATATGAAGAGCTCCTATGTTGTGTTTGGTGTCATCCTTTCATTTTCCCCTTAATCAAATTGAAATTTCAAGTATTTATGAAATACCGTTCAAATGACTGTTCATTAATGCCTTTTCTCAGCCTGTTTTATATCTTAAGTTGATTCTTCTTAGTATTTACTAGGATCTAAAATATATTACCTGCCATGATTCTTTAAAAGCAGGACTCTCAAGCGGTGGGGATGTTGTGTTTAATTAGCTGTTCTAGTTACATTGAACTGCTTTTTCTGTCCTTCCAAACCATGAAGTCCATCTTTCCTTCGGTAAGGGCTATTAAAATTAGTAACGTTACCTTACCAAAATAGAAGATTAGTAAGTAGTAGCAACCAGGTTTTATCAAAAGTGAAAATGATGACTTGTTGGAAGTTTGGACCTGCTGTTACAGTTTCTGGTCATAAATAAATCCAACTCTCAGATGCATTTGGTTTTTAAGAACTCTGTCATCATTTTCTTATGATAACAAATGAAAAAAATCCCGTACTGAAGACACTGGCCACATACCAGTGCTGAATAGGGGTGGCTGATATTATTTCTGAAGAATGTTGAGCTATGTTTAAGGATTGTCTGTGCAAGATGGTTTCATCCTCATTAAATTCAGTTTCTGCTTCTTGAAATTATCTCATCCTTAACAGGATGCAATTCATGAGAAATACTGGCTGGTGAGGTAATGCACATTCTGTAATTGCAGTTGAAGCTGTACAAAGTTCACAGAACATCAGTTAATGAATATTAGTATCTGGGCACATCTGTGCTGGTTCACTCTTTTGGCAGCCTTCCAGCTGCCATTGACACCACTCTCTGTGTTACCAGGGTCAGTTCATCTGTTTTCCTGTGTGTGCTCTGCTCTCTGTGTCATTTTGCCCAGTTACAAGTTATTGTCTATAATTTAATACACAGCAAAAATTGCTGTTGAGTATGTGAGCATTATTGCTTGGTAGCAGGGTACTGTTGTCTTGTGCTCTGTCCTGACATTGTAAAGTTCGACATCTCCCTCATTCTGGAAGAGAGAACAGAAGTTTGAAAAGTCTTTGAGAACAGGCAGTGCAACAAGGATATTGACAAAACAGCTGCTGGAAGGGTATCCAAGGCGGACAGGTCACTACAGTCTTTTTTCTGAATTGTTAGAACCTGAAGATCATTTACAGAAAAGCAAAGAAAAATATCTGGGTCTCCCACAGTGACAATCCCTCTGTAACACTGGGCATTATTAGAAAAGCCATGAGTGAATTAGAGTTTGTTATGAGTATGCTGTAATAAGGATTGACCCCTATGATGAAGAGGTGCCTGAACACCATTATTCCTTTCCTGTGATGTGTTCTTTCCTTCAAACGTGTAATTGGGACTGGACAGACTCCAATGCACACACCTCCTTTCCCACTTGCACACACCCTGCCTCAGGGAGGGCAACTTCCTTTTGACTCGGTAGATTCAGTCCTATTGCAGGCAGAAAGTGATAGTATATGCTATACTGTATCTTGGCATCTTGTCCACTCCTTCCTCAGTCTCAGTTCCTGGGAAGTGAGGGCACAAAATGCACTGTTTGCTTTTTACTCAGTGCCTGCAATTGCAAATTATGCAAATGGATCTTTTTGTAAAATCATAATCTTGTTAAATGCATTGAAAAAAATGCACACAATGAAAAAAAAAGTCCCCAAACCCAACAACAACCCAAAAAAAAAAGCCCACTGTAGTTAATTTTACTGTATATCCTCTTTTTTACCTACTCCTGTTGATTACATTCAAAACATAGAATCATAGAATATGACTTTTTTAATATCCTAATATCCAACCTAAACCTCCCCTGACACAGCTTCAGGCCATTCCCTTGGATCCTGTCACTGGTCACCCCAGAGCAGAGATCAGTGCCTGCCACTCCTCTTCCCCTCATGAGGAAGTTGTAGCTGCAATGAGGTCTTCCCTCAGTCTTCCCTTCTCCAGGCTGAACAAGCCAAGTGAGCTCAGCGTCTCCTCATACGGCTTCTCCTCAAGATCCTTCACCATCTTCTCTTCAATCGAGGAAGCATCCTCAATGCAGCAATGCTTCAGTTTCAGTTCTCTACTCAGAAATTTTCCCCTTTGTCTCCTGATGCTTCCATGCTAGCGTGCTGTTGCAGTGAACAAACTTTTCCATTGCATTCTCAAAGCAGTTCCTGTTTTTCTTCTTTATAGTGTCCCAGACAAAAGATAACAACACCTGCAAACCACAGCACCCTGAACATGCCTGAACCACCTTACAGTAAACAGTGCTTTTGTCAAGTACTGGGCAAAGTGGTAATGGTATTGATTATGGTGTACATGTATTTCGAGGAAGGCTTTCTCCCTACCTCTGCCCCTCAAGAAATCACAGTATTTCTAGTATCTTCTGAGGTACACTTCAGATTTTACCATGGCACTGTATTCTCTTATTTCCTAGGCAGGTTTTTTTTTTTCTCAAATACAGAACATTTCAGCAGACGAGGGATATTTTAAGGAATTTTTCCATTACAAAAAGTAGCATGTCAGCAGTCAAGATATTCTGTTTAAGCACCATGTGAAAATACATAGAGAGAGCAAGATAACAGCAAGTTAAGATGTAGAGAACACTTTTAACCCCTGATATTCTCAATAGCCTTTGCTGAATTGCATATATTTCACTGTAAATGTGTGTTTATAGATCCAACTTTCTTGCTGATGAGTTGTCAAAGCAGCCCTTTACTGCTCTTTCCTGAACACAGATGCAAACCTGCACCAAACAGCTGTGTTTCAGCAAAAGATGCTTCAGGGATGGCAGTTCTTTTTCTCCTCTTGGTAAAGCTGCAAGCTGGCTAGATGGCAAGTGCCATTGCTGAAACTGCTGTCAGTTCTCCTTTGTGGGGCAGTTGTTCGCTTGCAAAGCCACCTGAAGGGTGACATTCAGATACATCTCCAACAACTGCTGAGTATGAAGAAGGGCATCACAGTATGTAACATTTTATTTTAATCTTCTGCCCATGCTTTAAGAATGTTGTCCATTAGCCAAAAAAGTTGGATTGTGAGATGCTGGGAGAGGATCTGTGGGAATTTTTGAGTTTGATGCCAACTTGGAAAACTGCAGTTGCTTCCAAATAGCTGTTTTCATATTTGCTGCAGTGCACCTAGGAGTACACTGCAATGGAGTGTCTTGACAAGCAAGAAATCAGAGAAGCTTGGAATGGGTAGTGAATCTCTCTCAAATTTCAGTGGTGGTACAATTTAGTAAAGCTTGTGGATAACTATTTGTCATCATTCACTTCATAAATAGCAAGTTAGGAATGGAATTTAATTGACCACAGATTATATCTGTAGCCTTACTTGTTCTTGTAAAGTACCAGCATTTAGTAAGACAGATAGCCAAAAATTTGATCAGGTCTCCTAGTGTGTACTTATTGGGTCACAGGCTGCTGAGTACCACAAAGGAAATAATGTTCTAACAGTCTAAATGTCTAGCTTTTGTACTCCAGACACTGAAAAATACTTACCAAAATGTTCAGTTTCTTGAAAGGATTTCTGAAGGCCTCACCTATTTGATTGCTAAAGTGAACAAGACCTCTCAGTGAAGAGAGCTAAAAAATAGTGACAAAGCAGACCTTTCTGCTGTTCACAGCATCATCTTTGTGAAACACAGGAATATCCTTTGGCTTTGAACAACCTGCACAACTGTTTTAAATATGGGGTGCTGGCATGTCTTCTTGACAATAGAAATGCCATAGAAAGGGAGACAAGTGTATACACTATTCTAGGCATAACAGAAAATGCATTCAGTGTTTTAATGTATTTCAGTTCTTGTAATTGATGCATAACCAGAAATTGTTACAAGAGAATCATATTTTAGGAAACCCATGAATTAAAGACTTCCTTCTTCCTGAAAACCAGAACTAAACTTATGGTCCTCCTTTATTTTTCTTCTATGAAAATCATACAGGAATTGTCAATCTTTGATCTTTTTGAGTGCAGAACATTTATAGAGAGACACAATTGAATCCTATACTTGGTCACCGCCAGTCTCTCCTGCTGTTTCTTTAGTTTTTATAAAACGTAATTTTGTAGCTGAAAGCTTTTAAACCCATACTTAATGCGTAATAACATTCAGCTTCTGTAAAATTGTCAAAAAAATTTTTTTTTAGAAAAGGTGTTTATATATATTTGCAATTTTGCCAAAGAGTTGACATTTTGCAGGAAAGTCTGAGTTGGAACGAAGTTGCATACAGATGTTTCTTAACTTGCTGTTTAATATAAAATATTTCTCCTTTTAGGCACATCTTTCATCTGCATTTTGTTGCAATTAAAATATTTTTCAAAATTTTAATTGGTGGCTTTAGCAGTAGCAATAGAAAACAGGATATAAGCATTTTTGCTGTAGATTTTAAAGCATACTTTTTTAAAGAGATTTCTTTTTCCTTGACATTGCAAACACCCATCTGTACAAGATCTGGTCTTTTGCTGTCTTCTGAACTAAATTTTGTCGTGAACGTCTCTGCAGGGATGCCTGAGCTTTGTGAGAGTGCAGAAAGGAAGCTGATGAAGGAAATGCTGTAACTAGTTTTGGTAATGCTGTAAGCAGTAAGTGCATAAGCAAATAAACCTTCTCAGAAATGGGATGTCTGGCTTAGGCAGTGCTGTGAAATGGCTAATTTGTTTGGAGCTAGTTTAGGTCAGAAAGCCACAGTGCTTTTCCAGAACTGGCCTTCAGGTCACTATCCAACTATCTTTGTACCTGTAGTGATTACTCAGATTAGATAGCTGTAAATGCAGAGTGGGGCATTGGCTGTGCTAAATAGTGTGATTTTTAGCGGGAATTGTTTTTGAGAATATTTAACTAGATTAAAAATAAGGTCAGTAATCTGTATTGGCCTAGAAATCTGTATGAGTTCACAAGACCTGCCTTTAAATCCCAGATCAGCAGCGCACCTTTTTTTGGCATTTAGATTTTGGCATTTCTGCAGATCCCAACTGACAGTTGTTTGTTTCAGTATCTTTCAAAATCAAGTAGTTAACAATATTCTTCAAGGAGTATTTAAATGACTGGTTCTCTCACAATGAACCAGATCAAGGAAAAATGTTAAAAATAGTCCTGTCCAAAGTGGCTTTTGCACTTGTAACTAAAAGATCCGTTCCTTGGAGTACTGGCTGCACTCTTGTTTAGGCAGAAAAATGTTGGGTCGTGCTTTGAGAGTAAGTAGATGAACAATTTTTCATGTAAGAATGTTGGGGAAAGTTATTTATTAATAGAAAATTCACTACAAAATTTATTTCCACTTCTTATATAATACACTTTTTTCCACAGGATGATAACAGTAGGGAGTAATTGGAGACTCTTCTTTCATTTTTGTTTAAAAAAACCCTGACCTCACAATATCCCAAATCTTTAGAAGAAACTGGCCAGTGACAAGTGCTGGCTCTAGGTAGGCAACATCATTACAGAAAAGCATTTAGTAATCTATTAGGAATTTGTACTTTAACAGTGATCTTGAAACGTCATGGGCTAGTCATTGTGGGTATAGTCATAACATGAACAAGATAAAGCTGAGAAAACCCAATGTTTGGGAAAATTGACTATAACCAAACTAATAAAATTTTAAAATTTTATTAATAAGTGCACAAAAGTGTGATGCTGGAGTGGCATTTTGGAAGACATAAAACTGAATTATTAATCAATTATGCATTAATGCTTCATTCTTCTGTTCTCAGCAAAGTTTTATTCTGGTATGCGTTTCTCTTTTCAGCCCTCTCCCCTCCATGTGAATTCACCTTACATATTCATTTCTTTCTGCCAGAAGTGCTTTTGTCATAACGGACTGCTCTTTTATTCCATGCTATAGATATTTGAAGTACACAGTAGAATAAATACACGTAAAAGCAATTGGAATGGTCCTTTGTCATGTCTTCCAAGAGATCATCGTTAGCTTCATTTGGTCAATATTAGTAAGGGGTTTCTTCTGAAAAACCTGCAGTGCCAAAATGAAAAATCAGAATTTCCTCATTTTAATGTAATTTTTCTTGGAGCAGAACAAATTTGGAAAGAGCAGCATTTCCTGTGGTGCTAATTGTTTACATTTGTGTGTTCTGTAAAACTTTTGTGTTTTCAAAGGAGATATTTAAATGGTTTTCAAGACATACTATCCTTAGAGTGATTATTTGCTAATACACCATTCTGGTTTACAGGCATTTAAAATTACTTTAAAAACATGCAACAAATGAAGGCTTTGTGTCACAGGAGAGCTGTGCATGGGCTGTCAGCGGCCCTCCATCGTGGAAACACTGTAGGTGAGCAGCCCGGAAATCAGGCTGAGATGCGTAGTGCCAACTGAGCATATATACATATCTCCTACATTTCAGTATTTAATTTTGGTCATTCAGGATATGTTGATAGATGTTTTTAGAGTTTGGACAGATGCAGTAAAGTGTCAAACCCCATTACACCCTATTTTCTCTTATTTTTATAGTGTGATAGCAATAAGCATAATTTTTCATGACTGTTTTTTGCAATGAACTTCTGGAGTACAAATATTTTTTGTTACTATGGTAAAGTTAGAGAAATTAAACCTTCTTCCTTATAATGGGAATTTTTGGTGGGAAAAAATCCTGGTTTTGGGTTCCATATGCACTAGGCAGCTGCTTGATGTGTTGCAGTATGATAACATGCCTCCAAGGTCTAAGCTAAATACCTGAAGCAGAAAAAATATGAAAATAGAAACAAAAAATTACAATAAGAGATGCATTGAAGTTTAAGTAAGAAATCAGAACAATTATTTTTTATGAACTGCTATCTCAAATATTTCTGGTAGAGCAGCACCATGAACTCCTTTGGGGGAATATCTGTCATAAACTGTAGGGCAATAAGTGGCTATGGTGTTTAGGTCTCTGCCATTTCTATATAGTAAACCTGTAGTAATGTGTATGGAGAGAAGGACATAATCCAATTTGCAATTGCAGTGATGATTAAACGGAAAAAAGATAGTAAGAGAAAAACATGGAATAGTTTCAAGGCGAGTATGAGTTACTTGTTCTTATAGTTATTTTTAAAGATATTTTTAATATCTTGACAAAATATGTCTGTTGTCACTGTAAGAAAGTTTTATTGCCTGAAGGTTATCAATAAGTTAACTTGCAGATACCATTTTAAGTTACTGGAAGCAAAGCTGAGGGTTTTTTTTAAAGTAAAGTTTTGATGATTTATTGCATACATTATTAAAAGCTGAAAAATCTACTTAGTTTCCATTTGTTTTCCAAATATGGATTTGGTTGTAAAACTATAAGGGTGGAGTTCTGCCTGAATTTAATATTTTTTTTTTTTATTTTAATGCTAATTTTCATTTTTGAGTTGGAGGACATGTGTTTTTTTTCTGTAGTAGTCTGAAAAATTTTATGTTGCAAGTACTTTTTATTTTACTTACCATTAAAATCTGCTTAAAAATAGAAAAAAAAAAAAGTAAGAATCTATTGAAGCCATAGTATATTTTCATTGGAATACTGGTGTATTAGTATGTGGAGTTTCCTGTTTCAGCTCATTTCTTATTTTACAAGTATTGTGGGAAAAAAAGGAGAGAAAAGAAGTGTTAGAATGTGTGTTTTTGTTGCCTAGAGTAGATCTTGAGGTACTATAATTGTGTATAAATGTTACAATTTACACATATGCTCATTACAGTATGTTTAATATTGCAACACTTTTAAATTCAGATACTGTCCCGAGTTTCTTGTGAGTTACTGCTTGATATGAAGTAGGTGAGACATGGCAGCATTAGTCTGCAGATGGCTCTGAAATCTTCAGTTTGATATGTAAGGCAAAAGTGAATCAGGAGTGATATGCCCTGGTGAATCTTTGCTTTTTGACTGCTGTCAGTTTAGTGCTGTATTTCACTCTTTTTGGCTCACATTCTTTTTTAATTACATTAGTCATTCTTTGGTAGTGATATGGATCAATATAAATTCGTCTGCCAGGATGAACTGTAAGCCCTGGCTTGGAATAAACTTCTTTGTCTCCCTGGCAGGATTAAGTTTCTCCAATTGTCTGGTGCAATCTTTCTGAAAGGTGATTTCCCCTATCAGTTACCTGAGAGATAGGTTACTATTCTGATTGTTTTAGTTCTTTTCAGTGCCTGATAAGTATACACGTTTTAAATCTGCACTTTTTCGTAACCTCATCTGTGGGCAGCAGAGGTAACACATTCAGAACTTTAACACATCAAAACAAACAGAATTTGAAAATGTTATGTGAAATGCAGAGTCTTTGGAGACAGCTAGTGCCCTGAAGTCTACTTTACACAGAAGAGATTAACACCATTATTCTATGTATAATCTCTCCAGCAAAACACTGTCGCCTATTTCTGTCAACAAATGGTTTCTTTGCTTTGGCAGCTGAAAGAAATTTTAGTTGTGTAGGCAACAGAACATGCCTTTATAAGTTGCAGAACCCAATTTAAAAAATATTTTGGATGGTAACTGCAGTTTTGAGAAGTTAAATTATATTCATTAACTAAATATTTTTTTAAACAAGCTAAAAAGACTGATTGTGTCTGCTGCGTGTGACATACTCATTATCCAAGCATAAGGCAAGTTTACTATTTCACAGTACACCTTTTCAAAAGGTACTGTCCCTTACAGACACTTAACCTGATTGAGAAGTCTGCATGTATCCCATCGTCTTCGAGTATGCTTTCTTTTTGAATAAAGGTGGACATGTGTTCTTACTGACAGTCTAAGCATCCATAAAGCTTATATACTAAAGAAAAGAAGATAAAGATGCTCAAGCAGAGGTGTAATAGTTCTAGAAACCTCAAACTAAACAAATTTTGGAAAATTGGCAAGGAGAGGGGAAAAAAAAGATAGCTATCACAGCATTTCACTGTGTAAAGCATCACAGAAGCCATATTTCAATGGAATTGAGTTATATACCCATAGTCAACATGTGAAAGTTTCGGGTTTTATTTTGTGTTAATAAATATGTTAGTGTTCTTTTTCAAATCATTGAATTACATTGCTAGTTAATTAATTATATTTCCGATACAAAATTTTACTTTTTTCCCCAATAAATAGTTAATACAAAAATTAAAGCTAACAAATATGTACTTTAATATATTGGATCGTATTTGATTTTCTGCAATTTGTTTACCTGGATGAAAGAATTGCATTATCGTTCACAGCTTCTGTTAGTGGAGGGTCAGATCCCATACAGGAGCAGGGCATTTGAGCCTTCCTCAGTTCCATGCCAAGGCTGACACCAGTCTCGGGGCAGAGTGAGTGGGTGTGCAGATCTCTGTACCGGGAGCTGCTTCCCTCCTTGGCTGCATAGCTGGGCACGTGTGTGTCCTGTGGTGAGGGTGCTGGTGCCTCTGACATGTGATGTACACAGACTGTGCAAACAGTTTCTTATCATTTGACTGAGCACATGTCTGCTTGCTCTGTAGGACTGGATGCAGTTTCTGCCATATTGATGGATAGCTGTAATTTGTTTGTGTGTGGGAAAGGATGGCAACAAGAAACAAGGCAATAATTACAAAAAATTGTCCTGAAGCCATCTGCTTCCTTCTTCTCCACATGTAAGGACTGATGGGGAACAACCTCATGAAAATTGTCTTAGCACCTGCCCTGGTGACAATTATAATGACTTTTCCCTGTGTTAATTTTTAATTTGGTAGTTTGCACTTTGTAATTACAAAGCACAGATGATTGAAACAAATTATTAATGTTAATCAGTAAGTCAGCCTACAAGAATGAAAAGAATCAAGTCTCTCCTTGTATACTAAATGAAAAGATTTCTTCCAGATTCTTTCTTTGATCATTAGACTCTTTTAAGTAAGCAAACATTACTTAGTTGCTAAGCCACAGGCTGAAGTTCATTAGTGTGTTATCACAAATACTGGAAAAAGAGTACTAAACCAATATTAGATAGAGGACCTGCGCGTAGGCTGGAAGTAATGCAATGAACGTGACAGCAGAACGTTTTGAAAGAGGGCTTGGAGTGCTTGAAACCATTTCTGTTTGTAAAACCCCACCCCACTCAGCAAGAAAAAGTGCCAACCCTGAGAGAGATTAGTTTTTCTGCTAATCTCTCTAAGACTTTTTTGGAAGTACAGGAGGTTTAATATTCTTATAAACAATTTTATGCATATTCTTTATTTTAAATGTTGACCAGGTATATTGATGTGGCCTTTTTTTTTTTTTTAGTCTAACGGTTACCCTTAAAACTGATTTTCATTAGAATGCTTTTAACCATAGATTGAAAGCCAGAATGATGTCTTATTTAAGTATCCTGGTTGGGAGCCCAGCTCAAAATCCTAACAAATCAAATTTTGATACATAGATACTGCAAGTTGTTGAGTTTTATGAGAAGTCATGGTAATTTGGAATTTTTTTATGTTCTGTGTATTATCTTAAGGAATTGAACTAACAGTCCATGCTTTTGCATTCTTCACAGATCTTCAGTACAGTGAGAGGAGAAGAGGAAGGAGCAGAAGATATTTTCGAGTATATTCCTTATCTTCTGAGAAAGCTCCCAACGTTTGTTATAGACTGTAGATGCAAAGATGATGGGTTTTGTATAAAACCATGTGTAACAGATGTTTACTGTCAATATCGTGCCACTTTACAGAGGACTGCACTCTCTAACTATATAACTGGTGCTTTACTAGAAGCAACTACATCATTAGGAGCAAGAAGTGGTCTTTTAAATATCTTTGGAGGATCAACTGGAAGAACAATGCTTAAAGGTAATGAAGATTTGTTTTTTTGACCCCTGTCCACTTTAAGTATAGGGTGAATTGCAAAATTATTAATACTATATAATACTCTGTAGTTTATATACTCATATATGAAGTTAAAACACATAAAAATGGGTTTCATGTTTTCCAATATTTTCCTTTGCAATCATTATGTGTCATCATGACTAGCTATGTTAGTTTAGCAAAGCAAAAATGCACTGAAAAGGTTCTGAAAAGATTCTTCTTACAAAACAAACACATTTTCAGGTTTTTTTTCTTGTTGGAATCTTTTCTGCCTGCATACAAGTTTAATGCCTAAGCCATTGTTTTTAGGGTATTCCTGTGTGTAGTCACTCTCATTTACCAAGTGCTGTGGCGCTGACTTGGTTCGGGACTTGAGAAAGGAGTATATACTCTGCTTGCTTATTATTGTTGTCATTGTACAACTAGTTGTCAGCTTAGCACTATCTGGTTAAGTATGTACAATTCACTACTGCTTTATTGTTGGTCTTCTCCTGGTTCCATCATCTTTCTAGTATTGGATCATTTTAAATAACATGGGTATTGTGTATTTGGAAAATGCCTGTTAAAAGATGGATGTTGCATACTGAATTTCCATGCTGATTATGTTCCTATGTAATAAGAATACCCTTATGTGATTTAGTTTGATCAGTTTTGGAAGTTAAACAGACAAAAGCATTCTTGGTACAAATTCATTGTGTTAAAAAATGGTTTGGTACTTACATTATCAATTAATTTTTAATTAATGCCTAGAATATTTAATAATTTACTCAAGCATTTGGAGATTTATCATCTGACATACCCTAACAAAAGGATGTTGTTTCTCAGTCATGCAGTGGTAGAAGTGATGCTTGTGGATATTATGATTTGTCCAAACTTTTATGGGAATATGACAAAATCATTGCAGAATTGTCAGTGTAGTTTGCTTAACTAGTGTGGATACTGACCTCATTTTTACAAATAATGGTATAGTTTATGTTCAGATATGGTTGTCTTATTTTATCCCAATGAGGGTTTTATTCTTTTCTAGTTTTAATTAGTCTCTCTCTAGGTAAATCAAGTGGCAGAGAGAGGAACTAAAATCTTATAAGAATGACAGGTACAGATGGCAAACTGTAGCATCTGAGTGAATTTCAGTAGTATGTTGAGCAGCATTACTAAGCTTCACATACACTCATTGTCTGTGAGTGACAGAGATATGTACAGTACAGTGTCCTATTTTGGTAGAGTTTTCCTTTTTATTTTGTTTGGTTTTCATTCGTTCTGGGGGGATGAGTGCTTTAGAAAAATAAACATGTACAGTCCTGTGACAGCTCAGAAAGCAAGGTTAAAAGAACTGAGTCATGTGCTTCAGAACTGAATTAAAACTGGAAGCAGCTGCAGTAATTAGCTCAGGCTCCCTAACCTGCTAGTATGGCTGCATCTTTTTATGGAGGCTGGGCTAGTGACTGCATGTAAGTGCACTGTGTACCAGCACTCTTTGCACTAGTTTGTGGATCTCTGTGGTGGCAGGGTTACAGGGTGTATGCTTTTGCTGTTGGATTCTGAGCCAACAGATATGAGACATTAGAGAAAAAGCCAAGGTTTTGAACTTGAATTGCAATTCCACTGACAACATGTATAGACAGTAGAGATTGTATTTATCGTAGTGGTCTAGGTGTGATTTACTGTGCTGGTCTCTGTGGAGGAAGAGATATGCTGCAGCTTTAGGATACTGAAGTTTTCTGGATGTGGAAGGTTCACGTTCAGTTATAGTGTGGTGATTTAATATGTCTGAGAAATGATAGAGTCCCCTCTAAAAACATTTACAATGTGTTACTTGGTGATGTTACTAACTGAGCCATGAGATTAGCAAGAAACTTGACTGTATTCTGAATTCAGAGCTGTGCTTATCATTCATGGGTGTATACCTTTTAAGAAAGAAATTGTCCTGTGCATATATAGATTGATAAGAAAGTTATTTTCATCTATCCAGCAGCCTCTCTTATGGCTGGTTGATTTAACCTCAACCATAATCTAAGCTGATCTAAACCTAAGGACTCTTAATTGACATTGATAACTCTGTTATCAAATGCAGTGGAGGATTTATCACAGGATACAGAATGTCATGGGAATACTTCATTTAATAGTTGTTTGGAGGCATTGAAAAGGGAATATATTGATTCTGGTGTGGTTTAGTAGTTGTGGTTTAACGCTGGTAGGTAGCACCATGTTGCCACTCACTCCCCACAATGGGATGGGGGAGATTATCAGACGGGTAACAATGCAAAAGTTCATAGATTGAGTTGAAGACAGTTTAGTAGATAAACAAAAGTTGTGTGTGCAAGCAAAGCAAAATATACAATTAATTTACTACTTCCAATCAGCAGACAGGTCTTTAGCCCTTTCTGTGAAAGCAGGGCTCCATCATGTGTAATGATTTCTTGGGAAGACAGACTCTGTAACTTCAAATGCCCTTCCTACAGTTTTCCCCACTTTTATTGCTGAGCATGATGTTATATGTTATAGAGCATCCCTGGGGTTAGCAGTCCTGTCCATGTCCCTTCACAGCTTCTCTGTACCCCTAGCCTACATGCTGATGGGACAGCATAAGCAACAGAAAATGCTGAAGCTGTCTAAGCATTGTCCGGAAATAGGTAAAACATCCCTGTGTTATCACCACTGTTTGGGTCATAAATCCAAGAACTCTTTCTTTTCTCTTACCAGTAGGAAAATGTAGTTTGTGCACCTGTGTTGATCACTAGTACATCACTATGAGGGAGAATGAAATTTTTGTGGTGAGAAAGTCTTGAGCTATTTAGAAAATTACAGCTCTGATCAGTAACTTAAGTTCTGATGCACAGGGGACATAGAGTGGGTGGGATACTGAATTCCACACTTCTAAATTCCCTAAAGGGCAGCCCATGTGATAGAGTGTGTGGCAGCGTATCCAGCCTTGTGCCAGAGACATGCAATATGAGAGCATGGTCTGTGTCAAGTGGATGTTTATCTTCCACCAGGTAAAAGTAGTTGTTAGCTCTGCTAAAAGTTAAGCTTCAGTACAGGCATGAAACCATGAACACAATTTAGATGGTTGTCAGCTCTAGAGTAATTATTGCTGCACTTGAAATGATTTTCAAGACAGTTCTTAGAAAGCTTCCGAAGTGGAAGTAAATTTGTTTAATAAAACCATTCTGTACCATCCAGTCTTGAAAAGATCTCAAGGGCTGCCGGATTTGTGTTTGGAGGACCTTTTCTGGACCAGACAACATTCTTCTTTTCTTTCACAATGTGAGCAATTTCTGGGGATGAAGTTCAGCACTCTTTTGCACAGTCTGCTTAAAGTGGAGCCCATTACTTTAATGAGAAATTCCTTCATGATTTAAAAAGAAGATTTCTCAAAAACTTTATACTCTCTGTAGTTATAGCTTTTATGTAGTATTTGCCCTGTAAATAAGGGGCCTGCTAACAGTGAACCGCTAATACTGGGTTAGCTGCCTGGGCTTATGCCTCCCTGGCACTGAGCACATTGTGAGTTCTTTGCGTTCAGTCCTTCACTTAGTGACCTGAGCAATGAACCTTACAGTCACAAGCAATCCAGCTCCAGGGAATACTAAGGTTTTACTCAGTAGCTAAGGACCTTAAATGCTCTGAGTCCCCGGGGTTAGGATGGTTTTGTGAGCAGATCAGCCAGTGTTAGTCCCACAGAAGGCTTCCAAACATACCAGACCTCCTAAGCCAGAATTCCCAGTCACATGAATCTGAGGTTTAGAGTCTTTAAAAACTCCTGTAACGCCTGCTGTGTAGGAGACTCATCTCTTGGGCCTGGTGCAGGGAGCCTGGAAGCCCTACTCACAGGGGCTCAGCTGGCTCACAGGGCTGTCAGGCTCCCGACTGAGGAGCTGCGACTCTGGTCCTGGTAGCACAGGGACAGTCTGAGAGTGGACTCCCGGGAACCACAGATGCTTGGAGTTCCCACAGCTGGTCAGTGACATTCACATCCTTGTCAGCATCTTTGTCTCTACAGAGAACATAATTTTCACATATGAACACTGAGGACATTTAGGCTGCACTGTTTTAGTACCTCTGTATGTAAGTCCGAATTTTTGGTTAGTAAAAAGTTTTGAGTGTCTTTCAATGGCATTTGCATTGAAACCAGATTTTTTTTTTCTATAGAAGGGAAATCCTGTTTCTCAGCCTGTTCTGTTTCTTACAAATTGATTGCTACAGAAGTTTGTTCATAGTTGTGAATGGTCCAGAACTTTCACTGGAATCATATTTGAAGGGCCAGCCATTGTCACAGTTTATGTGGTGTTGACATTTTTATGCAGAAAGTGAAAAAAAGGTTTGTGTCAATCTTAAAGAAGAAACTAGAGTATGTGAAAATGTTCGTACTTTACATTTGATAAGAAAACCGGAGTCATCATTGGAAAGAAATTTGTACTATTCCCTTCTTCCCCCTCCAATAACTTGTGGTTGTAATCTAAGAAAAAGGAAAGAGAAGTAGAAAGAGGTGTCTGAAGATGGAGAAGACTGCAATCATTTTGTATCAATATTCTTTTCACTTTAGCATCTTTCAAAGCTGTTCAAGTCTGATGCCACTTTCTGTGATATAAATCAAGCTGCATCTTTGATTATTGTTGTTCATCTTCCAGAGAAAGCTCAACAGGACTTGTTAAATGCGCAACAGCAGTTTTTGTGCTAGAATGGAAGGAAACTAATTTGTCATGAACATGGAGGCAGACTGCATTGATCTTAAAAAACCTACTTCATTCATCCCACAGAATTTAGAAATTACCCTTTTTCTGTAATTAGACTTTGCCATGTGCAGAGACTGGACAGCAAATAGGTGCCCAAGTCTCTGTGGCTTTTCCCACTGCAGTTTTTTGTACCTTTTGCACAAGGTGTATTGTTACAGCATTGGGGAAATTCCAGGATCCCTGAAGGTGGGGCAATTGTCTGCTTGCTTTGCTGTGTGTCAGTCATGGGTGATAACAAGCTGGATATACACATGATTTAGCTGGTCTGTGTGTGTTTGGGCCCAAAAGTTAACACCATCTAGGGTGAAGAATAAATCCAAATGAGTGAAAATTAAGACCTGAAAAGACAAGATGTGTCTTAGGCTGAGAGTCTATGGTAAGAATATGAGTCAGTCTCTGTAGGAGAGGAAATCAAATACAGGAGATAGATCAGACAGTATGTAGATAATGTGGCCTGAGGCAAGGGTGTGAGTCAGGAGACAAGGATTTCATGCCTGATGTGTTGCTTTCAGAATGTAGGTCAAGAAGAGCAGGAACAAGTGCAGGTCACCTGGTTAGGAGGAAAAGGAAGAGGGACATGGCAGGAAGCACAGATCAAGGCTGAGATAGCAGGATGGAGGAGAAAGATTTTGGAGGGCAGCTGTAAGTTTAGGGACACCTGGGACTGTCTGGAGCTGGCTATGATGATTGCCTCTGTAAGCTGGCAGAAGGGAAAGGTCACTGCGATCAGTCTCCTGGACCTGTCACTGTCTGGCTGGGCCTCATTGCAGCCAGATTGGTCACAAGGGTAGTAGGAGAAAGACTTAAGGAGGATTCTTGCCAACATCAATTTAACAAAAACCTTCTTGAATCCAGTGTGTTTAATACGTTTTAGGGACAAATAAGTTTCTATCAACATAGTTTGTCTTGCCCTTATAATCCTTTTTCTGGGTTCAGTAAGGTATATTACTGCAAAATGGACACATAATTGAACCAGGCAGTATATTGAAGTTAACCACTAAGTATTTTAAGTAAAAGAATTAAAAATATTTTCATCTGTAAAATTGCTCCTTTGGACTTAACAGGTATCACAGTCAAGGTACAGTAAGGTACGTGTCTGCATGGATCTGTGTTTAATTAGAGACTTGTGAGGAAGGGAATGAAGGAAATGCTAAGATCTGTAAATGAAGGCTGAGAGAGCAGAAGTCTGTGCAAAGTGATGGTAGTTTTAAAATCAGATTTCTTATTTTTTTTATGAGGACTAATTAGTCTTCAGAAAATATGAGATGGGATTCTAAATGCAGATAGTTAATCCCTGATCAGCTTATTATTGTTTATTATTTTAAAGGTCTGAACATTTGTTTGAATGGGCTTTGTAAAAGTAGTGTCCATGGGAACTTTTAAAGTGTACAATGGAACTTTTTCGGTATGTTTATGTTAGCATGTCAATCATGAGCGAAAAACCCCAAGGACTCAAGCATAAGATGACTCAGTAGTCATCTCTAAAGATTCCCTTGAAGTTTTGTTTCTAGGAAACAAATTAGGAGAAAAATCAACTTGAATAGGATAATGCTGTTTTATTTCTCTCCAGACACAATTTTTTTGTTGAATTCTGAGATATGCTGTACAGTTTTCTTTGCAGAATTGAAAACATTCTGATTTTTTTGCCTTAGGTTTTCAGATATATGCTTTTATAATCAGTGAAAAATTCTTTTGTGTTGACCCTATAATGATGAGAAATATTTAATTTGATGGTTTATTTTGTATTTTTGAAGAGAGATAGCAGTAATAAAATTGATAATTATAAATAAAATTAATTTTAAAGTTTGATATTGTCTCCACATGGACGTCCTTATATTATCATATTTAGCAGGAGTTTTTCAGACATCCAAGTGTACTAGTTTTCAGCTGGAAGTTGGAAACAACACTAAATGGTCATTCTTCCAATTAAGAAAGAATATGCTTGTATTGTCAATGAAAAAATAATGGTATGTTGGCCAGGTTCCATGATCATTCTTCCAGCAGAGATTTTTCAGATGAGATGTATGTTCACCGTATAAACAAAGTGTCTCTGAGTGTACTGCTCACATTCCAGTTCTGCACAGATCGCTCTCAGACTTCCTGGGGAAATGGAGAAAGGTTTCTTGGGGCAGTATATTGTTTTTCAGTCTTGTGTACTCCAGCAAATTTAATAACTAACTTTTCGCTGATGTAGTCCTGCTGCTTGTAAAAGTGATCTAAAGTTGATAAGGTTAGAAGGAAGAAAGAAGTGATAAAAATGCCAGAGCCCAATAATGACTGAAGGATCAAGGCAGGGTTTTGGTGTCTACTTACTTTATGAACATAGATGCAGTCTGAAGGCTATGCTGTCTTTTTAATTCCCCCTATTTGTAATTTCTTTACGGTTGATCACACTTTTGGAAGCCTCAGGGAGTTTTTCTTCTTCTTTGCCTTTCAAAGAAAGTTTTTTGGATGGTTGCCTAAGTCATAGCCCATTGTCCCATTAAAGCTAATGCTATTGCCTTTTATTAGAGTCACTAGTGCAGAGAGCATAATAGCTGTAAAGGTAGGGCATTTGCTAATAAAGTAACCAGTGTCATGGTTTTTGTAATGCTTCAGCTGAAGTTTCCTAAAACAAAAGTTATTCCGTTTATTACTTTTGGCCTGTTTAAACAACATTGATATAAATATAACTTGTACAAAAGCTTGGGTGTAGGCTAACTTATTTCTTAATATATTTAAAGACAAAAATCCAGCAGAATTAAAATCATTATTGTTTATAACTTTGCTGTCAAAATCAAATGTTTTTAGTATTAGCAGGATGTGTGCTCATCCTTAATTTCTAAACTTCCTTCCATTCAAGTCCTAATGTTTCAGCTTTTATCTGGGGAGGTGGGTAACCTGACCTTTCCGTGAGCCAGCCAAATGCATGTCTTCTTCATGGCTTACACAAGGCATGTCAGTTATGCATTTTGCCACAGTTTGTAGCTTTAAACTGAGCAGCTGTTGCCTGACTGTTAGTTTGGACAAGTGCAGCGTGAAGGCTTTTTGTGGTACTGGAAGTACCTGCTCTTCTGGCATTTTAGGAGGAATCTGAGATTCAATGGAAGGCACATTTACTGGTAAGATTTGCTTTTCTGTGGCCCGTAGCACATAGTTCTGATTATATGTAGATAGTTAAATCAAAGTGATAGTTTTATTTCCAGAGTTAGAAGTAAATTAGGTGACAGTTTTCTAATCTAATGTTAGATCTATAATGGCTGCAGTTGATAACAGTGCTTTAAGGACACAAAACTGTTTCTAGGTGGAAAATGAAGGATTTAATATAAACAGTATGAAATAATGTCTTAAGTGTGTATTTTGTATTTCAACTTGTCTGAAATGGAATGCAGTATAAATATTTTAAGTAATTTAGGTAAAGTGCTTTGCATTTATTCAGTTCACATTGCAACTATTTCAATATTAAGTCATGTTGCTGGACATTCCTTTGTTTCTTATTTCACAAAGAACAAACGCCTGTTATGAAAAATACAGACAAAATATGATTGTCAGTACTTTGAAAAGTACTAGAACCAGGTAGTTGGGTTTTTTCCTAAAGTTTATAAACTACTCAAATGTTCCAAGTTAGTAACATGTTTTTGAATGTAAATCCACTGCTGCTTTTTTTTAAGCAAGTTTTTAATCCTAGATCTTCAGTATACAAGTTTATATCCTGCAACCAATTTGTGTTTTGTGGTTGCTTAAGGCAGTTCATTTTTATTTCCCTTTCTGAATGAGTGCATAGCAGCAAAAGCAATGTTTTGCTACTAATTGGTCATAAAGAAACACATCTATTTGCATTTTTTTTAAACTGTCGTGTATAACTTGAGTGAATGTTCATAATATTTTACTCGGTGAAAGGGATGTCTTTTATGTAGTAACCCTCCCATTGCCCTAATCTGGCTGTCAGCTAAAGGCTATGACAAACATTCGCCATTCAAAGTGATACCATCCCCTTGCAATAGCAAGGTTGTCTTGGTTGTCAGCGCTGTTATTTCCACCTCAGTGATTTAGACAGCACAGAGAAAAAGCGCCCTGATATCAAGTGTATCTGTATTAATTGCACAATAATGGTGGTTTTAATCTCTTTATTCAGTCAGTGATAACAAATATGAGATGCCTAGTAGTAGTAGTAGTACAGGAAAGGGAGAGAAAATGGTTTTAGTTAGTTTCAATTCAGATCCTGATAGGCTGTTTTGTAACGTTTTTCGCTTTGGTTGGAGATAGAATAGTGTAAGCATTTTTCTAAAAAAATAAGCTGGCATGAGGATTTTTCATAGGGCATAATTGGTTTAGTTTTTATTTAAGGGGCTTCATATTGACATAGTTTTCTAATGTTTAAGTATTTGCTTTGGGAATAGTTATGTATAAAAAAAGCATTTGCTGCACATTTTAATAATTCTGAAATAAGTAAGTTGCCAGTGAGATTTATCTAGCACTAAAAATATTTCAAAGCAACAGTAAAAGAACTAGAAATACCATTTGATGCTAATGGTACCTTTGATTTCTTCTTGTGCTTAATTTTAAGGGCTTTGTACAGCAATTACATATTTTTATCCTACATTTCCTGTGGACTTGGTACATTTCATGCATATTTTCAGGTTTCTTTGTAAGTGTTGAGATCTTCGAGAAAAGGGATAGATCTGATGCTGTTGCATTAGGTCTCCTCTCTTCAACCCCATTCACAGGCTGGGGTGGTATCCTTTGAGAGTTTTTTTTCAAGGTGGAAAAAGAATTCTCAGTCTGGAAAAACTGTTGCTTCAAATGCTTTTTATTTTGTTTCTGTTAGCCTTGAAAAACATTTGATCTGAAGCTGTTCACTTGTATTTGCTTTTTTAGACTTAACACTGCTAAACTCTTCAGAGAAACGGAGCAAAAATTTCTTTAACAGGTATTTCCTTTTAAAAGCGGAGTTGTCATTGAAGTATCATGAATATATGTGACTTACTCTAAAAATTCTTATAAGATTTTTTTTCAAATACATTTTTCTCCTGAGTTTCTAAAAGTTTCAGGTTGGAATTCAGAAGAATTCAGATTTGAAACACACTTAGTCTCTGGGACTTGATACTGAAAATAGCTCTATCTAAAGCCATTAAACTGTGTGGGGTTTTCTTCTGCTGAACTTTCTTTTGTGGACTGTTTGTAGGTAACATTACCATTTCCTTCTGCCTCTAGCTATGGAACAGCAGCCACTGGAACTGGGTTGAGACTTTTGCAGGTCTCAGAAGGGCAGAACATGCCAAATATCCAAGTTTATTTTCAGGTGCCCAACAATCCTGAGCTGCACAAAGTGATAGTAGAACTTATAGCTTAAAAGCTTGATAGATCTCTTTAGAGATCTTTAAAATGTCATTTTTATTGTTGGCTAAATTCAACAGAATACAGTGGTAGCAGAACCACAATAAACCATTACAGTATTAATAGTTCAAATGAAGAAAGCAGTGCAGTAACTAATTTAAACTTAAAAATATTTTAGAAATTATTAATGTGATTAGAAAAGAATGCTTTTGCCATATTTGCTGAGAAGAGCTGGTTCCAGGTTTGTGTCAGTGTAGGCACTTGACTGAGAAAATGTAATTAACATTTTAGGAACTTATTTGTGTTGTCATACTTTAAAGCACCATGAAACAGTTTTGTTATTATTTGTGTTCAACAGCGACTTCAATTTGACAGAGAAAATGAACCTTAAAAGTAGAATTTTCTTCTAGGTTTTATGTCTTCATAGTATGTTGTTCTGTAATGGCCAGGGAAAGTAGATGGCATCAAATTAAATCAGATAGTTCGTGTCTACCTCATAACTTCAGAATCTGTGAATGTAAAGCCTCCTAATAGTTGTCAACAAACCTTTCCAATATGTGCAGTGAACACAAAAAAGGAGGAGGTGCTGACTTCAGATAGTGGTTGTCTTGAAGATGGTGGTAGGATTTGCATACAAGCTTAGTGTTTGGAAGGAAAATCTTCAGGTATTTTCCATAACCATATATAGAATGAATTGCTCTAAAAAAGACAACAGGAAAAAATGCAAGTATATTTAGAATTCTTGTTTTCAGAGATAGCACTGGAATAGAACTAGAATAACTAGTGTGCCAATAACTAGGATTTCTGTATGCTCCCAACCCCCCCGAAAATATGAGACCTTTTTTTTTTGTGCAAAAGAAACAGCCAGATCCTTCAAAAAACTATTTTTTTTTTTTACATCAAAAAAATAGTCTTGTTTTGCCTGCGTGGAAATACATTATTTGAAAAGAACAAATATAGATCAGCTTTGGTATGAAAAGTTCATACTTTTTAGTTTGAGAATATAATTTGTTCAAAAGCTATTAACTGCTGAGCCAAAACATTTGGATAAATTTAATATAAATTCATAAGCATTTTAGTCACACATATATGAAATAATTTTATCCAAAATTTTGTGCAGAGATTTGGTGTTTCACATGCTCACTTTTGCAAAAATATGTTTTTTAAAGAAATACTTATTACATATAAAATGTTATGTCTTTTAAAAAACATAGTTGTTTTCTTTGCGCTTTCCATGAGCCGTGTAAAAAGTGTGAAAATGGAAGTTTTATGTTTCATTTGACTTGCAGCAGACTCCTGCAGACTATTTTCCTGCATATTTAGTCTCTCTCTAATAGGATTGAAACTTAAAACGCAGCAAGTGCGTTGGGTGTCACAAACAAAATAAAACAATATTTGCATAGTTGGGAAATTCAGTACATTTTTTATAAAGGGAAACAAAATTACTCTTGTTGCATTATTTTTCCCAGTTACAATGAATAGAAGTTATAGACACTTGTTTGATGGTAGAATAAGGTTAGTATTATATTTTATTTCTCAATAATAGGTACAATATCAGAATTGAGGGAGTCATGAAGGTAACAGTTTTCTGATTCTACTGGTCAGGAAATGTTAGCACTTGTTACATCAGTGTGGGAGGACTGGTGAGAAACAGCCTGAAAAAAGCACTTGTTGGTTACAGTGCATCACAAGCTGTCTGCTAGTAAGTATGCCAGATTGTGATGATATATTTGCTGATTTACTGGGAGGCAAAATTAAATAGCTTGTGTGTAAAAGCAGCGCAGTGTACTCCTCTGAGCCCTGTCATTGTTGACCACCGAGCTTTGAACACTTTCTATAGAGAAATGTTTGGGAGCTACTAACATGCAGAGAGATGGTCATTACTGTAAGGAGAAAATAATCAGTTGTCCTTTATGTTTGCTGGGAGTGGGACAAAAAATGTCTCTGAACAGAATGCCCCTCACCATAGGTACTGTGAGGGAAGGGGGATTTGACAGAGGAGGGGTCCAGTCAAACTGGAAGACTTCTTTTACATGTCACTTGAAGGAAATGGGTACAGGTGGTGTTGGCTGGTATAACTAGTAGGACATAAGCAGCAAAGGCGGTGAGAAAAGAGGTGTATTTAAGTGAACATAGACAGAATAATTTCCAAAAATATTTCAGAAATCTTGAGAGGAAAAAACATTAAGTGACTCCATGAGTGATGGCGCATCAAATTTTAAGATAGGGGGTCAACAAGAGCATGTTGTTTGGGAAAGTAAGACAGCTCATAGAATTGCAAAGCCTAAGGTCAGTGGAGACCTTTAGCTGGTCTGACATTCTCTTAGGATGTCATTTGCTTATTGTCTCTGTTCTAAATTCAGTAGCTGAAAGGCAGCAGTGCTGCTGGACAGCCTTCAGAGGATGCCTTAGAATGATCATCCACATGCATAGCTTTTTCCAGTGGTCCATGACTCTCAAAGTCAGGGAAGGGTGACATTTTTGGTTGGGTTTGCCTGTCATCAAGGACCAACTGTTTGTTCTTGTTATGCATTTTTCTACTGGATTAAAGTATTTAAAATCTGATGTATTTCCCCTGTTGGAGATGCTTATCTACTACAGTCAAGTCTCCTCCCAGTTTCACTTTACTGAAGTTATACATTTCTGATCTAAATCTCTTTGTCTGGGTCTCATTGTTAAAGCCTGGAATAATTTTATAGCTCTCTTTGCATGCTCTGTGGTTTGTTTCTGTCTTTAAAAATATGATTGTACAATATGGGTGTCATCAATAATTTATGTGGAAGAAACTTTTTTGCACCTCCTTTTTTGCCACTACTGCCTCCTAAAAGCTCATAGAAAACATTAAGTTTTAGTGTTGATCTTATTTTTTTCAGAGCCATTGCCTTTAGGAAAGCAAAACTCCATTCCATACACGGGATTTGCAATTCTTGTGTCTAGAATGCCTTTTATTTCCAATAGATTTACAATGTTTACACTAACTCAACAGCTTCTTGTTTCACTGTTTAGCTGAGATTTGTAAGGTAGAATGCTAAACTACTGTGTAAAAATTCTGGAATCATTTGCGTTGGAAAGGGCTGTGCTGGTCACCTAATCCAACTCTACACAAAGCAAGACTGATGTGTTTTCTTTCCTGGTTGTTTTATTTTCTCACTATCTGGCCAATATTGTTGACAGGTAGCAGTGGCACACAAGGAAGGAACAGAAAGAGAAGTGTTAATTTTTACTATGTACTTTTGGAGAAGGAATGAATTACATTTGAAGTCTTCAGGTTAAGGGAGATTTCTTAAAATCTGAAGAAGATGCTAGTTTTGAGTTTGTTTTTGGTTAGCAAAATCACTAACTGAAAGTTTCATGGTAAGAAAGAACTGCAAACACCCCTTCTAGTATAGTCTGCTAAAGCTCATGACAAAGACACAATTCATTAAAAAGTCTTATGACTGTTTAGAACAGCATCTATGTAGCAAGTGTATTAAACTTGTGAAAGCCAAATGGAATAAGTACTTTCATTTTTTACAAGATAACTTGTTACAGCAGTATAGCTATCCTGTGTTTACTTGAACACAATCTTGTATAACCTTATCTTTGTTAATTTAGCTTACACTGATTACTAAATGACTTGAACTAAACAAAAACAGTTACAGAAAATAGTTGCTTACAGCAGTGTCTAGTCTAAGCAGAATTCGTGAGGCTGTAAAAACTTGCCTGGATAAATAAGTACTTAGAGCAATTATATTTGAGGTGGGAAGAAAGGAGTTATATTGAGGCAAATCGTAGATGTTGAAATCTCTGTTAAAGTTAAGGTTGATTTAATACTTTGGTTAGTCTATTGTTTTACCTCTTGACTTACAGGCATGTGCCTGCCATGGTCTCTGCAGTCTGCTGTATTCCACTAATCCCTCTATGACTTAAACTCCTGTGTCATAGAACACATTTCTCTTCTTAAGCTAAATCACACAGGCTCCTCCACGCTGTCATTTAAATACATCTGAAAGACAGAAACAAAGTCTTTTCGGTTTTGATTTCTCAGCAGTTCTTGATAGTGTGCTGAGTGCTTTTCGTTAAGCTACATAATATTGATAATATTTTTGCTGTCTCAGGACTATAAATTCTTTCTTGAACCTCAGAGTTTTATTAAGCAGAGCAGCATTTCCATTGAGATAGATGTGTATTTTACAACAGCTTTTGAGAATATCAGTGAATGCCAGCAGGCAACATAGTTTGTGTGGTTTGTGTCTGTTAGCCTGGTCAAATCATGACTATCGGAATAAGCTGAATAGAGGGGTAATAGAAACAGAATGGAAATTTCGTAAGCCAAATAGGCTATTAAGAATTGATAAAAAATAAGAAATGGTAAAAAAATTATCTATATAACTGCTAAGTCATATTAGTAAAATATTATTAATATTATTTTTGAAATTAAGAAATAACAAATTGAGATATTAAAGCATTAGTTGTGGTTTGTGAGGAAGCACATTCTTTGTGGCCCATGAAATTTGCTGTAAGACTGTACAATTCAACAAATAATTCTGCTTGAAATATGTTTTTGCTGCTTTTCCTAACTTTTGCTGATTTTCCTAACAGGTTTGCAGATCAGTTTTTCCATACTGACATGTAGCTCTAGAAATAATTTAACCAAAGAAATTAAAGTTACTGGATCTGAGTGTTACGTAATGTAAGAAGCAGTCTCCAGATGAATGATTTGGTGGTTTATGTTCTGCTTTCTATTATGAATCCTTCATATAAGTGGATGTATATACTTAAGGTCATTTGGAGGAGCTGAGAATCTTACGCATATTTTAATTGCTATAATCTACAGAGATTTTAGGATTTTCTTAAAGGGAAATTTGGTAAATTCTTATACAATTGTATGTTTATTCTGTCAATAAGTTCTTTGCTTTCTGGTAATTTTTAAATGTTCTAGTTTGTTCATACAACCGTGTTTCTTCACTTAGTGAAGTTTGCCTTTTGGTATAGGAGTAGCAAAAGATTCAAAAAGTTCTAGTAAGCTTAAATTTAGGTCCACCATTGTATTTCATGGAAGTTAAAAGATGCCCTGGCCTTTGCTGACATATATACAGGTGAAGTTTCCTTTTGACTGTAGTAATTTCCTATGGGAATTTATGAAGATTGGCCTTCGCATGAACAGTACACGTTTGTTGACTTTTTCCCTCGGGATATAGCAGAGAAAGCTGTTGTAATAGCTCATCAAGGAAGATGTACAGAAGGATTTAAGGAGTGAAAGATGTATTATGTATGACACATGGCTGCTCAAACCACATGGTATTATGAAGAAAAATACTATAATTTTATAGTATTTTAAATGTATCCTAAGAACTTTAATTTTCTACAGAATACAGATAATACTACTTTTGACCAGTTATAATCACAAAGAATAACACACTTTCTTAATATTTGCTATGTTTTCATTTCTGGAATTCTTGGTTGTACTGTCAAGAAAAGTGTTTAGTTTGATAAATGCCTTTTCTGTCATAGTTGGACACATACAGAAACTTTCCCTTTGACCTGACAAGTAACTAGCTCAGTGTTATCCCAGCTAAACTACTTCTTTTGTGTAGTCTTACAATTTACTGCATGGCAGTTTTGGCTCTTTCTGGACTGGTGAGGTAGCCCAAGATGTCAAGGTCCTTCAGTCCTTGGTATAGCCACTGGAACCATGTGACTGTCCATTTGATGTGTTCTGTGTCAGTGGAAGGACTTTGATCATATTGACCTAGCTTTTGCTGGGTATTTCTCTTTTTCCTTTGAAAATGTCTCTAAGCATCCTTTGAGTTGTGCCTCTGGCACAGTCTTTGCGAGTCCACAAACCTTGCTAAGAATAGCTGACTAGTAGCAATGCTTTCTTAAAAGAAAAACTGGCATAATATAATACTTATATAACATCACGAACATTACTCACTGTGATGGGAAGTTGTAAATTCATGTTAATCCCTTATAAAAACAGTGTATGAATTTCCTTTAGCTTTCCATGAGCTTCCTCATGAGAAAAATGAGCTTGTTAAGGATGCCTGCTGTTATAACCCCTTTGAAAGTTTTCTGGTAATTGGCATAATTAGATGTTTGCATTGAAAGTTACCTTTAAAAATTACCTTTTAAAATTTGGGAATTGGATTCTAAAATGAGGAATGACTTCTTTAATTTCTTTTTGTAAACTCATGACAGGATCTTCTTCTTTACTCAGTAAATTTAGCTGTGGTAATTGCACTTTACCAAACATGTATTGTACTACACTGGAAACTAAAGAGGGTTGCTGCTATTCTAGGCAGACAGATGGGTTTTACTTTTTCAGAGCTAGAAGAGAAAGTAGTTTTCAGAAGAAAAGAGATGAATTACTTCCCTTCTGAAAAAAAAACCAGCATGGCAATGATTTTAGTTTATTCCTGTGTAGTTACAGGCCTTCCTTTTCTCAGACTGGCTTCCTGGGTTGTAGTTTAGCTCTACATGAAGAAAGCTAATTTGACTTTTTTTATATTTATAGTACATATTCACCAATGAGCTTGGAGAAAATACTATGTCTGGGAAAAGAGAAAAAGAACATATGCTAATCCCCCTCAAAATAAACAATAAATGTGTATTAGGAAAGCTGTCTATGCTTTCTTTCCAAGTTGTGTGTTGTAGTTTTATCCATCAAAGCTCTCCAGGTGACTGTGGCTACCTGCACTAGCAGATGCTTTGAGAAGTTCCCACACTTTTCACCTGGTGTGTGTCTCCAACTGCTTGTTTCTTTGATACTGTGGAAGAAATATCTTACATTACTGTGATATTGTGATATTTTTCTTTTAAAGTATTCGTTAAGTAACATACTTTTTGTGCTGAGAGGACTTGGCCCATGATACTTAGAACATGATACTGTATTTCTCGGAGAAAGAGGAAACTTGTCTTCATTTCCATTGTGTTGTTTTTATTATGGCCTCTCCATCACAACCAATAAATGTTGAAGACATTTATAAGTTGTTAAACTAATTTTCAAGCCAAAGTACCTTTTCTACTGCTCAACGTGACACTATGCCTATATAGTCTAATGTTGCTTTTATGGTAGTTCATAAATGTGACTGTATTAATGCTAACTTTGGAGATAGTCCACATTTAAGTCCAACTACAAGAAAAAATGTAAATTATACATAGAATAGAGTAGTTCAAAATAATTCAGTTGGAAGGGATCTACAAGGTCAGCTAGTCCAACTGCAATAACTAGCTTTAATTATTTCAATTTAAATTTAAGGGATGTTACCTGGTTTTATGTAGGAATACGCATAAGGATTACAGGAAGAGCATCAGCTATGACTTTACTTCTGTGTTTTTGTGCAATCTAAACAGGACTTAGACCAAATGATATTTGGAATGCAGAAACCTAAGTGGGAGTAGCACAGCTCTGGATATGTGGGGGTAGAGCAGAGGGAGCTGACCACCATGACACTGCACTGTAGGACATGTGAGAAGAGCCATGCATTTGCTGCACAGCATTCCCAGTAAATATTGTGGCTGCAGCCAGGTTACTGATTGGATCATTGTTAGTTAATCATATATTCATTTTCGCATCTTAAACATCCCCCTCTCTTTTTGACCAGTCCTACTCAATACTCTCTTAGTAAGTCTTAAAGTACTTTTAAGCCATTTCTTTAGTAATGACGTGCAAGTACTAAATGGTTCTGAATTATGACCATTAGCTTTGCCCTTCACCCTGTTATGAAATCTATCAACTTATTTCCACTTCATAATTTTTCTCCATTTTTGGCATCTTTTAAAATTAGTGTCCTTGATTCATTCATTTATTCCTGTATGAGAGAATCTTTTCATATTTTCCTCTACATTGTAAATTTTGAACTTGGAGATAGAATTACTGCAACATTTCTTTGTAGCAGCATAGAATTCACTATTCTTATTCATTCTTTGTTAACTATCTTTATAAATTCTGGTACTGTCTTTGAAAGGCCATATTGTTCTTGGTTGGTTTTTCCTGCTCTGCACTGCTGACACAGAAAATATAAAAATATTGTCACAATAGTTTTTTGATGTTCCAGTACAGGTTTCTGACTGAAGCCTTAGTGCATCATGTTGCTTTCTCTGATGTGTCTTAGGGCATTTCATTGTGCACATTTTTGTTTAAATGGAGATATGTTTCCTGGATTTTGTTTTTGTTTGAATTCTAAAAATCTTGGATATAGGTGACACAATAATTCTGATAACAAAATGTTTTCATCACCAGGGAGTATTCAGAGCACACAGTAGAGTGAATAATGGAATCCTCACTAATGCTAAGTGGTGAAGGTATAGGAGCTGTAAGTGCTACAGTTATGTAGAAGTTGAATTTATATCATTCAAAGTGTAATATCAAATAAGTGAATACACAGTCGACAGTATCTGCTGTTAGTGGTTTTATTCTCTATCCTTTTTTTGTGAAATAATTGTGTAGAGGACAGTTCTCAAAAAAATAGTGTTATGATCAGATTCTGTTTAGGTAACTGCTCAAAGCAGGCCGGAATGATGAAACCTTTGAATTGATCAAATATTTTTCAAGTGTATTACGTTCCTTTAAAAATCGGTTGCTGCTAAGCTTCAGAGCTTAAATCAGGAACATCTAATCAAGTCTTGTTGTTTTTACTGGATGTGGCTTGGATTATGTTGGTTCCACTAATCAATAAGAATAATAACCAAAATACCTTATGCAGCAGGTTTGCCTGCCCTTTGGTTTATGTGGAAACTCTGGTAGCATCTTTCATGCACTGGATTTTATATGAAAGCAAGAATAATGGAACATAAGAATTCTTATTTAATTCTCATATTATTCTTAGACATAATTATACTTAAAATTAATGTCTTAGATTGACATCTGGTCTTCATCTTGTACTGCTACCACCAATGGCAGTTTTAGTATTTGCTTCAATTGGTGTGACACTGAAGCCACAGTAAACATTCTTATTGTTTTTACCTTAAAGGACTATATTTAATAATTGTTTTCCAAAAGGAAACAATTTTCATTTAAAAAGTTATTTGAATTTGGGCATTCCTGTGCGGTATTTGGGTAACTGGACCACATGGGAACAGACATTCTTCTTTCCCACCAATTCTTGAAGGGTCTCGGTCACACGTACTCTGATGTTCAGGATAAGACCAAAGTAATCAAGATGATGCTTTTTACAAGATGTGTTTCTGAGAATCTTAACTCAAAAAATGCAGTTTGAGTTCATGTTTGTGGTAGTTGCTGAAAGCTGTACAGCCAAGGCACAAACTTCAGCAGATCATTAGCTAAATGCAGGGATTGCTGATTCAAAGACCACTGCACTCAGGCTAGAAAGGAATGACTCAAGGCTGAGGCTCTGAAACACTGAAAATGTCTGTTGCGGTTTTGCTGTTATTTACAGTATGGATGCTATATTTTACTACAGCTACAGTTGGTATAGTATCTCAAATTTAAAAAGTTCCTAAAAAAAGAAAAAGAAAATTTGAAAATAAGTATCATGAGCCTCTGCTTTAGTGGGTACCTAACTTTTATACATGTGATTTTAACACCCTTGTTTTCTATATATGTGTATATATATTCTCAAATTATATTTTTGTTTGCATAGTCTCTGATTCTCATTGATTTATAAGAGTTCTTTCATTCTTAAAGTAATTGAAAAATTGCAAAATTGCTTAATTTCTGCTTTATGTAAATGAAAAAAATCAAAATAAATTTAATTTTGACTGTCTTGAGCAAAATACTCAAATACTGGCACTTGATCTGAGATTCCTGCCTTCTATTTAACTAGTGGATAATCACTCCTTTGCAGTTAAGTCAAAGTTGTATGCACTATAATTTAATTTTGTTATGTCATTGAACAACAACCCTTGCTTTGATTTTGAACATGCTTTTTATCAATTTTGGGAGATGAGGTTAAAGCTTGAGTTCTGCTTTAACTCAAGCAGTAACTAGTTCATTTTACAATGAGAGTTGTACAGTTCTTTTTCTAAAACACTCCTTTTCCAAAGTAAACTCATAAATCTTCCCTTTTGACCCTTTCATTCTCATGGGCTGGAATTCATCTGGTAATTTATATGTACATTTATTTAGCATCTGAACTTAACATTCCATATGCTATGCTGTATTTATATCCAGTATTTTAAGAGGTCTTGAATATAGATGCTGCATAGAGAATCCTCCTGCTGGTGTGTCGCTCAGGTCAAAATCCTGTAGAACCACCACTGTGACAACCTTTAGGAGAAAGATCTGTGGAATGTATGTGAAAGTGGAATATTTCTTAAAACATTTTTAAGAGTTTTGGAGAGGATGGAATTCATTAGATAGGGTTTCATTGCAGGAAAATAATGAAAAATGTGAAAGCAGTTCAAGAGCAAGTGTGGTGGTGTCGTATGAACCTCTCTAGAGCCTTTTCATGTATCTGTTACACTGTGATATAAAGGTGTAGATTTAGAAGTCAGTTGTTATTGCCTGTAATCCTTTCACCCAGCCTTCATGACAGTTGCCTCTGAAGCAATGAAATCCTGTGTCTGGTCTTGCAGAGTGTGCTGCAACATGCCACAGCAAGACAGATGGCATGTTGATATCAAACAGCTTTTGAGATCTAGTTTTCAAGCAGATACTAACCATCTATCTACCAAATTCATAGCTAAACCTTCTTGTGGTAGGCATTCTGAAATCAGGATATAGTTTAATGAATTATAGCAGTAGGTGAAGGTCCCCTAAAATAGCAAGTCCCAGGTGGCCCATTGCCATATGTGTAGACTGGAAGCAAGAAAGCTGCTTTCTGTCTAACAGTGTAGGTGGCAGATCTCTTCAGACTTGTGGCAGTACACTACTGATTCATCTCTCCATAATATCTATAAGCATGTCTACATTCAGCCAAACCTTGTGTAACGCAGGGTACCCTTTGGAGCTGAGGTATCCATTTGCTGCCCTGTTATCCTCAGGGCCATTTGTTAGGGCATTGCCTTCAAAGACTATTACTTCAGGTGCAAAAGAAATGTTTGCTGGCTGGGGTTAACCCATAATATCACATTGATTCTTATGCAGATATTCTGGAGGCATTGCTAGTCATCCTTTTCTGCATGAGGATGCAGTCTCAGCTCTTGGCTAGTTGTCCTGAAATGGAAAGAAATCAGAAAATCAGCATCAAAGGGGATGAATTTTGTCATGAGATCTGCTGCTGATTTTGCAGTCAGAATTACTGTTACACTGCTACTGGCTCCATCTTTTTTTCTGTGAGTTTACAGCCAGAAGAAAACCCAATGGATCCATTTACTGTCCATGGACAAGTCTGTGATTGTTTGCACCAGCTGTAGCCAACACCAGCCAACCTGCGTACAGGGGGGAAATGGTTGGTTAAGTGTGTTGACAGTATAAGGTGATTCAGAGACAAGCAGCCAACTTCCCTTGTACACTGCAAAATATTTCCATGCATGACTCAGGCTAGTGGAGCGGTAAAAGCCCTGGGATACACTTCCAGAAACCAGAGCAGCGGCAGGGATGTAATTACACAGGGCAGGATGTACACTGGCCATGATGGGAGGCAGGCACAGCAGGCCAGGTGTGCTGAAATCATGGTGATACTTTGAATTCCTTTCATGTATTATGTCAGTGCTTATACATATAGCTTACAACCAGGATCTTCTAATCCAGACACAATCAGAGTTTAAATACGTTTTGAAGTTCATATTTATGTGTAGGAACTTCTGAAAAATGTAAGGATTGCTATGTAGTTGTTAATTTAAATATATTCATAAATACTTCATGCTGATCTTCTTTAACTCAACTTTAAAATCTGAATGAATGTTTCTCTGTGCATAGGTTTTACGCTGTGGGAGTGTTTATCCACAACTTCTGTGGCTAAAAAAAATAAAAGACATTCTTTCGTGTGCATGTGCCTCTCAACTGTCCTGAAAATTACGTAATTTGTTTAGACAACTTAAATTTGTTTAATGTCAGAAATTATATAGGCAGATTATAATTCTAAATATACAGTACTTTCCTTTTTTTCCCTGTGGGATTTCATTCGATTGATGCTACTATTGCATAAGAGAGCGTTTTCAGAGTCTGGTTTTCAAGCCCATATTGCCAGGTTTAGGTATATGGACACGAGAGCCTGTGTGTCTTCCGATTCTTTGATTACTTGACTCATAAGCCAATTTGAAGAAGAAATTAATCTGTTAATTTCAGTGGTTCCTCCAGTGAAATTAAACTTGAACTTAATCCTGTTCTATGCCAAGCTTCCCACTAAGTTAAATATTAGGCCCTTTGATACTGGAGTGAGTTGTTTGCATTCAAAATTGAGAACGTTGAATTCATGTTCATTAAGAGTGAGAGAGTTATGTTTTTAATTAGATAGAAGAGGATCAGGAAATTAACAAGAGCTTATTGGTTTGGTTAATATGGTGCTGAGATATGTTGCATCTAAGGGATAGCAAAACAATGTTATCACTATTATGCTGATCTGTATTGGAAGCTGGTGTTCAATTAAACTACCATATATTGCATAGGTGTCTTCTGTTTGGGGGAGTTTTTTATTGTATTTTTCTTCTTTTTTGAGCAGAACACTTCTGTATTTTATATACTGACAGCTGTTCACCTACACCTGGTTTTGTTTTTTTCCCCCATGGTCTGTTTTTATTTTCTCACTGCAAACACAATCCATATGTTCTCTTAAAGCATATGAACAGTTTAGATGGTATCTGTTGCATGGCTTGTTAAAAAGGCATCTGTTATAATCCATTTATTGCACTATATTTTAAAACCAGCTGAGAAAAATAATCCTCTAAGATTTTTTTTGTAATTTTAGTCACATTAGTATAATGTCATGGAAGCAAAGTCTGTTATCAGAAAAGCAGATAAGTTACCAGATATTATAATAATTACTCTTATTCTTACAGCTATTGAAATCTATCTTTTGCTTTAGAATACGCAGTTTTTCATAATCACAGGATCTTCTCCAGTAGCCTTCTAGAGAGTGAATACATTGTTAGTGATTGTAATTTTCACTTTACAGCTGTCAAACTGCTGGGTTTTTTAATGTATAGAGTGAATACATTTTTATCAAAGTAAGTGTTCTCTTTTAAAGCTAGGCAGAAGTTATCTTGTTTTGATTAATAAAAGCAACGCTTACTATTTAAAAGATTATCTGCTTCAGCTATTTATCAGCAGGATAGATCAATTTCAGCTTTAGACAACTTACAAATGAGTAATCCTCATTTTCTTCTAACAGTTTTAGCATTAACTTGATGTGGTAGAGCACAAAGGACAATATAATTTACTGCAGGAGCAGCTAATTCTAGTGAGGACTGTATCCTTCCTTAACTGTAGAAAAACCTACTGTGATTTTGTCCGGAAAGCAATTCCTTTCTGCAAGTTAGTATTTCTTTGAACCACAGAAAGATTCCATCTCTTTCCTGAAGGACATAAATGGACAATGCAAAGCTGGAAGACTCGTGTATGAGACTGGATAGAGAAGTTTGTAGCAGAAACAGAGAAGTGCAGGTCAGTTCCTGGAGTGAAAAATGGTAAAAGTCTTAGGCATATAAAAAAAAGACATAAAGATAGGAAAAAACTAGTTTAGTACAGGCAAAGAGACAGAAAAAGGAGTAGACTTTTGTGCAGAGTGTAAATCATCGAGGGTGGTGAAGCTGAGAATAAAGATCCTGGATTTTCTGTGATAAAACACAGAAGGCTGGAGTGAGGAAAGATAAAAAATCTGAATCTGGAGAGGGAAGTTATGCTAACAACCAAGACTTGCAAAGATGTGAATTATAGAAGAAATAAATATTTATAGGTGTAGAAATGGTTAACAGAAATAAGTTATATTTCTACTTCTTCAGTATTTATAGCCATATTTTAGCCATGAGCTCTGAGGCTTCAAATTTGTTTGGCCTGTGTGCCTGTCCTTGGATATCAGCTGCATTTTTTGCTGCAGCAGCCTGTTCCACAGGCTCTTACATTGCAGAGAGAATTTACATAAAGTTCTTCCAGTTTAATGAAGAATAGAGAAATGCTAGTTTGAAATCCAGTGTTTTGAATCAGGAAGGGTTTTATTTATTTTTCTCTCTTGTTCCAAATCCAGCAGTAGAAGTGGCTGATTTTGGATCATCTTGGCTTGGCTTCTATGGAAAGATTTTCTTTTTGACAGCTTCATTTTTCTGGTAGAGTGAAGCTGGGTTGTGATGCCTTCCTTACAGAAGAAGATGGTTTCATTAAACGTAGTTTCATTAGAGGCTTTCAAAATCCTTGCAATAACTTTCTGTTGATCAATCAGCAGTCAGTCTAGGGAAATAAAATTCTAATAAGATATTCCTAGTAGTGTCTGGCAGTACATTTTGGAGGCAGCCTCTTAACTGTGGTCACTTCAGTGTGTTGAGCCTTGTTCGTAGATGTGAGTACTAACTGGAGCCTGAAGGGTGATTTTACTTAGGCAAAGCAATGTGAAAAGGGTCATGATCAGTCTATTGGAAATTCCGTGTCAAACTTTGCCAGATTTTGAGGTCTTTGAGCAAAGCTTGAGTTCTGAGATGGAAAGTGGGAATGTGGGTGAGTTTTCTAGTTGGTATTGTAATGGAGAAGGTGAATTATTAAGAATGCACCTCTAAATCTCTTCAGCAAGAAGTGCTCGGGGAACAGCTCGTCTTCACTTGCGTGTTACTGCTCTTCAGTCACTACTTGAACAGGCACTCCTTATAGAGTTATGCCTTCCTGTCCTGCAGTACTGGTAGATATAAGGTGTTTATAACTATCATTACTAATTCAGGTTGAATTTGCAAGTTTGTGGCATTGTATCGTCCTTGGTACTTGCTGTCTGTCTCCTGCAGTACATGGTCACCTGCAGCTGAGCCTTGATCTGAGCTGTCTGGACCATCTGTCCATTCCTGACCCTAGTGCCTGCTCCAGAGATTGGGTGCTGCTGACAACTGCAACTTTTTAGCAATTGGGATGCTTTAGTTGCCTTCTGGGAGTACATCTTCTGGTGTACTTCCATCTGAAAAGGATCCACTTTGCTTTAAGTCTAAACTAAAGCACAGTATGTGAGGGTGTTTGGGAGATTCTCTTCAGAAGTGCATTTGTTATCTAAAATAAACTCACAACACAGACACAACCAATACACCCTCTGTTTCAGCGGTGAGAGACTGCTATGAGGCTCTACTTCCTCTGCCTTGAGTGAGAAGAGCTGTCATGCATGGGGAGTCAGCGAGGCATTGTGACTTCTAGGGAAGAAATGGGTGGTAGTGAATGTTTGTGTCATGCCTTCCATATCCTCCTCTTTCTGAGAGAATGCAGGTTGTGACAGTACAGTCCATATATATAAAGAACTGTATAAATACATAATCCTTGTAATATAAAAGGAACATTATATTTTGCATTTTTTTATTTTGGCATAAGCTTATGTTCTGTTGCAAAGTCAAGAATAGTGCACGTGAGCTTTACAAGCTTTTTATTACAAAACCTTTCAGAATTGTTCTGTGCGGGTTGAAGTAGGAGACACAATTGGAGTCTCACATAGAATTAAAGAAGACTGAAAGGAAGCACAGAAGCCCACTGTGCTTTGCCTACTGCCCAAACCAGCAGGGACATGTCCATGTGCTGTTCTTAGCTGTTTTTTCCGCCTGCTCTTTCTTGCAGGCATTTCAGTGAGAGAGATTTCTTGATATTCACAGATAGTGTACACCACTTCTTAGGTATCACTGAAGTTACATGTGTTCCACACTATATAACCAAGATATTACTTTTGCAAATTTTCTTTCTGGTATAGACACAGAAAAAAAATTGTCTTCACTCTTTCAGAAGCCTCTTCCGTATTTTAACATTTCTCAATAGGTTCTGTTAGCCCAAAGACTTTATTTAGGGCTAATGTAATTTATCTTTTGACTTTTAGTAGAATATATTAAGAAAAGGCAATTTTCTGTCTTTTTAACTTCCCACTGATTAATAATAGTTTGTGTAAAATGAATGTAACAGGGGAAACCTCGCATAGCATATTTTATGTTTATTATAAGGGACTGAATTGTAATCAGTCATTATGAACTTGGGTTTTTTTGGAGAAAAGAAAGGATATTTGCTCCCTCTATGAAATGAGACTTTATGGTTATATATACATATATACACATATAAAAATTAGGTAAAAGATGGATCTAGTGCGTATCTCCATTATGTGTGAAGAAAATCTCTGAAGATATTTTGCGAAGCAATGCAAAAAAATAAACTTTTGAGAATGAGGAAGAGTACGCCATTTACTGTTTGATTTAATTTATAGTACTATGATTGTTTTTACATTTAGGTAATTCTTGAAAAATTGTTCAAAGAACTCATTCTAAACTTATCTAGTGAGAAGACTCATCCTCAGTGTCTTGGAATCATTGTGTTGGTGTTTCATGCTTCCCACGTGATCTATTTGGCTTCTTCCTTCTTAGGAAAAGCTTTATTTTCCACGAGATACCACTGCTAGGATATCATAAAACTACCATGAATGTTTTATATTAATGGATAAAACATGCATACTCCCAAATATATGCATTTTCCAAGAGGAATGAGAATTGTTTTTTAACTTTGGACATTTGCTTTCACAATGCAGTGAGCATTTATCTTTTACAATTTATCTTTTAGCAAGAGGAATGTGAAGAAAAATGGTGACCCACATGGGTTGAAATTATCATGAATGTTTTATTTGTTTTGTTTTAGAACGCCAAGCGTGTACATCCATGGCTGGCTCCAGCGTCCTTCCCTCCCATGTGGCTGGTATCAGCAAGGAGCTGATTGACCTGCAGCACCTCATCCAGTTCCCGGAAGAGGTTGCCAGCATTCTGACGGAGCAGGAGCAGGAGCTCTACCGGAAAGTCTTACCCATTGACTACCTCTGCTTTTTAACCAGGGATTTGGGTAATGCTGAATGTCAAAGCAAGCTGCCATCTATAAAGGCTTCCATATCTGCTACTATTCTTTCTTCTCCCAATGGTGAACATAATGCTGTAGAAGATCTTGTGACAAGGTTTAATGAGGTAAAACATAACTTTAAAGTATCTTTGCAAAAGGGTTATTACCTGATGTGTGAGGTAGTTATTTCCTTTCTCAGAGCTCTAACAACAAATTTCTAAAGTCTAAGTTAAGATAACCAGGGATTTAGCTAAATAACTTGCACTGAATTTAATAGGAGTTATGTGACCAGATTGCTCAGTGACTTTGGAAAATGGCAGCCCAACCATTTCTTGCGCAGTATAAAATAAACATGAAGAAAAAAAGTACAAATTTCTGATTGTTTGTATTTATGCTGACACTATGGGGTACAGTTTATTATTTTGTTTAAGAGCTGGAGTTTCTATTTATTTGTTTTGGATTTTTGTAGACAAAGGAGTCAGTACAGAAGTATTATAAACTGGAATTTTCTATATTCTCTGTAATAAAACTACACTAATCTGCACTATTTATTTATTTAATCACTGTGCATGCCTTGAATGTTGTTATACAAAGAAGTGTGCCTTGGCAAGACACATTTTCACAAGCCAAATCTTGAGTTCTTTTCTAAGATTTTATTTTATTTTTTGTAAAGTGATCTTCTGATGAGTTTAATGAAGAGGTGACTTAGTGCTCTGTTGGTTTGCTATCCACTGCATTTTTAGGGTTTAATAAGGGATGAAAATTGTGCAGGTAGCAAAAAACTAGCATAAAATTAAGTAGATGGAGAAGAGTGTTATTAACCCCCAGTGAACTTCCTGCTTCCTAGGCGCAGAAGAATGAGTCAGTGAATATCTAGCATGCTTCAAAGTATTCCTGATTCTTGCATGGTATTGGGATTTGATGTCCAAAGTAATGAAAATATATTGCCTTCTCGCGCCTCATTCTATGATGGGTACATACATAAAAGTTGTAGCTACAATATTCAATCTTTAAACAGAGCCTAAAATTGTTTGAATTAGCTCTAGTTAGAGTATTTAAGAAAACACTGTGGCTGGGGCATAGCTGAAGCGCAATCCAGCTGCTGGACCCTCCTTCCTGTGATGCTCCTCTTAGGGTGATCACCAGAGTGAGGGCAGTGGACAAAAGGTGCAGTGGTCAAGCTCTAGTATGCGCTGGTGAGGCACAATGCCAGAGCAGCTTCTAGGGGACGTGTTGCAGTTGCTGTACAAATTAGGTGGACCATCATTGTGTTGTGACATTGAAGAATCATGGGATTAAAGAGCAAGTAGGTGGTGAAGAAGTATTGTCAGAAATATCTCAGTCTGTTCGATACCAATGAGAATTTTAGTATTGAAATTGCCTTTTGATAAAATAGTTAACATTATCTTTTAGTCTTAGAGGTTTATGACTTTGCACTTTTTGTAGTCTATCAGTTCTTATTTGATAATGCTACAGCATAGTTTTTTATGTGATTTCATTTAATTCCTAAATATTCAGTGCATAGATTCTATGCTATTTAGTGCAATAGATTATTTTAAGTATAATCTGAAATAACTTTTTAAAAACATAGATGTTATATGTTTAAAAGGAGTTATTGTACCATATTTACTGCTTGTACTAAATCACTGTTTTGCTATATGCTTTATCTTGTGGTGGAGTATATCAGTTGCTGGAGCCAATCACAAGCGTGAATGTTCAAAATGTCTTTGTTTATAAATGGCAAGAAAATTCTTGTGCAAAGAGTCATGATTTTGTTGGCAAAAGTCAGTGAGCACTTGCTGATTTTTTTGGCATTGCCTATAGAAATACTGAAGTGTATTTATAATGTGGGAGCCAAAATTACTTTTAGGATGACAGGCTTCTGATACATAATGGGGAAAAAATAATTCCATGCCATTGTTCTGTTAAATAACAATTATATTATTTAGGGGATTTTTCATAAAGCAATGTGCTTTTTACTGTTTTTTTTCTGGCAGTATATATTAATGAGGAACACTTTATAATGCTTGTTTAAAATGACAGTCAGTAAATCAGGAAGATTTTGCACTACATGCATTCAGTATCACTAACTAAAAATAAAGCCTGTAGTCTTAAAGTTTGGTTGAAGGTGTAGTTGCATGACAGTGAAGCACAATACATACTCATCAGTGAGACACAGCTGAGGCTTCATTTGCTGCTAATAATATCAAATTGATCAGAGAGTCTTATTAGAGCAAGGCGTAGACCAAGCTAAAGGCAGATATTCTTTCCTGTTACTAAATGTAATGAAAAGCTGATTCTGAATTAGTGGCCAGTGTGGGAGGATTAGAGCAAAATACGGTAACATCTACCTTTACAAAACTATTGGCTTTTGGATTCTCCAAGACTGTGCACTTAATAACAGTAGTAATATATTTTTCTGATCTGATAGAGCCCTGATTACCAGAAGTTTATTTTTCATGGTTGTAAAACCATGGAGAGAAACTGTTAAGGAGATTCTGCAGTTAGCAGAACCTTGGTAGCTGGGACCAAATTAGGAAAATGGTACCTAAGTGTGTTTTAGGACCCTGAGATTAACATACTTTTTCCATCTCTCCTTGTGGCCTACTGTGACTTTTTCATCTTCATTTAGTTCTTTTCTCTGATTCCTGTATGACGTGTCCACCCTACTCCTTTACCTGGAGTGACGTGGTCCTTAGTATGATGTGTTACAGTCTTCCTGGGAATCTGTTTTTTTCCGTATCTTTACTCTCCCAGGCTCTTGCACCTTTATGGCTTTTACTTCCAGCCACTCTTCTGGCTCTTACCAGCAAAGCAACCACAGAAACACAAGTCCTGTGTACATGTTGTAAATGTCTATGTAAACATTTAAAATAATTATAATCATTGCTTTATATAAACATGAAAAGAGTCTCTTGTAAGTTGATCTTACTGGCTACAGCTTCAAGTAAAAGAAAAGGAATAAAAGCAAAATGAAACGTTTAATTTTCCACACTGAGATATGCATACAAATTGATTGTGGTGTCATAGATTGAAAGCTGCACCAGATTGAAAGATCATTCAAACAGCTGACTGAAGGTAGTTCACTCCTGAACTGAAAATGCAAAATAAGACATTGAATACATGACGTGATTTTTTGCACGATGTGATGGCTAAGAAATAAGGTAAGAAGGTAAAAATGTTTGAACTACTCCAGTATAGCACTAATACTAGGGTGGATTCATCATTCACTAAATCATTCTTACATTCAGTAAAATTAATTAAAAATATGGCTATTTAGGACACTTAGTGATGATAGTTTTATTTTTAATGGTTTAAGTAAGTTTTTTTTCATTGTTCATTCAAAACACAAATTTAAACCTCACTCGCAAAACAGAGACATATCATTTTACTGAAATAACGGAATGTAAATAAATATGGCACTCTTAGTTCAGCATTTTTTTGCAATGCTTAAATGGGTTTGCATAATGCTTTTAAAAAGATTGTGTTTGTACAAATATCAAACTGTTTCCAGTCCTTGTTTGGAATAGTGTTTAATCAGATTTAAAATGGTAAATGTTCTCTGTAAGGTTATATAATTCCACTCAAGCATGTAAAGTAAACCATCTACTCATAAGATATGCAATTTAAAATATTCAGATTTAAAATATGCATCTGAAAATTATTTTACATAGTATACCAAAAGCCAAAAAAGTTTAATAATTAAACTTCAGTGAAACCCATGTAAAAAACTCCAGGTCTATGTTATACCGTGTGATCCTTGTATTCATCAGGAAGCACTGGTAGGTTTATGCACAGTCAGCAATGCAAGGGGACTCAGTACAGCCAGCTATTAGTGCTAATGCTGCGTACTGATAGTGGGTTGTAATTATTTTTTTTTTAAAGGGAGTAATCAGACTCCGCTGATACACAAAAAATTCTGCTTTTAGACAAGATAATATATGTTTTTCCCTCTGCCATAAGTACCACGTGATACCTGATGAGGGTTATTTTTTTCATGGATTTTTCATGTTCTTCAGGTTTTACTTAAATGTCTTGATTTTTATCAAACAAAATTATTAAAACCGGAACGGCTTGATTAAATGGATTGCAGATTGCCATGGTTATCTTTTGGATACCTGAAAAATCATCATCTTATTTTGTGTTCAGAGACTTTCACACACATATATTACTTCATCAGTATTAAAATTTATTGCTTTCTTCTCCAATGTAGGCAGTAGTTAAATCAGCTACTGTTTATTATAGAAAGATATCATGGCTAATTTTTATGTTAGGTGTTAGAGAAATTATGTACTGTAATCTTACTTGTGGCAAACCAAAAGATTTTGTTTTACTTGCTAGCAATGGTAAGGGTTAAACTTCAGGCAGAGAGCTGTGTTAGCTAATTTTACCTCTGCATCCCTGAAGTATTTTGAAGTTCCTAAAAATGTAATATGAAAATAAAGACATCTTTTCTTCTATGTAGCATCACCCACTGCAGCATGGAGCTTGGGAATTGCTGTATAAGCCTTAAAAATTTAAGCATTGGGGAAATGAGTGCAAAACACTACAAATAACAAAACACTGCACTTTGCAGGTGGAGATTGGTAATAATTTCCTCCCTCAATACCTATCATCACTGTGTTTACATTCTGATAAGGTATAAACAATAAATTAATTCCAATTTTAAAAAAGTCACATAACACATTCTCTAGCAGCTGTATAGAGGCTAGTAAAGAATTACATTTATGTACATATATATGCATTAGTATAATCTTGCGTATTAGAAAACTTAAATGAGAGAACAAGTAAATAAAATCTGTGACAGATTTAGAGATACAGTTAATAATTCAACATGCATTAAACACCATTCCTTCCTGTGTGCTACATGTAGCAGGAGTCCTGTAAAGGATAAACAATCCTGTAGGTTATACTTGAAAAGACTTTAAGGTCATGTGCCATAACTTGAGGATCAAATTTCATCATGGGAGTCTATTTACAGTCTTCAGATTTTTCGTAAAAGCAGATGAGTGTCAGTAATAAGCTCTGTCCTGCCCCTGACAAATTGGGGGATCTTTGCCTGTGTATAGACTTGACTTGAAATCAGTGATAGTTCAGTGCTTAGGTATTCAAAAACGTAGGCTCATATCATATTATTTTTTCCATCACTGATATAGATTTCCCATGTTTAAAAGGCAGAAAAATTAACCCTGGGTTATATGCCTTTCCAAATGCATTAGCAATATCTAACTTGAATTTATTTGAAGTCTTTGATCAAAGTAAGATGAGCCTAAAAACCTTAAAAAAAAAAATCTTGGAAAAGAATGAATTTTAGTGCAGTTAAAATACTAAGGCATGATATAAAAAGGTAGTTTCAGAAGATGTGAAACTGTACAGATCTTTTTGTACTACTGCACTTGAGAACATTGCTCAGTACAGCTTGCATTGCCCAGACATCTGGTGGAGGTCCTGTGCGCTCAGATTCAGATTTGAAGGAGACTCCTGTACTTCTGCAAATTTGCAAATGAGGCTACTCTACTGTATATCTGAAATAAATTTGGCACAATGTTGTCAGTGCTTCTCTGTATTAGGGCACCAGAAAATATTTAAATCTTAACTAAGTATCCATTTGATTTGATTTTGCTTGTTTAGTACTTAATACTAGTATGCAGTAATCCTGAAGGACACTCATTTTTATCTGTCTGAATGAAAAGACTGCTGTTATCAACTTATTTAAGTGGATCATATTTTAATTTATTACCTGTGTCTTGCAATCATGTGGATTATAGTAACGAAGCCAGGATACATTTTCTCATACTTTTCAGACTCATCAGCAGTGCAGCGGAAATCTAATTATAGGTTTGTTGTGGTGATTTCTGTTCTGAAGGGAGTTTAAAATGAGTTACGTAAACAGAACTATGTAAAGTGTGAAAAAAAGTAAAGTAAGGAAATAATGATTACTCTGTTATGTAGATTGTGATCTGATGTTAAAGTGCTATCTAACACAAAAACTTTGTCCTAAAAGCTTTACTGCTTAGTCTGAGAAATACTTGCAATGTTCTCCTTGGCAAGGCTCATACTGTGCACTCTTTTGGCTGGGATGTGCTGTCTGTGGTCCCGATGCTACTTCAGGCATTGCCTGTGTTGCAAAGCTCTTGTGCTGCTGCAGTGGCAGCTTGATAACTAGGCAGCTGGCTACCTGATGGTGCTTCGTGCTCAGCTGAGGTGTTCCTGAGCCATGATACAGCTGGGGAGGTAGCTCAGCAAGCCAACCAAGAGTGAGCTGCTGGAAGAGGAGGTACTGTTCTGTTCTGAGTTGGCTGAAGTGTCCAGAAGTCAGAGCCTGCCAGGGTGGAGCTTCCCTTTGCTCTCTTCCCCCACTAGAAACCCCTTGATTTTAGTGACAAAGAAATTTTGCCACTTCAAAATACTCTCTGTGCTACTTGCTTGTCAAAGTGGAAAAAATAGGGTTCTGAATTCAACTTTCAGATGAATTCCAGAGTCACCAAGAAATAAGTACATATGCAGAGTTGTTCTCTGTGTGTCTTCTGTGTGATGTGCCTCTAACTCAGGTGTACACAGACACCATCTGAGGAATCCCACTTCAGAACTTGCATTTGAATGAACATCTTGACAAGCTTCTTATTTCTTGAATACCATCTGTGCAGAGGAAGCTTATGCATCCCAGGCAGCAAAAATTTAGTATATGCCCTGTCAGGTATTTTGGCAGCTACATTTGAGAATGTCAGTGATTATGGAGGCATAGCTTTGAGGATATACTGTGGACTCCTTGCATATTTATCAGTAAATCACAAAATTAAAGAGTGTGTTTACTGAGTACTGTTTAATAAGTGTATGTTTTAATACATTTCTTCTAAGCTGGTATCCATGCCTTTTCGTGAAGATTGCAATCCTTTCACCTGCATTTCGGTGTTGTTTGTACATCAGTGATTTTAGCTGGGTCCTTTATGAGTAATCACCTCAAATTAATGTCAAGCTATTCCAGTATGCATTTACTGAAGAGCTTTTGAATATTGTTCTTCATGATAAACTTCCTGGATTTATCAGGTCAGTCTATGAGGGCAGAATAAAATCTTCAGGGAGTTCAGAGCTGGCAAGTGACCTCAGCCAGCTGAGATTCAGCTTCGATTTTGCTTCTTTAAAGCCTATTGATTCAACCAGTCCTCCCACCTTCAAAATTTCTATAAGAAAAATTCCCCAGGCATTTTAAGTGGATAGCTGATAGTTCTGTATATTAATTTTATGTTTGTTTCCTCGCTGGCCTACAAGGACCACCTTTAACTTTTGGGAAAGGCCTCTTCAGTTGTTACCTGACTGAATACTTTTCACTTTCCATCTTGTCTTCACTAAAAAAGCCAGGAGTAGAAAAGCTGTTGCAGACATTCAGCACAGCACTCACCAAAAGCTTCACTGAATGAAAAGGGATGACCTTTGTGCACAGCTCCTTTCCTCTGCTTCCTTTCTGACAGGACTGTTGCATTTCCATCATCTCTGTTCTAGTCTGGCTGATGAATTCTTCCAAGAAATCACTTTTGGGGTATATGTTTTATCTGCCTTTACCTATTCTGTTGTAAAATTTAGAGATTCAGGCACTTTCTTTTTCTTTCTTGTTTAGTGAAAGATTCTTTAAATGTTTTCTATTCTTCCTATAAGTCTGTTGTTGTCCTGCAAGAGGAGCGAGCATAAACTTCATGATGCCTTTTGTACCCTTCTTTTGTTGTACATGTACATAGAGTATCTGGAGGCTGCAAAGGCTTGTTCATGCTACCCTTTATAATTTTTGTTTGCTTTTTCAGATTGTTTGTAATAGTTCATCATTACTGTTTATAGCACTCCTAAACTCTCTATTAAATAAAATTTCAAAGAGTGGTTGCCCTGGTTTCAAGATTTCCTCTTAGTGGGGAGTCTGAAGTCAATTGCCTTTTTAGACATTCTTTTTCAGTTCTGATGCTGTTTTCTCCTGATCATTATGTTTTTACTGCCTTAGATTAAAACATATGTGTTTAAAATTACATTATTCTTTAAACTGTTTAAAACCATATTAATCAAACTGTCATTACCACACTTGGTATTTCAAACCAAATAAATATTATTTTTTTTGCGAGGTTGCATGTTTAGCATTTGCATTCCTTAATGGAGCCATTTCTGGAAAATGGGAATAATATCCAAAAACAATAGGTAATTTTATTCCACCATACACCAACAAATCTATGCCAACTTGAATTAAAGACCTGACTGTTTTATTTCTGATTTTCTAATGGATTTATTTTATTACCTTTTATTCTGGTTTTGCCCTCATTTGACCCCCATGTCATGCAGTGCTCTGGTTGTGGGGTTTTTTTTCCATACTTTCATGCTCTTCAGGTATGCACTTCTTTATTGATTCAGTTTTTATATTTTAGGTATAACCAACTGAACAAATAAAATTTTAACTGAATTCAAATTCTCATTCTGAGCTGCTGCAGTGATTAGCCTATTGTCCCCTGATTCTCACATCCCATTAGAGCATCCCCATAGTCAGGGTACTCACTTTGTCCTCAGCAAATTAATTCCTTCAAGAATTCAGTCCTAAAAATGTGAATTTTTTCCTGATTTTTTTTTTTTTTTGTACAGACATATATGTTGCATATAGTGGAACTATGTCTTGTCTTCCTGTCTGGACATTTCTTATTTATTGTTCTTGATTGATTTGGGCATCAGAAGGGTTAAATAGTAACTTAGATTGTTCATGTTCTTTGACTGTTCTCCCTCAGGAGTGGGAGAATCAGAACACTGAGTTTGTATAGACTTGCATAAATGAAAGCCCTGTATATTTTCTGTAAATTTTTTTCCTGTTAGTACTAATGCATTTATATTTTATTTCACATACGTGGTTTTTAAAACAAAAGTCTATGCCCTCTGAGGGATGAACTAGCATTTTCTAATTTTTAAAAGCCTCTCCTCACGCTGGTATTGTCTGTAAACACTTGAATCCTCCAGGACCAAAGAATGGAACTCAGTGTCAGTAAACAAATCATGTTTATTGCCTCCTAAGTGTTTACACAATGACAAAAATCAAACCTCCAGGGAGTCATATTGTAAAAAGAAACAGTTGGTTTAAATTAGGTTTCCATGTGAAATATAGCCACTTTTTATGGATGTTGTGGGAACATAAACTGGAAAGAAAATCTGCACATGGATAAAATGAAGGTTTGATTTTTATTTGTTTAAATACAAGCAGAATCATATACTAAGTTGATTTCTGATTCTGACATTAATTATTCATCAAACAGATTTGGTTGTATGGTCACACTTAGGAAGGTGAGGGGGTTTTTTGTTTACTTCATTTGTGATCTTGCAAACAGATAATGTGAATTATCCTAAATGTTTGATGCATATAGGAATTAGCAAATTTGTGCATTAAATACATCTACCAGTTTTAACAAAAAATTTGTAATGCATCAACTATCGCTGTCCATATTGTAAGAACAAGGGTTGAGGCTGGGATTTCTAAGCCATGTCAATGAGAATTTACATTGCAGGTCTCTCTGGCAGTTTTAGAAATCAGTGTAAGCTTAAGCTGTCCATTTTCTTCTGTGGCCTCAATGCATATTCAGACTATCTTAAGATGCAGTAGTTTTTTGTTTAATAGAAATTTTTCTAGTTAATTATTTAACTCTTGTAATGTGAATATGTCTCTGTGTAAGTTGTGTTTGCAATGCATATGTCATTTGGCCATAAGTGTTTAAATGGAATTCTGGCTGTTAACCTCTTCCTGGAAAAAAACAAAATAACTCACATTATTTGTCAGGTATACATAAATATTGCAAGGGATTTCGCTTTGGCTGACTATACTGTCTGTTTATTTTACAAGGTGAGCTCGTGGGTTACCTGGCTGATCCTGACTGCAGGTTCTATGGAGGAGAAACGAGAAGTCTTCTCATATTTAGTACATGTGGCAAAATGCTGCTGGAATATGGGCAACTACAATGCTGTAATGGAATTTCTGGCAGGGCTAAGGTACTGGCAAGTGTGTTTTTTGTTTTTTTTTTTTTAAATGGCTTTTCAAGTGATAGGTTACACTTCAGCTTCTGTTAAGCAGATGTCTCTGGAGAACAATAAACTAAACAGAAACCCATGGCTAGATCACATCATCTCACGCTGTGACTTTCTAGTAATCCCTTTTGGAAAAATGAAGCATGCTAAATGCTTTTTTTTCTCAAAATGCACTGGACACTTATCAGTTTTCCTTGTACTCACTGAATATGTTGCATTAGAAAACATCCTTCTTTTTTATTTTTTTTTTAACTGAATTTTTTAAAATGTGAAACGAAGATGGGAAAGCAGTTGCAGTTTATCTAATGAGGTACAACTACTGTAACTTGGGGTTGGGGACTCCAGAACACAAATGAAATATAATTGTTGTGACATTCTGGAAGGATCAGCCTTAAATGTAAAAAAGCCAACTTCAAAACAACCAAAAAAGCCCAACAAAACCAAACAGCCAAAACTGGTTTAATTCACTTATACAGATGCATGTTGGGATCTCATGCTGTCATGGTATGTAGAAGGACCTGCAGTATCTCCAGGAGAGAGTAGGGCATTAAAAGCAGCACACTGCTTGCTTCCCTATAGAATTACAGGTTCACCATGCAAGGCCGGATGAGCAGGAAGGGAGTGCCTTGGCACTGGCAGTTCAGGGGACAGCAAATGGGATTGACTGGGGAAGAGTTAAGATCAGATTTCCCATCTCATAGCTTTAACCCTCCTTGTATATAGCGTTTTTGTAACCAACTTTAAAGTAACAAGCTTTAAGTGTTTGCATTTCTGTTCTCTGTGGTTTAGTAGGGATTCTCGCTGAGCTATTTGTTTATATTTTTGGTATATAAAACACATTTAAAACACTTGTAGACAAGGAGTGTACATTTCAGCAGAATACATCCACAATCTCTAAGCCATTTAAGTTATGAGGGAAGATGCAATGCCAATTAAGGGCTTAATTTTATCTCTAAGCAGATGCACAGCACAAGGGAAAGATAGGAGAGGAAGGCTAGTGCTGATTAGTAGTGTTTTCAGGACAGAGACACAAAGTGGGGGTAAGGGCATTCTACTGTGAGCATTTCTAGAGACCTTTTGGTATGTCTGAGGGCAGGGAGGGGCAGAAAGGCCATATAATTGCACAGACATACAGCTCACATGGTGAGAGAGCTACCAGAGCTATTTGCAGTCCTCGGAGCTGTTTCTGCTAGAAATCAGTTTCTTTTCAGCTACAGCACTGCACTGGTGCCTGAGAGCTGGAACATGGCCCTGACTTCCCTTTTTATGTGAAAATAAATAATTTGTGAGTGAAATGGAAAAAACCCCTATCTAAATTTTTTAAAAAACAAACAATTTAAACCCGCCAGGTTTTGCTAACTTTATGGATGGCTCATAATAGAATTACAGGAATTTGTAAGAAACCCTTTGGTGTATCTTTATGTAAATTTCTTAATCTTATTTCTTTCTAGGCCCTTAGGAATTTTAGGCAATGACATAATGAAAGTATTAGAAAGCCTGCTGGTATGTCTTAAGCAGTTGGGCTTTTGTTAAAATGTGAAATGTTACTCCAGTAGATCAGACTACTTGTTTCTCCTTTGTAGGGCAGAAAGCTCTTAATGACTCTGATTCATTCATTCATTTATGAGCAATGATGATCTCCTCTATTACGTATATGCTTTGGGTGTTGAAAGTAAATTGTTTCAAATTTTTTTAAGAAATATTGTGATCTCTTTTTGCAATAGGTCAAGAAAAGTTTTAAAAATGTGGCAGTTTATGGACCAGTCTGATATTGAAACCATGCGAAGTCTGAAAGACGCTATGGCACAACATGAATCATCATCTGAATACAGAAAAGTGGTTAACAGGGCACTCAATATTCCAGGCTGTAAAGTTGTCCCTTTCTGTGGTGTATTTTTAAAAGAGCTTTGTGAAGTTTTGGATGGAACATCAAGCCTCATCAGACTCTGTCCACGGTATAACTCCCAGGAAGAAACATTAGAGGTAAATGAGATGAATATTCAAAGATGTTATGTTCATAGCTACCCATGGCTTTATTTTATGTAATTTTACACAAAGGCATCATCTAACTAAAATTTTCTGAACCAGACTATTACTGGACTGTTCAGTTACATGGACCTCAATGTAATTCCTGTAGTTACTTAGCAATTTCGATTTGGTTGCTTATACATGGTTCAATATCAGAGTACTGGGAAATTAGCATTAGTAGCAAAGGATCATGTTTATACTTTGGGTAAAGTAAGTACGTAAAGCCTTAAAGATGTATTTATTTTCTGTTAAATGCTCTGACTTTCCACTTAGCTCACTGGGAATTGGAAAGTTTTCAGTTTGTTAAAAATGAAATTTAGAAGCTCAGTGGATCAAGCTTCTCCTCTATGGAAAGAAACAGTTCCTTTGAGTTTTAGCATTTTGGTTTTAAAAGAAAAATGCCCCTGTTAGATGATAAGATTAAGACTGAGGCTTTTTCAAAGTTTTTGGGAGTTACTGTAATTTATGTTACTTGATTTATGAAGTGGTTTGGTCTGTTTTGAATCGTAAGGAAGCACAAAATCCCATTGGAGGCTAATAGAAAATACGCATTAAAATATTCTTAGTTGTAAAAATTTCTATAGCGAGAAGTAGATGACAAAAGATTCTATTTATAACTATACTAATCTTTTAGATATCTCTAGTTTGTTTCAGATTACAGTGGACAAGATAATTTCTTGCAACGAGTAGGTCAAGATGGTTTAAATAATCCAGAAAAAGAATCAACAACGAACAGTATCTTTCAAACTATTCGGAGCTGCAATCGCAGTTTGGAATCTGAGGAGGGTGAAGATGCTGTCAGTGAAGGGAGCGAGTCAAGAAAAAACTCTTTGAAGGACAAAAATCGGTACCAGTAGGTGTCATTTTACTTACTATTATCACATGTATATTTCAGGGTTTTAGTTTTTAATTTCCTTTTACCAAAGCTTGCTTTTGGAAATAAGGGCAACTTTAACAACTTCCCTTGTATTTATGCTCTTCCAATTCAGAACTTTTTCCCTCTGAAGTCACTCTTCAGTATCTGATACTCAACTGGTTGGAAACTCTCTGTATAGTTGTATTTTCCCTCATGATATAATTACTTCCTCTCATGGTAGGGGCAAATCCTTGTCGTCTTACACATAGAGCTTTAAAAATCCACAGTTACAATTACAATTTTGATCTCTAGTGACAGGAATAGCACCAGGACATATTTGTTATCAGAGCTCAGAACATTATATTCTGCATGCTCAGGCGATGTTCTGCTCCCCTCAAAATAAAGGTTATTTATTATCCTTCAAAAGACCTGTTCTTTTAAGGGCATGTTAGTTTGAGGCTTTTTAATTTTGTCCAGAAAATGTTTGTGAGTGCACATTTTGAATTCTCAGGTTCCTGTAGACCTGCTATTTTGCATAGAACTTTACTTTATTATGCCGCATGTAAAAAAAGCCCAGTGTTCAGTAGTCTCAGATTTCGCTTTGAAGACTTGATGTATTCTGTGCTATTCATCAGCAGGAAGTACAGTAAATACAAAGTTTGAGTTCTAGAATGTTGCTTTGCAATGAAGTCTCATTCCAAAGCCCATGTAGACATAAGGTGGGTTGGCTCTAAACTAAGTAACCCTGTTAGACTAACAGAAATAAGTAACAGAACTGTCCTGTTCTGAGGTGAAACACTAAATTTACATGAGGGCTTGCATGAAAAGAGCATGCTTAAGTCACTACTTGAGTTATTTTATTGATAATGTCTGTCAGAAATATCCATATGTTCAGAAATATCCAACATATTTCGGCTACTTAAACATAAAATCTAATAAGTGGCTCCCTGAGAAGCAACTACCATCTTCCTGCTTAAAATACATTTATTTCATTACAAGTAATTCTAAATTTCATTTCAAATAAATAATCATTATTTCCTGAAAGAACGGTTTCTAATAGAATTATTCACATCTGGCTTTAGTTGCTTCTGGGAAGTGGAGCTGTAGATGAAGGCAAGAAAGACAGACCCACTTCTCTGTCCATTTATGTTATCTCTTTGTTTACTTCAGTCCAACTGCTTTCTTTCAGGCATTATTTTTTGTTCATTAATGTATGTTAAAATCAACCTGCAAATCACAGTTAAAATGGAGAATAAGCTAGGCAAATCAACACTTCAGTTGGATGAGCAAAAGAAATATCAAATATAAAAGAGCAATATGGAGAAAATTAAGGGGTTTTTTATGTGTTTATGAAATAATTTCTTGGTGAATTAATTATTTTTGCATTATATTTAAATATAATCTAGTGAATTCCACTCTAAATTAAGTAGGAATTCAATTTTAAAAAAGCCAATATGAATTCTGAAATCAAAGTTTAAAATTTAAATGAAACTGCAGAGAGGTAATTAAATTATGTTTCCTGATACAGGCTACTAACTACTCAGTAATATCTGTACTTCTGGTGCAGTAAATACTGATTTTAACAGTAAAATCACTTGTAGAATACTTCTAAAAGTACTGATTTAGCTCAAGTACTTCACAGACTAGAAATTCCTTTTTCACTTGCTGTCTCTTTCCTGGGCATTCAGAGACCTGAGTAAAGCACAGGATCAAATTGCTGCAGAGGCAGAAGGGCCGTGTTCTGTTGTCCTTCATGTATGGAGGCTGTGATGTTTGGTTTATTTTTAATTCTATTAACAGCTAAAGAGTTCTAAGGAAGAAATTTAGTCCTCTTTCTTGTGAGACCTGTCATATTCGCATACAGTGTTATAAAATCCAAATTATATGATAATTATGTATTCCCTGATAATTGTAGTGTTGTGGTCATAAAGGCAAAAAAGTACACTGTGTAACATGGTCCTCATTACTTTATAATTGCAAGATTTTCAATTAGTTTTTCTTTTGATGATTTGGATTAGTATTGTGGAATAGGAACACACTAAAGCTGGTAGGTTAATTTGATTTGAAGAAAATGAAAGACTTCTAATAGAATCAGTGGACAATGGGTATAATTACTTTCCTGGTTGAGTTCGCAAATAAGCTCTATCACTCTATAATCAGTGACCCATCTAATTGCCCTGAATTTCTGTACCTGGGAGATAAATTTTAAACACTAATCTTTATTAGAACTCTATTTTGACTGTTCTCAAATAAATAAAGGTAGGCAGAAAAATACAAAAAACCTTGAAGTTTGAAATACAGTTTTTATGGAATTGTTAATCAATTGACTTATTTAAATACTCTAAGCTTTGATGCATTGCTTTACTAACCTGATCTCATGTTCACTTTTAAGCTTTTCTAATTACAGTAAATAACTTACAAAATAATAGGGGGAACCTCATTTTCTTTTCTTTTTATATACCCTGCTACTTTCTCCTCTAAAACTGCAATCTTACTGTTTCCTTTTTCCTTTCTTTTCATTTCCATGCATCTCAGTGCAGCACATAGAAAGAAAGCCTCTGGGTCAAATCGGGTTCTGTAAGTGTGTTCTCAGTAACTGATGGCTGTTTTGCTTTTGGCAGCTCTTGTTTCTGGATATGGTTACGTGTGTGTGTCTGGATTACCTGTTGCTTTTACATTTTAATCTGCAGCCTGCAACATGCTGTTCAATGTGAAATAAGGCATAAACAAAGCCCTGCCATTTCTGTCTCTGCTGTACTAGACTCCTCCAGCCATGCACACCTAGTCTCGGAATACATTTGGTAGCGTTTTTACAGAGACTTGTTTGGTTGTTTTGAGGACATGGAGGAGCAAGAGCTGCTTCAGTTGTTTGTTTCATTTTGAAATGTTAATCTTGTATAATACAGGTAAATATTTCAGTTTATATGTGTCTGGTAAGACTGTGTATATCAGCTCCATTGTAATGCATGGCCTTTATTTTTAGAAATAATTCTTAAAGAAACAGAGCTACAGTTAGGGCTGATGCAGTTGTTCTGTCGCCTCAACACAAGCAATAAATCCTCGGTCTATTGGCCACTTTTTTATAAATTTGGTGAAGAGGTAGAGATGTCATAAATAAATAAATTAATTTGTGGCCCAGGTGAAAAAAGTTGGAGGCAAAAGTAATGGTCACCTATAAAGTTTAGCACTGGGAGATAGTGTATGTGACTTGTTCCAAGTCAGAGCACAAATCATGTTTTGCTCAGTTGGCAGGACAGGGGCAGGAACTGAAAGTATTGTGGCAATGTGAAGGGGAAGCACAGAGGGTATGAGGACAAGATGTCTTGAAGGATATGTAGAGGAAGATGGTTTGGATTTTATTGGCTGGATATCCTAAGGACAATGTGCTTCATTAGTTCTGTTGTACACAGAACAGTTTGTTCTTTTTTTATGTTCACTGACAAAGTATCAAAATATTTAACATTTGTGCATTCATATGTGTTAGAAGCTTCTGCAGGGAAGGCATTTTATTTAATCTGCCTCTTCTAGTAATTCAGTGCTGTTGCTCTGTATCTGCTGTTTCTAATTATGGCAAAATATTTCAAAAATGTCAGTTACTGCATACAAGTTTTATGTTAATATTTTCCTTAAGTAGAATTAAATTTTCTGATGAAACATATCTGATAAAATTCTTGCAGTCTTATGAGGAAGGTATATATTTTAACCACTCTTTTACTAGTGTTAATCGGAGTATTACATAATGTGAAAGGTCTGTACGTTAAATCAGTAACAGAACAGAGATTAGAAGTCCTGTCTTCAGTCCACTAGATTTTACTATCAGTTTCCACATATGGTACTTGATATTTCAGCTGAAGCAATCTTATGCTGTGGATTTAAAAACTGGAATCAGTTGGCTTTAAGAACCAATCAGGCATTTTTATTGTAATATCTTTAATGTAAAGTTTGAGAAGTTCTAAAAAAATATATTGTTGCAGCATTTATTAATTCAGAATGGCAATAACGTAAATTATAATACTGTAAAAGTTACAGAGCTTCCTGTAAGTCCCAATTATATAGTGATAATAGTATTCTATTTATTTAAACTACAGCAGAAAGAGTATTCATCAATTATAGCATAAATCAGCACATGTATCACTAAATATAAGTCTCTCATCTTTGTTCACATGCAGATTTATAATTGGAGATCTTTCAGATTCTGAAAGTGACATATTTGAGCAGTTGAAGGAATGGGACACAAATTCAACAGAAGAGCAACAAAAGGCTTTCTGCCACGGGATAGAACTCATTCCCTGGTACGTGTTATCTATCAGGGCTGATGTCCATCAGTTCATGCAGCAAGGGGCAACCGTCATTCATTATGATCAGGAGACACATCTCTCAGCACGTTGCTTTCTTCAGCTTCAACCTGACAATAGTACTTTGACTTGGACTAAACCCACAACAGTTTGCCCTGCAAATGCTAAGGCAAAACTGAGTGTTCTGGGTAACACTGCTGAGCTTGGCAAATATCAGTTTCTCGGTAATACTGGACTGGTGGAAGGTTTTTTGGACTTGTTTTCAGCCAAGGCTGTATATATGGGACACTCGGGCATTGATATGCACACTGTGTGTGTTCAAAATAAACTTTGTAATATGTCTCTTGAAGAAAATGGTATAACACTACTTTATGGACTTCAGACTACTGATAATAAGTTGCTGCACTTTGTTGCTCCAAAATATACTGCCAGAATGCTGTATGATGGATTGCTGGAATTGACTAAAGCTGTAAGAAAAATGAGGAAATTCCCTGATCAAAGACTGCAATGGCTACGGAAACAGTATGTCAGCCTTTACCAGGTAAAAGATGCTGTGATTCTGTATAAGAAAAGGTCAAAGATATCAACAACTTAATGTAATGCAATTGGCTTCTGTTATAAGTAAGGTTGGATTAAAGATGAGCACCAAATCCCCAACTTTGTAACACTGCTTAAATCAGTAAGATTTGGTTCTCCAGACAATGTTATGTCAAACCTTGAAAGTTTTGAATACACTGAGCTTAAATTTTTTTTCTTATGAAGCTCTTCATATGTTTGTAGTTTTGGAATAAATATTTTATTAAGGAAAAAGCAATGACAGTACTTGAAAAGGATGCAGAATCACTGAGTGATGAGAGGGCCAAAAAATCCCCCCAAGGCAGCAAACAAAATAGCCCTTTGGTATTCACACAGTAATTAAAAATTACCTCCTCTTGGTGTTTTTCATTGGTTCTTCAGAGCTGTCCGTATTATTGCTTAAAAAAATGTGTCTCTTCTTATTCGCCTTGTTTTGTTAACTCTGAGAATTTTTGTAGGAGGATGGAAGGTTTGAAGGCCCAACCTTGGCTCAGGCAGTTGAACTGTTCGGAGGCAGACGGTGGAGCGCAAGAAACACGAGCACAGGGTCTCTCACCAAGAGCAATGAGAAACCTAATGTACAGAGAAACAACACTCTGGGGATAAACACAGCTAAGAAAAAGAAGAAAGTACTCATAAGGGTAGAATATTTTGTTATTCATGTGTTTTGTTGCTTCTTTGAGTGGTTTGTTTTCCTTCTTGCAGTTACTGTGTAGCTATCTGTGCTCTGAACCAGAAAAAAAAGATAATATTAAAACTGTTTATTGCAGTTTCAGGTTTTGGGATTATTGTTCTCCTGTAGTTTTGTTTTCTTTTCTCATGCTTGAAGCATTCTCAGAACATGTAGGTGCTGGGGCTAGCAGAAGGGGACAGAACCTTCCTGCAACCTTTAGGTACTACCTCAGTAGAAAGGTAAAATATTGGTAATAATAAAAATATTAACATGCAAGGTGATGTCTGGAGTCTGGTGCCACTTTTTTTAATCCCTTTTGTTTTCACGTTTCAAAAAATATTCCCACAGTTATTCTACCTCAGGTTAGCATGCAGTTTTGTCTCATGCGGGTGACAGAAGCATGACCTGGTCTGGCAGTCTTCTCCTTTTTTTTTCCCTGGACTCAACTGCTTTCAGAAACAGGCAGGAGAGAGAAAAATGCAGTGGCTAGCAGCTCTACACTATCCACATATTCTAGTGGGCAGGTAGGGGAGATCCTTAAATGAGAACCATCCTCTTTAGGGCTCCTGTGCACCAGTTAAATTACAGAGGTGTAATTATTGTCATCTTCTTTGTGATGTCAAACTGAGGTAACAGCTAGTGGTCCCACACTTCACTATCTATCCTATTTAAGTTGTCTCTTTTCTACTGGTATTGGCCTTACAGAGGTCTGTTTCATAAGGAATAACTGAGTTATCTCATGATTTTGTTACACGTTGCACTGATAAAGAATGGAAAGAGTGCTGGGTTTGAGTTGTTTATTATGGTTCTCATTATTTCTAGGGTGAAAGTGGAGAGGCCACTGATGATGAAATGGCAACTCGGAAGGCAAAAAGCTGTAAGGAATATCGTAATAGAAGTGGTTCGGATCCTCAAGATATTGATGAACAAGAAGAACCAGGTAGATATATTGCTTCAGTACTTAAAAGTCCATCAGGGTTTTGTTCAAAGTCTTTTTATGCAGACATTTTTTGTATTAAAAAATAAATGTATTATATAAGCCTACTTTTGCAGTTAAAACTCCAAATGCTGGAAACTTTTAAATTAATTTCTTTAGTTGTTCATGATTTTCTTTCATTTAGTTTCAGTAGCACTCCCTTTTCATTAAGATGAAATGTGTATATAAGTGTGGTTCAGTATGTACTGTTTTGGGACAAATGTAGAATCCTGTTAGTGTCTTACTAGGTGTTAGTGAATTGGATAAAAGCATTTTTATTGGCCCAAATGTTGTAATTGTGATGAAAACTTTTGTTTTCTCCATAGATCAAAATACTATTATTAATGCTTCTCCATCTAACAACCTGCCATCAAGAAGAGCTCACTCTCTAACAGCATCTGGGTCTCCAAGCTTAGGAGCTACATCACCTTCACCAGCAAGACCAGTTTCCTCTCCTGTAATATCTTCAAGCAAGAGTCAGTCTAGGTAAGAATTTAAATCAACACTTCAATTAAAAAAAAGAAAAAAAGAAAGCTACTGTTACTTATCATCAAATGTGGTTTTGTGCCAAACTAACAAAATTTGACAAAAGCAACACCAGAAATGTCATTAGCCTTTTTGTAGACATCTAAAACACATTGTAGAACAACATAGGACATTTAAGCTGAAATATCATGAATCTGAGGGCGGCTTTTTAGCAGAAAATGCTTGTTTATGTCTGTTACAGAAGCAGATAGGAATGCTGTTCCAAAACTACACAAATATGGAATTTAATTCTTTCTCCAAAACATAGTTATAGACATCTATAATGAAAATCCACAGAAATCTTATAGATGTGAGAACTGAAGCTCTGAGGTTTCTCATCACAATTCATTTCTACCTAGGGGAATAATAACTTTTGCTGACATTCCTAGTGGTGAACCAGAGGAACAGATTTGAAATCTTTCTCTCAAAGCCTCTTTTTCTTGAACATTCATCTTTTTTATGTCACTTAAGCAGTGTGAAAGATTATGCTGGTTATGTTATGTGCAGTGACATAGTGCACTATTGTATTAATTATATAAATAGTAATGGTAGTTATAGTAGTAGTTACAGTAGTAATAATAACAACCATAATGTTTCAGGGATGTGGATGGTACTTTATGACATACAAGAAGTCTCAACAGGGGCTTTCCAGTGCCTTTTAAGAGAAGGAATGAAATATATATGAAATATATATGAAATGTGTGAGAATCTTGTGGGTTCCACAAGAGCAATAGTAAACAATGGAAGAGATTACTGATGCTGGTATGATGTTACTTTTGAAAAGACATGTCTTGTACAATGGTTCATGTGTATTTCTTGGGGATTTTACTTAAAATAGTTGGATTTGACAACAAGTGTGAGTAGTAGGGCCACATGTAGACCTGTGTGGTTGGCTTAACACTGCTTACCACTACTTTCTGAAATTCCTACTATGTTCTTTACTTTCTGTTCTTCACTGTCATTCACAAACTTGGGTTTGTCTTTGTAAGCATTTATTTATATATATATATATATTATTTTTAAGAGTTAGAACAGATTTCTGTTACGTTAACTGAAGAAACGCTGCTTTTACTACCTCTGGAAAATGCTTCTGTGTTTTGCAAATCTGCTTTTTGCTTTTATGCCAAAATGCTTGTTGTTCTCTAAAAGAGATTAAAAGGCTCAATGGAGAACTCACATTCCCAGGGCAAGGACAGCTAATGTTCTTAATGTTCTTTCAAATCCTCTCAATCCTGGGTTTCTGTACAGATCCATGCATAGCTTAGCACTGGGGCTTGATAACCCAAATTATCACAGATTTTCCCTGGCAAAATTCGGCAACTCCACACATCCCTTGGTAGAGAGAGGGCTCCCAGATTTGCTATGATTCTTCTTGCTAAAACTTGCTCAGGTTACAGCTGTCTGACTGTTTCATCTGTCCTAAAGAAATCTCAGAATATGTTTTGCTGATTACCTTGACCTAGTTTTCACAAGCTGTTAAGAGATTTGGAGCGCTGGAGAGAGTTCTATTCTTTAGTCTTTGGACCCTTGTTAGGTCTGAATTGTGCTTGCCAGTTTTCATGTGTGTAGACACTTCACATATGCCTTAACTGTGGTCAGTCAGTCTAAGTTATCAAATAGTTGGCTCTCTGCTTTTCTCCAGTGATCTTCCACCTTATATGTGTATCCCACTTCTGGGATATATTTTAGAGTAAACCAGTTGCTTGCCTCCAATATGGAATTAGGTGCAGTTCTGGGTTCTCCAGCTGGATGAAGAGCTTACTCAAGCCATCTATAAAACACTGTCTTGGAGGACACAGCAAGATTCGTACCTTCATGCAATCCTAATTTTACCTGAGGAGTAAATTAGGACAATGTCTACACTAAGTGAGAAGGGCTAAATAAAATAAAATTTCTTAAAAAAAACCCTAAATATAAAAATTGAAAAAGAGAAGGACCGGGTTATCTTTGTTGTACATTTTAAATAGAAGCAATTCCTACGGATAGAGAGTTAAAAATGGTATTTTTACATACATAACTCAGAACTCATAACTGTGGTATCCCTGATGTCCTTACAAATAATTTGCTTTCAGGTAAATCCTTGTACAATCCAAATGTCCATATAATTTCTGAACACAGGTAGCCTGCAGCTGCTTTAGTCATTCTTTCAAAACAGATGTGCATCCAACAAATTTCCAAGTTCTTTGGAAATCTAGTGCCACCTGTAAAGTGGAGGAAACAGGAGACAGGGTGGGAAGGCCACTGGAAAATGGAGCACAGGATATGGAAAACTAGAGATGGGGGCTTTTTTGGGAGGAGAGCATAAACTGCCTCTCTCATTAATTGTATACAGGTGTAGTCCAGACTGCTACTAGTTGCAGTTTTGGTTGTTGGTGATGGTGGGATTTTCTTGGCATTTTTGGCTTTTTTTAGTAACCTGTATTACCCATGGAACAAGTCTGGAAGATAGTCTTTAGTGATCAGATCTGGTGAAATGCTGAACATTTTCTTCTGCTGTTGGTCTTCCATTTGGTACTCTATAGTTCCAGTCTGTTTTCTTGAGTCTAGAGACTTTCCTCATCATGGTTTATTTTTCTTGCCTGATAAAAATGTTAGGAATTATTTTAGCCAAAAAAAGTTGTATGCAGCATGTCAGTACTTGCTGTAATGATATCAAACAAATCGAATGTTATCAACTGAAATAGATGGTGGCTTTTAATATTTGTAAGTCACATTCTGTTTTCAGTTGCATGCATTCATCCCAGGCCAGGAGTAATTGAGGAATGAGATCTAGCATATTTGTGTAAAAAGTCACCTGCTTGCAGGCATGTCTTTAGGAACATCTCACAACAAGCTGGTTCTGTTTTTCCATCACAACTGTTGGAACTATTTGTACTGAACTTGATGGCAGAATTCATGGATTAATAGATTTGTATATTTGAACATTACAAGCAATAAAGTCTGACATAGAGTTGCCTAGTCAATATTTTGAAACAAATACTGTAACTTCTGCAGTTATGGTTTAAACTACGCAGTTCTTGATATTTGTGTTGTTTGCTTAGATCCCTCCCTTTTCAGGATACTGGTGTCGGCAGATCCTATTCCTGCAGTGTGTGTTCATTGCTGTTTAGGCCCAGGAAGAGGCTCAAGAGCTCAGCCCCTTGTTGCAAATTGCTACGTGGAACTCACTAAGGACTTGTTTGTGCTTCTCAAGTCAGGACCTAACTGCACTTTCTAGTATAAATCCTGTTGTAGCCTGAAGATTTTGGGATGTGACTTGTGGAAATATACTGGTTCTGTTTCAAAAACTTTGTGAAGCTGTACAACTTGGATTAATGATTGCAGTTACAGAGAAATTGGCTGGGCTTGGTGTTACTCAAATCAATTAAAATAAACAGCACCAAACAACTAGTTGTTTCTGTGTTCGTTTTCTGCCTTTGCTCTCAAGAAATTCCAGTTTGCTTTCCTTCCTTCAGTCCAGAAAGCTGAAAGGAGGAAATCATTAGAACCTCATTTCTAGAAGGAAATGGCCTTCAGGAGCTACTGTCCAAGCCTAACAGAAGAAGAAGAGGGCTGTAGTTTGATAGATTATCTGATAATAATCCCAACAATGAGAGTTGAATGCCAGGAAAAGGGAAGGGTTATGCTTCTTAAAATCTGCACATTCAGTGCTCCCAGATATAAGAAACCCCATGTGCATAAGGAAAATATTTGTTTTTCTTGCATATCCAGTCAGAATATTAGTATTTTATTTTGAAAACAGAGCTGTAAGGAATTCTGCTTCCATTTTATATTTTCCATAGCAAATCTTTAAGGAACTTCATAAAGAGCCTGCATTACAAGAATACTGGCATTGTTTTCTTTAAAGGGAAAACAAGAATGCTTTCATTTGTGCCATATGCATCAGGCACTTTTGCACATGAAAGTTTTAAATCGAATGCATATACGGTATTTATTCTGGCAAAGTTTGCAGTTATCTTGAGGGAAAAAGTAGCTGCCATAAAACAAGAAGGTACAAACTGTCATTATGCATCTGATAAGACACTGCTTTATTTGCTTCTTCCAGATATTGGTAATCCATGCATTAAAGAGAGCACAAATAAGCTGTTACTACAGTAATGCAGAATATTTTGATAAATAGAAGTTTAGTGTAACCAAACTACAGCAGTCTTTTTCTGATTTAGCACGTGGAGCAGCAGTAGCTGGCATGGCCGCGTTAAAGGAGGAATGAAGGGCTTTCAGAACTTCATGGTGTCTGATAGCAACATGACTTTTGTGGAATTTGTAGAGCTTTTCAAATCTTTCAGGTAAAATATATTTTTATTGTATACTAATTTCATTCAGCCAAGTTTATAAAAGAGCAAAAATTGAACTTCTCCACTCTTTTTGCAGTGTCCGTAGCCGCAAGGATCTGAAAGACCTCTTTGATATCTATGCCGTGCCTTGCAATCGATCCGGCTTAGACCCTGCTCCACTTTATACTAATTTGAAGATTGATGAAAATAGCAGTGGATTCCAGCCTGATTTAGGTTTGTTAAAGAGAAAAATTGAGCTGTTAGGCTTCTGAGCAACTTTGGTTATTGGCCTTAATAAAAAGTGTCTGAGTCTTAAAAAGAACTATCAGTTATAAGTTAAAGTAGAGGACTGCTGTCATGCCTCCACTAATACCCAGTTAGCAGGATATAATACAGAAATGAAGGGAAGGAAGAACATTCTAAATTAACCAAATATATTTGTAACCGATAATAGCAGAGACAGAAAACTTGCTGCTGAGTGGCTGAGCTCAAGGATCTGTACAGGTCGCAGGAGCTGTGGAAGGGCTGAAACACTGATCAAACACAGGGAGGAGAAATTGAGGCTGTGCCCTGTGTCTCATTTAGTTGGTTTTTTCCTTATCTGGTTTCCTACTGGATCTGCTTTATGTGGCGTAAGGGGAAGGAAGCCTCTGTCCCCCTTTATATTCCCAAGTTACCATAATCTAAGTCAGAACTTTGGCTACATTTAAAGAAAATGGTGTATTTCTGCCAAGCAGCTTGTGGGGAGTGTGCAGAACAATTGGCATGGGGGACTGCAAGAAGATAAATGGTGTTTGAACTGGAAGGGTATGGGGTTGCACACAGTGAAGGAAAGGCTTTGAGGCTGTTCATGATGGTGAGAGGAAGCAGGAGAGTCCTGGGTGACAGTGTGTGAGAGGCTGTGCATCCATGTTAAAGGTGTTGGGATTTCATTCATAATAATAGAATCCTTACAGGCTGCTCCCATGGAATCTCTTTCTTTCATTAGTGAATAGAAGGATGGGTTTGCTCTATTTACTTTATCAGGGCTAAAATATTCAGTCAGATACTCATGTGCATTGTATACTGTGCTATATTCTCTACAGGATATATAACACACATAATTTTTCAGTTTATATTTATATTCCCTTATTTTTCTTTTAAGATTTGTTGACTAGAAATGTTTCAGACCTTGGTTTGTTCATTAAGAGCAGGCAGCAGCTATCAGACAACCAGAGGCAAATATCTGATGCCATTGCTGCTGCCAGCATCGTAACCAATGGTACTGGAGTTGAAAGCACATCGCTGGGAATATTTGGAGTGGGAATCCAGCAGCTAAACGACTTCCTAGTGAATTGCCAAGGAGAACACTGCACCTATGATGAAATCCTCAGTATTATCCAGGTCTGTACTACAAATATCTTGTAGTTTCTTTTTACTTGAACTCTTCTATTCTCCCCACTAGCATTTTCTGTCAGTCAGAATAGCATCTGTGTGGATATCTCCTTTCACACTGATGTTGTCACTGCTGTTTACTTGAATTTAAAATTTAATATTATCTTTATTTGGGGCTAGAAAATTGTATGGATGTCCATACATAAATCCATTACAAAAGTCATGCAAATTAGGTTTTATTGGCTATGTGCGCTTTAGCAGGGAAGGGGTCACTACTTAGGAAAAATACTTTTGGCAGTTCATTGTTTTCTCCTAGTCTGTGCCCACATTTGATTGAACTTAACCCTAATTTGGAACTCTAAAAAGCACTATTTCCGCATACTTTTATTTTGTTATAAAAATGGTCCAGAGCAAACATGGACATTTTATTCCTTTATATACAATTGCTGAAGATTTTGGAAAGTGTGTAGAAAATTTTTTATTCCTCTAAACATGCATAATTAATAGCTTCAAAATTAACCCCCCACTTGACAGTTAGCAAAGGCTAAAAACTGTATATTTCAATTATCAATATGTAATACAAACTTGCCAGTTTAAAAGACAGAAATTCTAAAGAAACATCAAGTTAGAATACCACAAGTCTCTTTAATTTGATATGGTGGTATGTTGTGTTTAAGCATAATAGATAGGACTAGGATGCCTGTTCATAGATCCTTCTTAATTTCAGCTTGAGTCTGCTTTGAATAGGAGGTTGGAGTAGATGACCTCCCAACATCCTTTCCAACCTGAAAAATTCCGTGATTTACAATTATGAGTTTAGTATGCTTGTTTAGTGATTTGTAAAACATAATTTACAGGTACATAATTATCCACAGAAAGACTGGTTTTGCATACAAACTGATGAGTGCTATGAGCAGACTACACTATGAAAACATGCCAAAGATGTATTTCTAAGAATTGATATTATGTATCTCTTAAATTTCTTCCTCTTTATAGAAATTTGAACCCAGCATGAATATGTGCCAGCAGGGGCTTCTATCTTTTGAGGGATTTGCAAGGTAATTACTCATGTTAATTTATATATATATATATGTATGTATGTATATAAACCCACCAGTCTATTGATGTTTGTATGACAGTCACAAAATGCTCAGCACAGCATAAAATTTCCTCACATCTTCTCACTTCTAGATTTTTAATGGATAAAGACAACTTTGCCTCCAAAAATGATGAGTCACAGGAGAATGCTGAGGACTTGCACTTTCCTCTCTCGTATTACTACATAGAATCTTCACACAACACTTACCTTACTGGCCATCAGCTTAAAGGGGAGTCCTCAGTAGAGCTCTACAGCCAGGTATGCAAGATTGGATCACTGTGCAGCTTTCAACATGAACTTGTTTGTTTTACTGGCAAGTGGCAGAAACATGACCTTTTTGCTTTGAAAATCTAAATGTCCTAAACCCCTGCTTACAAAATGTTGGAAAACATGACGTGTGGGAAAGCTGCCTGTAAGCACAGTTGTGCTCAAATGCCTTTTCTAAGGCAAAAAAAAAAAAAAGGGTTTAGTTTGAGATTCATAGCATTTAGACACCAGTTGGTCTGACCCAACCTACTAAAATTAGACTTTCCCACAGGAAAGACTGATCTAATATTTTAGTTCATTCAGATGTCAAAAACACTACTGAAATACTGTACATTGCAATGCTAAGACAAATTTCAAATGGAACTATAACTTCTAAAAACATTACTTCTAGGAATATTCTACAGTTTTTTAGACTTTATGCCTTATTGGTGGTGAACAGGAAAAGAACGATTTCTCCCTAGGGCTTTTGATTCTATGTTTGTTTGTATATATATTTTTCATGTCTGTGTATTTACAAAATACTAGAGAAAGCATCAAACTTCCTGTCAGTAGTGTTTACATTACTTTAAATGTTAATGATGCGCCACTGAGAAGGGCTTGCCTGGTGTCCCATGTGCTCCTTCACCTGGGGTTATAAGACAGAGGGATGAGGCTGTGTTAGAAAATCCTGAATCACATGATCGCATTGAGTAATTCAATTGCAATTCAATAAAATTGATTAAGATGGTACCCACATTTCTGTTCTAACTATCCTCATAGAAGTTGTTTCTTAAGACATCTATTTATAAAACTAACAATAACAAAAAGAACCAGCAAACAAACTGCAGGTGCTAATCCCAGAAGCTGTCATGGGAGCAACCTGGAATAAATTGCCATGTTGGTTTATAGCTGCTTTTTCAGGTAGAAATATGGAAATGTTTCTCTCCCTCAGAAAATTAATCTATATGTTAGGAACCACCTTCTGCAAACAAATTCCCTGTGTTCTATAAGATACTATGAATTTCAAAGCTTTATGGTAATTCTCCTAAGAACATGCTTTCTTAATTTTGCCATTCTTTTTCAATGGGAAATGAGCAATACAGTTAGGGAATGCAGTTAGCTGGCGACTGTAGCCTCTGTGGGCTGTTTACTTCACAGATTGCTCTTTCCAGCACTCTTGCTGTATCACTGGGCTTTCATTCAGCTCTGCAGTGCCTCTATTCCGCTTCGATGTCAAGAGACTGTGATTTCGATGTGCTTACACTGTTCAATTTCATTGTAGGTTCTTTTACAAGGCTGCAGAAGTGTAGAATTAGACTGCTGGGATGGTGATGATGGGATGCCTATCATTTATCATGGGCACACTCTTACTACTAAGATCTCTTTTAAGGTATGCTGATTATTGCACACAGAAACAAAAAAAAATGAGAAGAAAATCAATATTTTTTTCTGTAATGAAGGAAAAAATTTGCTTACTAGAAAAATACAAATCCTAATGGGCTAAATCCCAATAGAACATAAGTTATGGACTATGTCAGACATGAACTCCACAATGCTAAAGATTATGCTTTTAAAATTAATTTTTATAACATATATGCTGTAATTTTCTGTCTTTTTGTTGTCAACACAAGTACCATAAGAAGGTATTATCAGTCCTGTTGTAACAAGATGCTGGCTTTCTTTGAAAGCAAACTGTGAACTCTTCCTTCTTAGAGAGGAAAACAGATGTCTTCCCCTTTCAGCTAACACTAAGTTAACTGAATGCTGCAAAATAATCACATGTTCTTTCCGTGGCCTTTCTTTGTCCCAGGAGGTGGTTGAAGCTATTGATCGCAACGCATTCATCACTTCCGACATGCCGGTTATCATATCCATAGAGAACCACTGTTCGCTGCCTCAGCAGCGCAAGATGGCTGAGATCTTCAAGGTAGGCCACGAGTGGCAGTAAATTACTCTAAGCACATGCCGTGGGATTTTTCATAATATATCACATGTTCTCAACATTTCAGAATGTGTTTGGAGATAAGTTGGTGACAAAGTTTTTATTTGAGAGTGACTTTTCTGATGATCCCATGCTTCCTTCCCCTGGCCAATTGAGAAGAAAAATCCTGCTGAAAAACAAGAAGCTGAAAGCTCATCAAACACCGGTGGATATATTGAAACAAAAGGTAAAATATCTCCTTAATAGCAAGCAGTGAGGCCTAACTTTTGTTAGAAATAATTCATTTGTGTTTGAAGTTTGTGCTGTTTCCATATTTACAGTAGAATAATCTAATGCATATTCATGCTTGGAAGACTCACAGTGAATAGCAATGCTTTCATATGAGTAGACAAGGCATATAATAAAATATAGATACAGCATAACTAAATTTTAGTGTATATTAATTCTGTAGTACTTCATAGTATTGTTAACACCACATGCCCTATGTGATGAACAGAAATGAATTTTCTTTCTGAGGCTATAACACTTATTCTTCATGTTTATTAGGAAATAGTTATTTACATTAAATATGTGTGTATATTTGCAATATGTAGTAATTGTTGGTAGAGTTCTGCTTTGTTTCTTTTTTCATATTCAAGCCAGGAAAATACTCTCTTAATCCCTTGTCACAGGGGACTCTGCTATTCAGACAGTGCTTATACCTGTATGAGAATTTTTTTGATTTCTAAAAATTAGAACTGCATCTATAGTAGCCTCAATATAATAATGACTATGGTTAGTCAGCAATTAGATTGAGTGTTCGAAAATGTAAACACAATTGCATTAGACTTAAATTCTTGTATCAGAATAAGTAAATCACACTGATTCATACCAGTATATGGACATTTTCCATCTTTTGAAAAAGTTTTAAACTGTTTCCAGAAAACCATACATCAGACTGGAAAAAAGCGGTCTTCCTTTGAATGATGTGCAAAGTGGGAATTTTCCCATAATTAATTAAATTTCCTATCTTATCAAGTGTTTTTCTTCCAATGCAAGTTTTCTTTACGTTCACACCCTTGAAATGGTGTTTTAGTTTGATCTTAACAATCTCAGTTATTTCTCATTCAGTGCTTTCATATAAACAAAATAAGATGCAAACAGTGATGAAAACCCTTTTGCTTTTCAAAAGTATCTGGCAATAATGTAATAAGTGATTCTGTTGTTGCAGGCTCACCAGCTGGCACATATGCAAGCACAGGCTAGCAATGGTACAAGCAACCCTACACCTACCAATGAAGAGGAAGAAGATGAAGAGGATGAATACGACTATGACTATGAATCTCTCTCTGATGGTAACAATATTTATTTATTTGTTTATTTATTACAGTGCTGTTGTTATAACTGTAGCAATAAGAATGTAAATATTCTAGTTCGGAAGTAAGGTAGATAAGTTCATCTTGCCTTGTGAGAGGAATATGTACTAAACATCCTTTGTGACCCTTTGTTGCAGTAGCCTCTAATACTGTGAAATTAATTTGACCATATAGAGGACTTAGATGTGGCTTTATGTCCAACCATTGTATGTTTTAACTTTGCCATGTATGCTAAATTCTAGTCTTTACAAATTATGTTACTTATACAGACACCTGAAAGCTCATGTTTGCAACAGGCAGCCCTTGCATCTGCATGATCTGTGAAGTACCATTTTAGTTACACCTTTGGTATCAGCTGTTCATGAGTAAAGGCAGAGAAGCTCCTGAGCCCTTGGTTTATTCAATGAAGATGGTTTTATTAAGGCTTCAGGTGCTCAGTGGAAAAATGGCAGGACATGCCTAAGTTACTTGCCTTGTAAGTTCATGGGCTGTCCATGCTTTGGCTGTTTTACCCTTCAGGAACTGGCAGTTTAGCATAAATCCACCTCTAGGAGCAGGTCATAGATTGGATTAATGATTAGCATGCCAGAGGTGATAAAAAAATACTGCAGTTAGTAATTTTCACTACTTCCTTGATTCTAGTACAGATGACAGAATGTGCCCTGCTGAGGCTGCGGAGCTGAAGTCATGCATCTTTTTTTCCTTCTTTTGCTATGGGGCTGGTTGATTTAGATAGAGACAACAACTAGAGTAAGAAAATGTCAAAAAACATTTAATTCTCTCAAGTTTTGCAAAGGATGCTTGTCAGAACCTCCATGTATGGATTGAACAAGCTGAATGCATGTAAATGAATTACTTGCTATTTTTAATTAGTAACTTTCAGAGAACATATCAAAGTATATCACAATATGTTTACCCAACGAGCAAGCAGTGATGGTACAAGTGAAACTAAGCACTTCAGGTAGTTAAGCCCTGCACCATTGTTAAACTCTGTAAATGAGCCACAGAACTGACCAAGGGGACAAAAAGTTACAGATGTGCTTCAGTGTAGATAAATGTAAGGTTATACATTTGAGGGAAAACCTTTTAACCTTGATTGTATGATTCTAAGATCAAGGATGGCAGTATCAGAGATCATGGAATTACTGAAAGTTGTCTGCAATGCTCAGCTTGGTGTTCAGTGACAGCCAAAAGATGGAGATCATTGGGGATAGTGCTGAAAACAAAGTATCTTTTTGCTTCTGTATAAAACCTTAATATGCCACAACTTGACTGCTATGTCCAGTTCTTCCAGCCTCCAGAGCTCAAGAAGGATATGGTGGAGTTAAGGAAGTTAGAGTGAAGGGCAGCCAAAAGGTAAAGGGAGTGCAGCAGTGGCCTTGCACAAGCCTGAGAAGGCTGGAATTCTCCAGCTGGTAGAGAAGGGGACTGAGAGGTGAATTGGAAGCAGGTTTACTAAATCATGAAGTAGTGGATAAGGGGAGTACAGAACTGTTTTACTCTTTACATCTACGAGATGCTCAGTAAAACAAGTGGAAGATGAGTCTAAAACCGGTAAAGTATTTCTTTGTGCAGCTGGTAGTCCTGCAGCACAGGACTCCTTTCCAGGTTGTCTCTTATTTACATTATTTGCTTCTGTGTTTAATGATTTAAAAAATAGTCACAACTGTTCAGGACCTGTCACTGCTTGTGGAATAGCAGATTTATTTAATGCTAATATGAACATTCATGAATTTGATATCAGTGCTGCCTTCAGTTGTGTTTTGCTAGAAAGTTGGCCTTACTGGCTACTTGAGAATACTCTGTGTGTGGGGCAGAGTGGAGATAGTGAAGATGTAAATTGCAGTGAAAACTTAGATCTTTGCTAACAGACTTGTGAAGAAAATACTGCAAACTAACTGCACTAAGTGACTTTTGAGCAATGTTCTTGTTAAGAAAAGGTTTGAGAAATCTGAAGCTATCAAGAAACATTCTCACCATTCAATATATGAAGAAATCTGCAGCATTATTTACTACTTTATTACAATAATAATTCTTTGGAGTCTTTAATTGTGTTAATATTTTGGCAAAACTAATCTAAATAGTGGTCTGTAAACTTTCTAAAAGAGATTCAGTTTTATTTTTCTTACTGATGTATTTTTTGTGTAAGTCTAAAAGTTTTACAACTGACACTAAATTTTCATTTTTCTGGCTATAAATCTTAATTTCCTGTACTCTTATTCCCTCTCTGACTCGTTTCCCTGTAGCTGATGTCCTTAATGCTTCTCCTGCTCCTAACAGCCAGGAAGGTAAAAGCCATTTGGTTGAGCATTTTAACTGCATGAAATCAGCACTGCATCTCCAGCCTGTTCAATGTGACAATGTGAATATGTGATTTTTACTTCATATTATAAATGCAATCAGATAGTGATATTTTTATGCAGCTCAGGAGCTGTTTGAAGGCTGCATGTGTGACACTGGTTATGCATAAAAAGAATATGGTCAAAGCATCAGAAATATCAGGAATGAAATAAAGCCATTCCCTTTGTGACAGTTGCAATATTTTGGTCCCCAAAAACCAAATTAGTAGATATATTATTCTCTGGTAAATATGTAGCTTTGAAAAGGTATTTCTATAGACGGAAAAAATGTTTGTGCATGGTGAAAGTAAGGAGATGAAAGCCAAAACTCACTGTACAAAAGCATGTACATATTTGATGTAGTTAGTTGTGTTTGAACACCTTTTGTCATTCAGGACTGTCGGTTTTAGATGGCAAACTTAATTCATTAGATGGTTTGGTTTTAAGGATCTTTTGAGCACAAAAGGAAGTTAAAGGTCTTAACCAAAGCCAAACATTAAATTTTTAAAGTAAAAGGTTACTACTAGAAGATGATGCTTTGACCAGTAAATGCATTATCTTAGCATCTGGTTATTCATATAAGATTCACAGCACTGTCCACATATATTGTTAATTCAAATTAAATTTCCAGTTGAAATTGTTTAGCTTTATGTTGATTAAAATCCCATTAATTTTTAGATAACATTCTTGAAGACCGACCTGAGAATAAATTATCAAGTGATAAAATGCAGTTTGAATATAATGAAGAGACTGCCAAGCGACTAAAGAAGGCTGATTGTGCCACTTACAGTAATAAAGGAAAGGTAGTTCTGCTTTTTCCTTCCTTTGTTCTCAGCTGCACTTTGATATATAACCTAGCTTCAAAAGGATTTGGACAGTTTTGGTAACTGAGACGTCAGATGACAAATGCGCTTTAATGAAGACAAATAATAGAAAGCATGGAAAGGCACCTGAGAAAATAGATTAAATACAATAAACGCTCAACATACTGTTCAAAAAAAGTCCTCAGAGGTTATTGTACGTATAGGCTGTTTGACTGAAAACTTAACCATTGTTGGTCTCAAGGAAAGCTTCATTGAAGTGAGATCCAGAAGCTTATTTAGAAATTTAATTTCCATTCAATTTTCATTGACAGAACTGAAGATTTCACCTGAATCTTCATCATCTTTGTGTATCAAAGTAACTTTAAAATACCTCACTATGGTATCAGATAACCACAGTACCTCTTAGTAAATCACCTGACAGTGGAACCAAGTGCATTGGTGTTTAGTAAATTGTATTTTCTCCTGAACATGGATGTATTTTGTCTAAATGTTTGTAGAACTAACTGCGATTAAGGCCTTTGCACACTACTGCAGAATCAGTAAAAGCTATTACTGTGTAAATGTGCACACGAAGGGAGATGTGTTAGGTGGAGACACAATCATATAGGAAGAAAGAGGTAAAAACATTTTAAAGATGTAAGAAATGCAAGATTTCTTCCACATTCAGTAATATTATTATTGTATGTTCTTGGAATTGTCACTCAGGTTTATGACATGGAGCTGGGTGAAGAATTCTATCTTCCTCAAAATAAGAAGGAAAGCAGACAAATAGCCCCAGAGCTATCAGATCTTGTCATTTACTGTCAAGCCGTAAAGTTCCCTGGTAAGTACACTGCCCTGTTTTATTGCTCTAAGCTTTCTAATTCTTGGAGACATTATGTTTATGTTTGGAATTAGTTTGAAGTAGTCGAGGAGTTTCGTTCTTGATGATTTGGTAGTCTTCAAAATAACAGCTCCTGGCTGAGAAGTAGTATTCATAAATTAAGTGACTACATACTGTTTGTCATATTAAAATGTTTACAGAAGTGAAATTTGCCAGTCTTCACAACTTAGACAACTGCTTCAGTGCCAAATGCTAGATGACAGAAAGCTTCTCTTAAGAGCTCTGAGTTTCCATGTAAGGACCTACTGAATTAGGAAGGAAAATATTCTTAAGACCTTGATGGAACAGCATGTCACATTTCTTTAAGTGACCTCAGTTCAGAGTGTGTCATCTTTGCCTACCTTTGTTTTCCCCAAGTGGACAGGAGAGGAGCCTTTTCATGGGGTGGGTGAGAACAGCTGATTCCACACTCACACACTGTCTTCAAGCAAGGGGTTAAGGGAATAGGAGTGTCTTCTTCTGTACAGTAGAAAGAATAATGTTTGCAGAGAAAAGGAGAGGGAGTAACTGAAGAGATCACTCATAGTTACTTGTTCAGTATGAAATGTGAGGTTGGGTTTGGGTATATTTTGGCTTATATTGTGTACATAAATACTTTTAAATTGAAAATTTATTGTTTATTGATATGTTTAATGTTTTGAATGAAAAATCTGCTTTTTAGTGTGGTATGGTTCTCTGTGGAAAACTTAGCAATTCTGCCAAATCATGATCTTATACAAATAGAACTATAATCAGATTAGAGAAGCTAACCAAACATAAAATAGTGTCAAATAGGCAAGATAAACATGCTGAAAAATGGACAGACATTCTTTGATAATCCTCTATAACTTTAAAAATTGTAGGTGTCACTTGTAAAAATAATGACTTCTTAAAATTCAAATCTGATACTCTTTTTAATGAAATCTGCAAGGAGATATCTTTCAAATAAAATATTTTCTTTTAAAGAAAGATATTCAAGATTAAACAGGGATAGCTGAGTTGTTCCAAGCATTTTGACGCATGAAAAAGTTGATGTTCTAAGAAAACTTTGAAATACTTAATTTTTAATATAATTTTGGTTATAAACAAAATAGCTGCTTTCCCTGTCAGATTCCTCCCTCTTGCTTTAAAGGGGTTATGAATAGAATGATTAAGAAAATGAGCTCCTTTCACAGATGAACACATAAAGCTATAGAAATTACTTTTCCAATGAATTTTTTCTCCTTTGAGACAAATATTGCTTTCTCTGCAAGTGATGTAGACTTCCGTGACCACCATGGCACTGATTGGATTCCTCTGCTCAGCCGGAGGGCACAGACATGCTGCAGTACCATACCCCAATATTGTCCATTAATGATGGAAACATGGCTGGTAGATCCATGACTGTGTACATCTATTGACTGCATTCCTAACCGGCTCAGAAGATAGAAGAGTTTTGAAAATAGGGATTGCAGAATTCATGTCAGTGTCTAATCAATGATGTAAATATTTTATTTCTCCTGCCTTCATATATTTTTATTCTCTGTTTACACTTGCCTACTTCCCTGAATGTTAATCACTGATTTGTGACTATAAAAAAGGACAAGGACCATTATGTTCATTTATCCTAGCCTACTGAGTAACACAGACTTCCCTAAGCATCCCTGGTCAAAACAGAATTTATCATGTAGAGAAAATAACTTTTTTTGTTTATAAAATCTCTAGTAACAGGGAACCCACCACAGCTCTTGTTGTTTCCATGCTTTTTGCCCTTACAGTTCAATTTCAATCTGTTGGATATCACCATGCCATTATCTGAGGGGGTGCAGGTCTGTTCTCTTGTGTCTCCCAGGGTGAGGCCAGTGAAGCACACCTGAACACAGGACTGCTGTAACCCACTGGCACACAGCACATTGCCTTGGTGCTGGGAATCCTCACACAATGAGCACAGAAACTGAGTACGTAAAAGTAGAATTTGCACAATCAAGTGAAGAGAGCAGGGAGTCACCTGAGATAACTGGCATGAAATTCAGGCACTGTCTCATTGTGTCAGACTATCTGCCCCTATAGTATCACTTTTTAAAAAATGGAAGTGAACATAAAAAGAGGCACCCTATATAGAAAAATACTGCAAATTCTTTTTCAAGGTCTGCAAACCTGCAGACTGTTTCTTGGTCTGAAACATGTGGTGAGAAGGTGGCAATTACAGTTAAAAGTGTTATGTCAGTATGGTTAGAATAAGAAGGGCAGAGAAGTTTGCAGTCATCTGGATTAAAAAATCTAAAAGCAGTAAAGCAGTGGGGTTATATCTAACACGAGAGACAGGCACTAAGCTCTCTAAGTCGAAGAATGTAGCATAGGGGTCGTAGGGAAATACAAAACATGCCATCTGTCTTTGTGGTAGTATGGTAGGATCTCTGTATAGTATGATGGGATCTAAGCTGGTTCTACTTTGACCAGAGGGGTGGACTGTATCCTTGGACTAAGGACATCCATATGGGTGTCAACCTCCAGTATTTTGCAAATACATGATCCTATGAATAGGTAAAGCTGTATTTTGGAGTCAAGTTTAAATTGGAGTGAAAAATGGAGCGAAAAATGGAGTTTGCCTATGGGAAGAGATGTGTCACATGCAAAGCGTGGCCATGGGAAAGACAAAGGAAACTCCCAGCTGCCCCTTACCCTGTGGCCACTGCATTGGGTTCTGTCAACTCGAGGCTTTGCATTGCACTCTGGTGATTTATGAGGTTAGTTTGTTTCCTCAGTGACTGTCTCCACAACAGGATTTTGAAACCTGGATGTTGCTTGCCAAATCCATTTGATCCATTGAAAACTGGGATTAAATAGTGCTGGAAGCACATGGTGCATAACTTCTCATTCTTCCAGTCAGTTCATATTCCTTGCTCTCAGTTTCCACCATCTTTTGTGGTTTATGTGTGTGCTTTGGCACAAAGAGACAGTACCCCTCTAATATTGAATACATTTATGTATATCCTAAATTATACTAACCCAAACAGTTCCATTGAAACTATCTACATAATTTTACTAAGTACATGTACACATGCCATAAAGATTGAGAGCTGAAAATTTACAGCTGTGGACAGACTTCAGTAGAAAAGAAGACAATATATCCTTTTTGTGATTTACATTTGTATTTGAAATAATAGTGTTAAATTCAGAACTGTCTTTAGACAAGTGTGAATTGATGTGAACTAATGAGGAACATTTTAGGAGTCACAGGCATCTAGCAGTGTGCTTGCTCTGTTATATTCTACATTGCAAGTACATCTTGGGTCTGTGAGACCATCCCACACCTCACTGCTGTGGGTCCCAGAATAATCATTGTGCATTTTGACTTTGACTTACTTCAGTTTTGGTCTGCCCTGTGCTCTCTCCAAGTCAATAGAAAGAAACTGACCTCAAGTGGAATTAAGTCTGTTTACTTTACAGGGATTTAGGTCATGATTTTAATGATCATGTTTCTAGAATGCACAAGTTTGAGTAATAGCAATACTAGGGTTTTTCAGCTCCACTTCTAGTATATACTGGCCGTTAAATGCATAATGGTTTTGCACACCTACCTGCATTTCCCAGCATTGAATTACAAATAAACAGAAGAAGGTAACTCTGAAAACATCTTAAACTGTTTAATCAACAGCATTTGGACCTTTTCCTTTATATTGTGTCTTTAAATCACAGTCTCGCATTTATTTAATTATGTAGGTATCCTATCCTAGATGAATTCCTTGACATTCACTTCTGTTTAGATTTATTGCTTCTGTAGAAAATATTTTTATTTTTTTTAAAATTATTCTAAGGATGAGTACTTTGGGACTGTTACTGCAGATTTTTTTTTATTATAAATTAGGGACCATTTGGTAATTTGAGAGAAAGCCACTACCTTCCTCAAGCCAAAAAGTAAAATGGAGAAAAGTTACATTACAGAGGGAGAATGGTATATTGTATTGCTTTGTATATGTTGCTTATACATTATTTGTACACATACATGTATATGTTATATACAAAAATCTATATAATATATACATACATAGAGGCAGGTATATATGTAAGGATGTTAAATTATGGAGAAAAATACACCACACAGGAGTATTAATGCCTTCAAAAATAATGTAAAATATGATGGAAAATATCATGCCCTCTTGGTCATGTTTTTTGGCTCATTTATTTTACATTTATGGGAACAGGCTTGTCAACTTTAAACCCATCTGGCTCTAGCAGAGGAAAAGAAAGAAAAAGCAGGAAGTCCATTTTTGGCAACAATCCTGGCAGGCTGAGCCCTGGGGAGTCAGCTGCTCTTGCCAAAGCATCTGGAAAAGGTAAAGTTAGCAGCATCTTTCACCAGTCATGTGGAATGACTCTGTAATCCAACACATGTACCAGACCAGGTTGTTAAAGATCAAATACTTTGCAATGTGTAAGATGTTGAATTTTGGAATGGTTTTTTGTTACTGCAGCAGTTATTACAGTAACACTATTATAACTGAAGTGTTGAGTGTGGAATGTTAAAATAGCATTACTGGGTCAGAAATGTGATGACCCTAGTTCATAAACAATTCAAAACTAACATACATTTTAAGTGATGTATGTTAAACTTTGTATTTTAAAAAGTATAAATGAATATTTTGAAAGTGCAAATGGAAGGCAGAACTGTTGGGCTGGATCCAGAAAAGAATTTTTATTGTCTGAAGTAGGACTTAGTTGCCTAAAACTCAGCCAAGTCCAGATGTGTGCTTGTGCGAATCAGACTCTGCAGGTGATTCACTTTGTGAACCTGGAAATTGTGCTTCTGCCTATGAACAGATGTAAAGAAACACAAAGAAAGGACAGAAAAGGTTCTGGAAACCCAGATCCCTTGCCTTTCAAGTGATTGCCATAAACAGAAGAACTCATTTTCTGGCTCAGGGAGTGTTGCATTTCTTGCAGCCCAAGGGCACAGCTGCAGCAGACAGGCTAGATTTCCTTTTAGAGGTCAGTGTCCTAAAAATGAAGAAGCCTGGTACCTAATTCTGCTGCCTTTGTTCCCTAAGTCTTACAGTCTGCAGATTGCTTGATTGGAGACTTAACAGATGACTTTCAGTCTTGCCTCCCTTCCTCTTGTAAAATGTATTAACAAGAAGAAGGGACTTCTATTCATTTATTTTATTCAGGGAAATGCCAACTAGGTGTTTATTTATTTATTTAGCACATCTAATCATTGTATTACCACAGTACTTAAACTTTCCTCTGGATTGTTCTTACTGCCTAAGAAGGAACATGACACTTACCCTGAGTAGTGTCATTTTCCAGGATCTTCTTTTTCTACCATAACTAAAGCATGCACACATACCCCACTAGAAAACATGGCATTTTTAGTGTCTCTGGACCTGCAGCTGTAACTTGAGGGTACTGATTATTTTCCAGGTGCTTTGGATGTGATGCGGCAGACCTGGGAAGATCCCTGCTCTCCTTACAACTCTCCAGCTTCTCTCAGTGCCATCATCAGGACGCCCAAGTGCTATCACATCTCCTCCCTGAACGAGAATGCTGCCAAGCGACTGTGCAGGCGCTACTCCCAGAAGTTGATCCAGCACACCACCTGCCAGCTCCTGAGGACCTACCCTGCTGCCACACGCATTGACTCCTCGAATCCCCATCCACTCATCTTCTGGCTCCATGGTGTACAGCTCGTGGCTCTGAACTACCAAACAGATGGTATGGGGGCACAAACACATTTAAATACTTTTATTTACACATTTAAATAATTTTAAATGTGATATGTCTTTAAAATGTGAATTTGTATTTGGCATTTGCTTGTCCCTGCTCTCACGAGGGGATCTGCCTGTCAGTGCACCTCAGCACAAGCAGGTTCATACAACAACCATCGGTCCTTGAGAGTGGTGATCCCAGAGTTCAGGAGCTTTATGCCAATGCAGCACATCCTGATATAAGACAGAAATGCCTGGACAGCAAGACCTTCCATTTTTATTTTTATTTTATTGCTGAAGGTTGCTTTTTCCCACCAATTCAAGAAACTGTTATACCTTTCTGATAATTTCAAGTATAAACAGGTGCTGAACTATTTTTAACTTGAAAGTGCTGACATGGATGCTGGTTTAATGTTGATCAAAACATTTTTGGACTATTTGCTATCCTATTTCCTTCACCTTTTTGATGTGGGGTCTGTTAGGTCATCTACAAAGCTACACAGTCAGTGCTTTTTCATTCTTCAGTTCAGGGCACATAACTAGAAACTTTTCAGAGAATTGGTGTAGGCAAACCCTACAGTTCAATAAAGACAAGGGATAGGGATAGAAAAGAATAAACTGTTCTTATAGTTTTGCATAATTATTGGATAAACTGGGTATATAAATTACAGCTATCTCTGAAAACCAGGAATGAAATGATAGTACACAACTAAAATAATTTTTAGAAAGATACTTAAAACATGGCTTTGTCTTCACTGTTAAGAGTTTTTCCATTGTATCATTGCTCTCACTCAGTTTTGGCTGCTTTACTTTCACAGATCTTCCTCTGCAACTCAATGCAGCAATGTTTGAGGCTAATGGTGGCTGTGGATATGTTTTGAAACCTCCAGTTCTGTGGGATAAAAATTGTTCAATGTACCAGCAGTTTTGTCCATTGGAAAGAGACTTTGATAATAAGGAGCCAGCTATATATTCTTTAACAGTAAGTACATTAAAAGGGAACTTCATAGAGCCAAACAGATAAAAGTAGACAAGGTGTGACTGCAGTTAACCACAGTTTAACCAGCACTACAGTCATGCTTCTAAATGTAAGGATTGAACATTTGATTGTTGCTTGTACCTCTGAAGGTCAGCACAACTAACAGAAATGGGAGAGGGAAGGAGCAAAGATTTGTCTTTATTTTATTTTATCGGCTCGTTTTTATCCATAGTTACTTTCACTGTTTCCTTCACAGTATTTGTCAAAATCCAGTCCTGAAAGCATTTTCCTTGGGACTACACAACTGTGTAAAATTACACATGTGCCTTGATGTTTGACATATTTGTGAACACTTGAGAAGATACACAAAAAAGCCACTATGAAAAGCTGTAATGAATCTTGAAAAAATATTTTTTAAAAGTTACATAATAAGAGTTATAATTCATGGATTTTTGGACAAAAGAAAAAAGTGTGTCAGAAAAGTGAGATTCATAAGAATCATAATTCTCCCAGCTGTGGTAATTGCACACCTAATTCTTGTGTTGCATATGCCAAAGCCAGCCAGAGATCACTGCCATCATCCCAGAGTAATGGAGAAGAAAATGTGATCCTTTTTGACTACATTACTGGTACATTCTTTCTGGATTAGCTTTCAGATGCCTTGAATGGTTACACTCATGATGTATAGAGTGGTTTTTTTCAGAGAAAAGACACCACAGCAGTGGTCTTGTGGGTGGGGTTAAGGCAGCTCTGCTTCTGAAATTACTGCCCTGGCAATTACAAAAGCAAGGGAGTGTTGTAATTAAATCAACATGTTAACAAACTGCGCTTAGGAGTGTCTAAACAATATTTAGCTCAGAATCATGACAGCAAAAGAATTACTCCACTAATTGGTTTCTCTGTGTACTCCTCGGCTTCAGATCGTGTCTGGACAGAACGTTTGTCCCAGCAATAGCACGGGCAGTCCGTGCATTGAAATCGATGTGCTGGGGATGCCTCTGGATAGCTGCCACTTCCGGACAAAGCCCATCCATCGCAACACTCTCAACCCCATGTGGAACGAACAGTTCCTTTTCCGTGTTCACTTTGAAGATTTGGTCTTTCTCCGGTTCGCAGTTGTTGAAAACAACAGCTCAGCTGTAACAGCTCAGAGAATCATTCCCCTAAAAGCGCTGAAGAGAGGTACAGTATGGTCTGTAGTGACACCCTGTGCCAAGATGCTCCAGCAGATTCCTGGACTGAATCCTTCCAGGGCGACATTTTTAATCAGATAGGTGTATTTTTCTAGAGGAGACAGGGAGTAAATGTCAGACAACATACTATGTCCTGGCAGTACAGTGCTGATCTGAGAGATGCCCTGGCAGCAAGCAGCTACCCCAGCGACTTGTCAGAAGTCCAATCCTGTGCTCTTGTGCAGACAGGGGCATCTTACACCTGCTCTGATCCTGAGCCATGTTTGTGAGGTTATGTTCACCTGGAGACTGGTTGCTCCCGTAGGAAGCATGGAGTGGTTTCACTCCCTGCCTTGTCCTTTGCCCAAGAAGCTGCCGTAACAGGTGATCACTGGGCACAGGGGAGTTGCACTTCTCCCAGCTGTGGCTGGAGAACAGTTGAAGGAGGGGTGAAAGAGAGTGAGAGAGATGAGGAAACCTCACTAATTCTGTGACACCTGGGGGAGGGAGTTTCCATGTTGTCCATAGCTCTTTCACACTTGCCTTGTGTCACTGTAATACTGCACAACTCTCCTTGTTGGCCTGTGAGGAGATCTGGTCACAGCCATGCATGTTCCCGGTGAGAATTTGACCTTGTTTAATTCATATCCTAATATTCAGATACTTTATGTATGAATATATTGAGTGTTATGGCAAAACAAAGGTAGGCTGCTATATGAGCCACTCAGCAGTTCATAGCATTTGGGTTGCACTGTTGTACAGTGTTAATGCAGTGTTATATATGCCTTAAATCCTGTCTGTGTGAGAAATTGTAGCTAGAAATACATCAAATTTGAGCTTTCCGTTTATGAGACTTGTATCCTAGGATGTGGCAAAGTATTTACAGAAAGACTTTTCCTCTTTAGGCTATCGACATGTCCAGCTCCATAACCTGCACAATGAAACATTAGAGATTTCCAGTTTGTTCATAAACAGTCGGAGAATGGAAGAAAGTCCCTCTGGAAACACTCTGCCTGCATCTATGGTAATTTAATTTTGTGTGTGTGTATGAATTACCTGTATTCTTGTTTTAATAACTACTATGATGTGAAGACTTCTGGAGCCAGACTGTTCAAAAATGTAAGCCCTTAAACATGCACATTCTTCAGAAGATCTTGATCCCTACTTCTTTTTGACTTTGATGGAAGTAAGATTATCCCACCTGGCTAAAACTGTGGGACGGTCAGTCTTTTCAGAGCCTGGCTCCTCTGGTGTATTTAGGTATAGCACAAGAACTCCTGGGCTGGAGGAGTGGTTGAGCAGTAAGGTTCAGTGCTGCCTCATGCATTCCTTTATGCATGAATTGTAAGCAAAGCATTTGGGACAAAAAAAAAAGGCAAATTACCAACAAATTTGGAATAATGAGAGTAAAATTGAATTCCATTACAAGAAAATAAGGACTATATTTCCATAAATACACATATTTATATATGTGTGTGCACACATTTTATATGGACAAATATGTATACATACATATACACATATCTAAATATATGTATGTATGCATGCATAGATGGATGTGATTTTTTTTTTTTAATAGCCCTTAATATTAGGTTACCTGGCTTATGTTTTAGGAACTTTAAACATGTATATTATAATTTTGCTGACTCCTCAAGTGTTAGATAAAACCTCCTGAGCTCCTGTTTGTGCAGCAGATGTGTTGCTGATACTATCCTCTTGTGAATACATGCCAAACATGTATCTTGGTGAATTATTAGGGCAGAAAGGAAGAATATAAATAGTTTGGAGGTTAAAACAAAGCTATAGATTTCCATCCAGTAATCTGTATGCTGCATCCAAATAGTCCATGTTCAGCTAGGATGGGTACTGAGGAATAGAGGTCTGCCCTTCACTGGAAAACTTCCTTTTTCTTTGTTCTCTTCAGCTTTAAGGTAGGGTGGGGTCTTTTGGCGCGTTTGTTGGGGGCTTTTTAGATGCCTCAATCTGTAGTGTAAGAAAGACCTATGTATTAACCTGATAGCTTTGCTCTGTCAAGGTCCTTACAACTTTTGTGTACAGGTTTTTTTAAGCAGCCTAGAAATAACATGCCTGTTTAAAAGCATCCAGTAACCTGTTGAATGTTGTCTGAACAGTTGTTTAGCCCGGGGGAAAGGAAAGCTGCTGTGACTTACAAAGTGACAGTTCATGGAATTCCAGGCCCGGAGCCTTTCACTGTTTTTAACGTAAGTGCGGGGACCACGGCTGCACAGCTGCTCCATCAGGTAAGACAGCCAGACTTTATGCTGAATTGCAAACTCCAGTTGCAGGAATCCACACTAGCATCGTCCTGGACATTTGTCTCCCTGCGTTTCTCCAACTGCAGGGTCCTTGTAGTTCATTCATCACAGCAAGGAGATGCTGTTAGAAATGTGTTGCTGTGGAATTAATTATGTTGCAAACACAGAATATAATCAGTGAAATCTTCCCAATCTTGGCTTCAGAGAATGGGTTTATAACTTTAGAACATATTCCCTTTTAGTGTTTTAATATTTGGGCATATGCAGATGAGAAAAACAATCCTTCTGGCTGACAGAGGTGGTGGGCTGTCCTTACAAGGGCAAACATTTCTGCACAATTCTTTGAACTTGAGCACCATAGGAATACAGAGTAAAAGTTAGAGGGCTAAGTTCATGAGTAGAAAAACCAGTTAACTCAACAGGGATTGTTATTCTAGCAGTGGGAAAAGACTGTACTGTCCTGGGATTATGAATAAATTGTCTGGCCAGCCAAACAGGACAGAAATAAGCTTAAATAGTACTGCCTTGTCTGGGATAGTTGAACTGCTTGGCTGCGCTAAAGAGAACAGGGCATTACCCTGGAGTAAAATATCTGAATAATAAATAGCACATCCGAAATCCTCCCTGCACTGTCAGAACAGTTATTGATTCTTAAAGCTTCCTTATTCATTCTCATTTATAACTCCTAATTATGCAGTGTTTATATTTAGCATTCTAATTGTTGTGTGTTTATTATGGTCTGTCTTAGCTCTTGGCTACCATAAAAGGCACTGAGTCATGCGCTGCAGACTATTTTCTGATGGAAGAGAAAAGTTTTATATCTAAAGAAAAGAGTGAATGCAGAAAGCCACCATTCCAGAGAGTGATTGGTCCTGAAGAAGGGCTAGTGCAGCTTTTGAACAGTTGGTTCCCAGAAGAAGGATACGTTGGAAGGATTATCTTTAAAACCCGAGAGGAAGTAAGTCTGTTTTAGATAAATTGTTATTTACAAAAATAGCTAAAAACAGCTCTTTGGACCAGGAAACAAAAGGGTGCAGTTACTTGTTTCACTACTTGGTGAGTAATGTCAATGCTGTGTTCATTATTTAAAAACAAACGTAACTCTTGAGTGAGCAAGGACAACTAGACCTTATGCACCTGCGTGACACCAACTGGACCTCACTCAGCTCTGGTATCAGCTGTGTGATGTTTAATCATTATTGCTCAGTCACCAGTTCACTGCCACTACCTTACTGTTTTCAGTGAGGCTTCTAATTTAATGCAAGGACATTATCCCATGATAGGAAATTAATATAAAGAAAGATAATAGTTAATACCAGAGGATCAGAGATAACAGAACTCCAGCCAACCATTAGCAATCAGTTTACATGTCAGCAACTTCTTATCTAGAAAAATTAGAAATATTTTGAATATTAAATTATAAAAGCCACAAATAATTATTATCAATTATAGCCTAAAATAATGAATTTGGTGAATTAATTTAAAGGAGGAAGGTGGAGTGATTACTTCAGTTTAAACTATGAGCAAAGCATCTACAGCTTGAAAATATGCTAGCACCCAGGCTTGTGAGAGAGAGACAAAAAAAGCAGGACACTTAATGATCGCATTTTCACACACACTTTCTTTGGTCAGTTCAGCCTATAAAAATGCTTGCTTAGTACACAGATTTTACATACACAAATGATAGAGATTTTCTGAGATACCTTGAATTGAAAAAATATATTTTTGATTATTTTGATAGAACTTTCGATAAAGCTTCAATTTGACAAATTACCATTAAATTACACAAGTCTACATTTTATTTTCCTTTATTCCTAATATTTGGGGAAAAAATGATAAAAAATTACAAGATAGAAATTTGTTTGTGGAAATAGTAACCTACCAAATTCTGTTGACTGCAACAGTGACTTTGTCAGTGTACCCACACTTCTCACTGCCAAGCCCCATTCTTTCAGGAAACAGGTTAAAATCTGTCTTAGCTCATGTGAAAATTATGCTGCAATTTTGTCCTGTGATGTGAGTACCTCGAAGCATTATTCTTATTTGAGCTTTTCTGCAGACAGCGGCAACCAGAAATGAAGCTGCAAATCTGATTGGAAAAACAAGGAGTGGGTCCACTGGCAGGGTGTTTACAGCTTATGAATCCAAGCTGTGTTCCAAGGCGTTGGACAGAAATGCATGCTCTGAGAGAAGGTGCAGGGAAGGAATTCTGTCTTAGAATCTGCAGTAGTCATAGAGCCTGAAAAGGGACAGAGAAACAAGCAGCCTTCCTCATGCTCCACACCACAGGAAACTTTGCTCAGACTGCTTGCTCTCTAAATACTTCTGGCTTTAGTGCAGGGACAGGAGAGAAAAAAACCTTTCCACCATCTCCCATCTCACTGCCACCATTACATGACAAAACTTAACTTTGTGTACTTCAGGAAAGAAAGGATTTAAGTGACTATGCATACGTTTCCATTCCTCGCCTATGCAAGGTATTTCAGTAGTGGCTTGTCAAAACTCTTCTATAATGCATTTAACAAAATGGTACTGGGGCAACAGCAGTCTCCAATTTCCATGTGATAAAACCCTTCTGTGACCACTAGCTATTAGTTACATCTCTGAAGTAAATGAATTTGGCTCTCATTTTCTCTGTAGAACCTAAACGAGAGAAATGTCTTCCAAGAAGCAAAGGAAGAAGCAGCCATCAGCTCTGAGGATGACAGTTTCTTTGTTCAGGTACACGACGTCTCCCCAGAGCAACCACGCACCGTCATCAAGGCTCCGCGCTTCAGCACAGCTCAGGACGTCATACAGCAGGTGAGCTGCACCTCTCCCTGTTAACATGCAGGGTGGAGCCTGATTTCACACAAGAGAAGGTGGGGTTTGTTCTCAGCACTAGCTGAGGAATTGGTTTAGTAACCTGAATCTGAGGGAATACCTTTTTTTTCTCTGCTTTTAAACAGACTCTTTGCAAAGCCAAATACTCCTACAGCATTTTGAACAATCCAAATCCAAGTGATTATGTGCTCCTGGAAGAGGTGACAAAAGAGCCAACAAACAAAAAGTCCTCAACATCTAAACCATCTCAGAGGATTCTCTCTGACCAGGAGTGCGTGTTTCAGGCCCAAAGCAAGTGGAAGGGAGCAGGAAAATTTATCCTTAAGCTCAAGGAACAGGTTCAGGTAAAAAATGCAGTACTTTGGAGCAGGTGTTGTGATCAGCTTAATGGGAACCTGCTTTCACTGGGAGGGAGACACAACTGGCATGAGGACAGAACAAAACACAGGCTCCTTTTCCCTGAAGCTCCCTTTTTTCCTTTGCAAAACTGCATCAGTTATATCTAGCAACATGACTCCCTCACAGCCTGCAAATCCAGGACAACCTTTATCTGCTACCAGCTTTCTGTTTTTCAAAATCTTCTGGCTGTGCATGCCATGCTCTCCATCATAATAAAGGACCATTCAAATGGGCAGAGCTTAAAAGCTACTGGAATAAAGTCCCCTTTATTCCTGCCCAGTGAAAAAGTTATTCTGTTGCTTTATCTCAGGCTTTAGAAAATGGCAGGAATGAAGTATGTGCCTGCTAGGAGAAGGAGCTGTGTTCTCCCTTCCTGCAGACACCACCAATCCACCACAGCTGTTGCTTTAAAGTAACTGTATGATAAGCACAGATCTTTTTATACAAGTTTTTACTGAATTTGCTAAACATATCTTTCACAAGGCGTAATTTTTAATTAATTTATTCAGAACAAAAAGGAGGATGTGCTTGCCTGTGAAAGCACAGCCATACTGAATTTCAAAGGAAAGCCTGGTTAGAAATACATTAGATGTTCTCATGTTAATTCTGGATTTCACAGCTAACAAGCACCTGTTAAACCACTTACATAATTTTGTGTTTTTACAGGCAGCGCGAGATGATAAAAGAAAAGGTATCTCCTTTACCAGTGAACTCAAGAAGTTAACCAAGTCCAGTAAGCAGTATCGGGGGTTCATGTCACCCCCACTGCAGGTGTTGTCAGACAGTCCCCAGAGCAAGGACGAAAGGGCTGCGTGTGGCTTGACGTTCAGTGACATCGTGGAATAGTCGCCCCATGCCCACGGTCTGTTCAGGTATGAGGCACCCATCCTAATTAGCACTGGGCAATCCTTTACGTGGTTTACAGAGGATTTTTTTGTGGCTGGTTAAACCAGAGTGAGGTACATTTTAATGAATAATTGTGCTTAATTAATAATATTCTGTTACTCTTTTGCTCTGGGCCAAAGTAAATGGAAGTAACCAGTAGAGCTTTTATTATTTTTTCTTATGTGCAGATAGTGAAATCATCAGGATGGGCAATCTCGTTTTTAGCTAAAACAAGTTTATAATTTCTCTCTGTGGGAATTTTGCCAGAAATGTTTAAACATTTATACTCTCCTTTCTGTATCTCTTCAATTTCTTCCATCTTGTTTGACTTCAAACAACTGAAATACACAACATACGACTGTCTCGTTTATACGGAGATAGTAAGTGCCACTTGTCCAGCACTGTACACTAACCAGACATTTGCACGGTGCTACTACAGCACTGAGATAGCAATTGGGAAGTTACAGCTCATTGCAAATGAAGAAGAAATCTTTTCCAGTGTTGATAATCCCACCTCACGTGTGGCCAATTTAACATTACCTTTTTTCTTTCTGCATACGTCTAATTATTAAACATTATTTGCTAGTGCTAAGTCATTAATAGAATTCAAGTAATATTTTCATTTGCAAGGTATTTCAGATATGAAGGGACAAATTTGATACCTTATTTCTTGGCTACTATATCTGAATTCAAGGAAAGCAGAGTAAATTATGGGAAGATCCCAGTCAGGTTCCCTCTTCTGCATTTGTTCTTTTTTTAAAAAAAACCCTGAAATTTACATCACTGAATCCTTCTGCAGTGCCTTTGAATGATCCTGCTGTGGACTGATCAACAATTGTGTGCCCTGTGCTACAGATGCTTAGTCCAGGCAATGCTGCTGGATTAACATCCAGAATCTGGGAATCCTAAATGAGATACTGTAGATTGGAAAGATGCCTCTCAGCTATCGGAAGATTCTTCTCTTCCCATATCTTCACATCTGCAGATTCTCCTTAGGCGGATGGAGAAGTTGTCTTGGACTGTATGTTGTAAACAAACACGTGTCATCACCCTCCCCTTTTTAAACAAAAGATAATTTTAGTTTGTTGCCTCTAAGGAAACTGAAGGCAGAGAACCAGAGTGTTCTTTTATCTGTATTATTTTAAAATAACGCACTTTTACATGAAGATTTCTGTTAAACACTGTGTTAAGTGATTGTAAAGAGATTTAAATATACTGTAACTTCCTTTGCATATCTGTTTAACTTTGGTGAATATACACAAAACACTCAAAATTATTTATGGTTTATCTTCTTTAACAAAATAATGTACAATAGCTAAATACACCTAACTGGTAGTGAGACTTTGACAAGGAACAACATTTTCTTCTTATAAATTCTAGTTCTCCAGGCTTGTGTTTAAAGAAAGAATATTTATTATCATGTTCCAAAGTACATGCCATTGTATAATATATTTATCATATAATACTTTTTAGAAAATGCAGAGTTTTACCTGTCTCTGGCTTTAGAGGAAAAAAATGTTTTAACTTTTCTGGTTGTTTCTTTTCAGCACAAGATGTTTAATACCCAAAACTGACCAAATTCAAAACAATGCATTGATAAACGTAATTAACATTTCAAAATTTTGAATTCAAACCACATTTTTCCATACAGTCAGAAACTGTCTTTATACTTGTCTGTAAAATATAAAGAGAGTATAAAGAACTTTTACACTACAACTCTTGACGTTTTTGTTTACAGAGAAACACTGTTGTGAAGTTTTACATTTGCTGAATTCATCTTTTGATACGTAAGTTAGTTGTGATAGTCTCTTTTTTTTTATTTCCATGGGAGTTACTAATGTATTTAGTTATTTAAAACAATCCATACCGTGTTACAGGGGTACAAATTAAGCAACTGTTGGAATCAGCCATCCCTTTGATCTCCCACAAGAAATGTGTCTGTGGTGAACAAATTGCTCCGCACATGGTTTTGTCTCACTAGAGCAATCCCTAAACAAAGGAAAGTAGTTACAGGCAGTTGTCTCATGACAACTAATGCCCCTCTATTAATTAGAAAGTGAAATAAAAGAAAGGTCATTACCTGGCATATAAACAAGCAGACAGAACCTGCATTCTGTCACCAGAAACTATTAAGTCTTCACTTTACACTACAGAAAATGCCTATAAAGTAGACATTACCAAAGCAAAAAAGTGCCCTCTTGAGGTCATTTCCAGCTTTCAGGAAAAATAACCACAGACATACAAAAAAAGTCAACATTTCCTGGTGGCATATCCTCATAGAGGCTGACCTTTTACACAAGTAAACTTTTGAACTGATATAGCAAAACAGTATTTTGCAATTCAGCAATATGATCCAATTCAAACCCCCCCACAGCTCCAAGCTCAGCCTCCTCACTCATAAATACCAATCCAAACCCCACACATGCATAAGGCAAGACTGATCCCGAGTCAAATGCTAGAAGTGATAACTTACACATTGTTTTATATGCATAGTTTGCTTTGGAATTACTGGGAAATACTTACATTAACCTGCTGCACAGTCAACTAATGCAATTATTTTTTAAATGTTAGCTTCATTCTCTGTGTTATTTTAATACAGTAGCAGATTCACATCACTAAGAAGTTTTTCTTTTTGGTATTTTTGTGGCATTTTAGAAACTACACAATTTTCTTTGGTTTACCCTTACCTGTTTGGCTCTTTTTTTTGGTGGCAGTGGTTTGTTGTTTTTTTTTTTAATCTTTAGCAGCACTGAAAATTCTTACCACCACCTATAAGTATCACAGTAAGCTTGAAGACACATTTGCTAATTAATTTGATTCTACATAGAAAGTTCTTATACCCATGTTGTCAACCACTAGTGTTTTTCTGACACATTTAAAATGCAAAACAACATCCTTGGGGAATCAAGAGACAACAGCAGCCATGTCACATTGGGTAACACAGGTCTAACAAGAGCCTGAAGTCTGATGGCAATTTAAAATCAGCAGTTTTGTACTATTTCTTCCAATACAATAATTCTTCTAGCTGTGGGAATATCTTATGAATATGAGTGAAAGAGAACAGCAAAATATTTGGCTTTTTATTTCAAACCCTAACTTTGTAGGCATGTAGACATCGGGAATTGTTTAATGCTAATTACCCTGTTCCAGAGTTTTCATTAATGTTCATATATCACTTAATTTCAAGTTTAGGTCTTAGTAAATATCCAGGTAAACTTTTGTTGGTGAAACATGGTACACTTCGGGGTGAATCTGGAAAAGAATTATGATACCCTTCCCTTCGTTGGGTCCAAGTATGTTAATAGTGAAAATACACCACCACTTGAAGCATTAAACAGGGGGTGGTTTTGTTACCTTTTGTGAAAGCTCAGTTAAAGAGCTTTCATATGCTGAGTTTTTATGCTAATAGGAAAGTTTATTCTGCTTAGCCACAGATTTTACTTCTGCAGGAATGTTTGGTCATACACTTTCTGTGACAGCTGACAAAAGGACAAATTTACTTTCTGTGCTTTTGGCTGGGCAAGGACATCAATTAGGAAAATACATCATTTTTACATTACAAACTATTTACAGGAAGCTGCTTCCAGGATAAAGTTTGAAAGAAAGGAATGTAAATAATCAACACCTTCCAGAAACATGCAGTCTCTGAGCAGTAGCAGGCTTCGTGCTGAACAGTTTACAGGTGGAAATCTCATGCTCCACTGCCTATTGGCAAAAATACAGAAGCATTTTATTCTGTACTATTTAAAAAACCGCTACCTTTCCACCAATTTCATAACTTCTCCCTGTGCAGCACATGCTGCTTCCAGTGGTGTGACAGTGTGGGACAGAAGATGGACAGTCACAGCTCCTGTCTGGGGCACACCAGGATGTACTTCTACTACCACCTGAAGGGTTTCTTGTTTCTATCTTTCTGATCCCAAATTATAGCAGTTAAAGACTAAAAAGTACTATCTGAATTCCAATTTTTTTAAAACCTTGTCACATTATTTTTCTTGCTACAAATATTACTAGGTGAAGTGTCTTAATAGCCACTTCTAGAAAGCTGTCTGCTTCTAGAAATCACATGCTTTTGAGAATTAAAGACTTCAACATGGAAATAGCTAAATATTTCAGGAACACTTTCTCTTACATTCATAGTTTATTTTCAAGAAAGAAAACCTTGCTGGTAGCTTTACATTTCAGTGAAAGGCTCAGTCTGCTGCTTCTGAAACTGAACTGCCTGTTCTGCTCTAGCTCTTTGAATGCTTCAATTAATATTTGGTTTTTAATCACTGTCAGTTATTATTCCACTATAAATGTCAGTTTACTTTTAGGGTAGCCCACTAAATGTACCAATGGTGGCATTTTTTTCCTGTCTGTGATAAATGTTTTGTACTTAAATAGTGATAGACATTTGGCAAAGTTAGCAAATTAAACACAAAAATAAATAGCAGTAAATAGATTTTTGCTCCAAAAGATGTATAGGCTCTTTCAGAATGACTTAGTTGTACAGTTGTCTTCCTCTGCCTCTTAAAGCATGTCAAAGTATTCTGACAATGCAACACCACTATGTGCCAGTCTTTATATGTTTGGAAACTATGAAAAATTAACAATTTCAAAAGCAACTTTTCCACCTGGACTATTTTCTCTCTGCTGACTTGAAGAATAAACTTGTATTTGTATATGTTGTAAAAAAATAAATGGTTTAAGATGTTCACTCTTTGCTTTTGCCTTCCTGAACTGACAAAAGTATTGGCAAATGGCCCCCTTGCAATTTTTCAGAATTTAAATCACATCCATATTTGTGAACTTTTAACAACTAAAAATAACTATGCAAAAGCTATGGGAATCACAGCCTAACAGAGAGGAACACATGTATAACCCATCAGTATTATGTATGCAGTTTTGTAACCTACATAGTAAAATAGGAATTTGCTAAGCCATTAATACAGAGACGTCTACTCTAAAAGTATTTTTGTATTTATGTTTAACTATTTGAAAGTTGGTGTACTAGTGTGATTAATACTAAGAACATGTATTAAAAGAAAAAAAAAATTACTTGTAAACCTATCTAAGAATCATAAATCAGGATAAAGAACGAAATACCCTCGGGAAAAGAACTATTTTCTCACTTGAATGAAAGCTTTGCAAAACTTACACACATACCATTATTACATCATAGACTAAGCACTACAAAAATACATTAGCTATCAGCCAGGGACAGCCCACCACACTCCCCTGCAGAATGGCATTCACACAAAGACAATACTTACCTTTAAATTAATTAATGTATTTCACTAACTGTTTGCAAAGCCAGCATGCAGCTGAAAATGGATTCTAAAACAACCAAGCAATAACTTATACTTGGGGAATCAAGCAGAAGATTATTTCCAAGGTAAAAAAAAAAAAAAATATTTACATTCTTACCTTGTATTTGTCCATCATTCTTGACAGGAATGGTTTATTGAAGACACTGCAGCAGAGCATTCAGTCATGATCATAGTTTAGAACTGAAATTGAATATTCTCAATTTGCCAATACTAAGATTCACCAGAGAGGAAAAAAACAAACCCCATCAAATGAGATAAAGAAGGCATCAAAACAGAAAAATGCAGTACATATTACAAATCTCTAAGTAATTTAGATATCAGTCAGTATCATTAACATTTTTCAAAATATTTATTAATTTATCAATACAAGCCAGTGAGTTCTTAGACCTATATATAACTATACTGTTATAAAAATAAGAAAATATATTAACAAAAATACAATGATGCACTGTTACAAACAATTTTAAAATAACCTTGTTTTGTATCTTTAAATTACTGATGTGACTGTTCACTGTGGTTCCCCAGCCCTGCGAACAGTCTTGGTGGTTAATTGGACAGGCTTTGTAACTCTGTGTGAAAAATTGCTGTCACATTTTTGTGTGTTTTCTATATTCAAACAAAAGCCTATTTGTATCCTTTAATGACGAGTGGAAATTTCTTTCAGCCAATCTTTCTCCATAATTAAGAAGCCAGCCGAAGCTGAATGATAAGTACATTCATGACAAAGATGACTCCAAGTGTTTAGCAAAATCCAAAGACTTGTGAACAGCAGTCTCACTGATGTGTTGTTGAAGCTGCTTGTTTAGCTCTTCATCTACGAATGAATCCATTTGTAAGAATGTATCCTGTAAATTGTAAAATATTAGCTGCATTACTAAATGAGGCCAGCATGTGTTTTCCATGCATAGCTTAAATTAGCAGTCCTGTTACTCTCCTATGTCCCCAGTTATCTAGACTAGACGTATGGAGCTGGCAGCTCATACCCTGGCCTGCCAGTAAGTTTCCCTTGGCTTGCAACCAAGTGCTGTGTCAGTCCTTCATAAGCTTGTGGTTTTGGCAGGGGCAAGGGGGGGAGGGCGTTTGTTTTGTGGTAAACTGGGCTTTGGAAGATGACCTACTACACACAGCCATAGCTTGCAGCTCTGGAGGCACTTACACACTGCTTCCTGTCCAACACACCTTAAACACAGAAATCAAGCACTGTTCGGTGAGAGCACTTATACATAAGTAAATCAAGCATCTCTGATTAAAAGGCCAGTGAAAGCAACGATGCTTACAGCAGAGGTTATAAGTCAGAAAGGAATGCCCCAACCCTTCTGCCTCCAGCCACACCTGGAGCCCTCATTCCTTTCCTGGTGCTCACACGAGGAGTTACGATCATGCACAGGACAGACACGTCAAGAAGTCATTGTAACACAACAGAGTAAATATAAACACATTTTCAGAAGCTGCTTCTCTAAAATGGAAAAAAATTGTGCTCTCAAGGCTTCAACTGACATTACTGAGTTACACTGACATGGTTAAAAGGTTATAATGTTTTCATTAGGAAGAAAGAAAATTATCATGTTTTAAAGGACACACTCCTCACGGGACATTTAATGGAAGCTGGCATCTGGAACACTGCTGAGGATATAAAAACTGTTCCCCCATTTCTCATCTTTATACATTAATTCCTTGTTCCCCTCAAATTTACACTTCATAGTGACATTAATAGGGAGCTCCATCCTGAATCAAAGGCTCTGGAAACCCAGCTGTCCAGCCAACTACACACACTGGGGAAAGAGCTGGTTTGTTGTGGGGTTTTTATTACTGCTTTTTGAACAAACATTAGTTCATCATTACAGAAAAGGGCCAAGAAATCGGCACTGAACCACTGCAAAGTGCAAAATAACAGCTACCATATTCATTTTTCTACATTAGCTGATGCCGTGGGAGGTGGAACTATTTATCCAGCTATTTTTCCTTCTTTATAGCGAGTCAAGAAAAATACTTGGCACACAAAGTACAGAAACCAGAAAGTCAAACTATGTATGCCAATGCCTGGGCACTGCACAGTGAGCCAGCAGATACTCACATTATATAGTATATCACGTGGTTAAAAAAGGACAGAGAGATGAACAGTACCTTTCTTCTGGGTGTTACTGATGCAACAGGAGGATTAAAGGTCATTCCTTTCATACAGTACGCCTCAAAAAGTTCTGTAGCAGACCTACAGCAAAATCCACAGTGAAAGAAAAATGGCATTAGATAGATACATCTTCAACTGATAAATCAACAATCCAAGAGCAACTTCTCACACACCACTGTCCCTCTCCACCACAATTTAAGAGAACTTCTCAGAGTAATGAGCATCACCTGGAAAAGATCAGAAGCCAATAGCTGGGAAACAATGCAAGTAAAATGGGTCTAAAAATACTCAGCTGGGGGAGACAAGAAAACTGCTCTGTTGGCTTGCCAGAGTTTCAAGCTGTCATTGTTTCATCTGTACATATTTGAAATGGGGAAAAAAAGTGGTTAAAGTTTAACTAGCTGACACAATCTTCTAGAATTTCCAGCAGTTGCTAACCAAAGAATTTTATGGAAATTAAGCATCCATGGGAGAACAGGAAAGGCCATCACATGAGAAAAAACTGGTTAAAAGACAGGAGTCTATGGTCAGTTTTTGTAATGACAGGAAGAAACTATGGATTTCCACAAGGTATGTTCCAGGACCCGTGCTTTCCAACATGTTCAAATATAAGCAGGAGAGTATACTTATTTTTGGTAGTGAAAATGAGCTACTTGTGAAGAACTTCAGATAGGCTGTATGAGATGATCAGTAAAATGGCAAATGAAATTTAGTGTTGGAAAAAGAAACCAATCTCAGCTTTACATAAACACAATAGGCTCTGAGCTGACAACTATCACTTCAGGAAAAAAATCTTGTTGTTATGACAGATACTTTTATGGGATTGTGACCTTAATGCTGTTTGGAGATTAAAAGAAACAGAGAACATAACAGAAATTAGTTACATCAGTGAAAAGCCCACAGATCATCCAACATCTGAAATACTACAATCGAGTCTCTAATTTCCTCATCTTGAAATGCTTAAATTGGTACAAGTTCAGGAACATTCAACAAAGATGAGGAATAGTATAGAACAGCTCCTGTCTCAGCTGGATTCCTTGAGCCAGAAGAGACAGTAGATGGAGAGACATATGACAGAGGGCCCACCAAGTCCTGTGAGCATGGAAAGAGTGTATTAGAGCAGACTGTTCATTTCATCTCTCAGAGCAAGAACCAGGGGCTGTTAAAGGAAGCATTATTAGCACCAGGTTCAAAACAAAAGACAGCAGGTCTTAACCTACAGAGCTGTGGACTCATGGAACCCTTATCAAACAATGCTGCAGTCACAAAATGAACAGTTTTGAAAAGAACTCCATGAAGAGAGAGGTACTAAGAGAAAATGGTATCAGGCTCAGGAAATCCACCAGGCTGAAACCTGTCAGAGGCCAGGACAATGCTCAGAGCATGTCACAGACTCACAGAATACTCTGAGTTGGAAGGGACCCACAAGGATCATCGAGTACAACTCTTAAATGAATGGCCAGTACACGGATTGAACCCACAATGCTGGTGTTACCAGAACCATGCTCTAACCAACTGAGCTCATCTCAGAGCATGTCCTGTTTTTACTTTTCACAAGGCACCTGCTTTCAGCCACTGCTAAAGCCAGGATGCTAAATTAGATCCTCAGTCTGAACCATGACTGCTCTCATGTTTCAACATACTATCAACCTTACGCTGCAACTTGGTTTCCAGATTACACTGGACAGCCACAGCTCAGTGATCCTGATCCGTATTCAGATCAGGGCTGCTGCTGAGGAAATGCAGATACTTTGCTCCCATGGGAAGAAAACACAGTGCGCTTTGAGATTTTTACCCTTGTCAGAGCCTGGCAACAAGTATCAAAGAAAAAAAAAAAAAGGGCAGCCAACATTCTGTCCTGGCAGAAGAACAAAGAGAGTTTGAAGATCAGAATCTTTTAATTTCATGGATAGTTATTTTTAGGAATTCCTTTAATAACTCATAAGCAACAGCTTCCTTTCAAGGCACTATTTAAAAAAAAAACAAACAACTCTTTGATAACTCACCTTTGGCTGAAATCAAGTGAAAGAGCTCCTGAGCCTTCAGTTGGAGCTCCAGCAATAAGGTGAGCTGCAAATTTCTGCACTGTTGGATGATAATGTCTCTGAAAGAAAGGAAGAAAGAAGGCAGTTGACTGAAGGATGAGGTACAATTCATTTATATGGATTCTCACATTTATTTCTATAAGATGGGCTACCTGTTTTTGTTCTATCTATAGAAAAAGCACTTCAAAATCGCTCAGTTTGTGGGGTTAAGTGAATGAGAACACCCAGTCATATATTTATTCACTCATATGTCATGCTGTGAACATGATGCTCCACAGTTATTTTAACTCTTACTGCTAGAAAACAGGAAGAAAGGGCCAAGGAAGCCCTTCCCAAGCCCCAAACTCTAAACTCTGACTGGAACGACAGATCAAGGTGTCTGTTCCTCCCTGGACAAGGGCTGGACTTCAAGGGAACTTAACAAATTGAAAAAGCCTCCAAAGGAATCTTACTAGATGACCTGTAGTAAGATCCAATGTGGCATTATCATAGGGGATATATAACATCCCCTTTTCAGCCCATTCCTTCCATACCACTGTGTTGCTCTTTCTCTTTTGTGTAAGCCAGATTTGACTGATAAGCCTGAAGACCTCTATTCTCTATTTGCATCTATTTGTATATAAACATTTATCACCTATTTACTGCTGACTTTTACTTCCCAATTCACTCAGTTACAAACCTGCAGTAAATGCAGCTCCCACAGAGCTGTGTTCTGAGCATTGCAATGCTCTGGTTCATCTAGTTCTGGGAGATAAACTCCACTGCCTTGAGATTCATTGTCTAGTAAGAGGTCCATCTTTGGGAACATCTACAACACAAAAAAAACCAAAAAAAAAAACCAACTGAGTTGCTTCTATTATACATCCAATTGTAACATAGTTAAGTCAGTTTCAGGATTCATTCCATGTTACTCAGTCTCAGCAGCATTTAAAAATATCCTGTTTTCATCACTCTTAAGATGCTTTAAAATATTTTGCATAAAATCAATTTGTCAAAAAAATTCAATAACCTTTAGTCATCAAGCTAAAAATTTCAACAAGTGAAACTTACTTGCATGAACACCCTGTTTGTTGCCAATATCCCAACACTGGAATTTGGAAGTACATGAAGTGCAAGTGTGGAAAGTCGCTTTAGGAAAGCAAGAGCTCGTTGCTGGGAAACTTGCTTTCTCCGCTTGGCAAACATGACATCCAGGCACTGGAGCACAATCCCTATGTCTTCATTGGTACGGCCTCAAAAGCAAAGTTCAGACAGAGAGTCAATAACCATTTTGTGGAAATGACAGCTGAATACTCTGCTATGGACTGGACACTGGAAACTGAGAAACAGCATGAAAGCCAAGAGGTTCAAATACAGCTCTCATGGGATACGGACAGAAGCATCCATGCTTTTTGGTAAAAATACTCTAGTTTTGAATAGAAAAAATGTACCATTGTTTCTGTGCTCCTTTCTAAGAAAATATTTGCATTTATTGTATCATCTTCTTTAAATTATTAAACAGTGCAGAAATTTAGTCTTTTACCCAACGAGAACTGCAGAATATTTTTAATTAATCTCTCCTCCTTAGTGAATACATATTTATGAAGTTAATTAAAATGATGCTAGTTTCAAATTTTAAAAATATATTTTTTCCTAAACTACTTAACTTCTTGAATTATTGGAAAATTTAGATTTAAAAATTAGAATGCCAGAATTATAAAAATCAGAAATATACACCAGAAAATTTTAGAAGACATAATTAATTTATTAAATAATTTAAATCTAATACTGGGAAAAGTAGAGATTTCTTATCTGTTAGAGAAAGAACTAGATAAAAAGCCCAGAATTTTTAAATTGCCACTGAAAGAAACAATTGTAAGGAAGTAAAAAATTTTACACTGAGGACAGGATAAATGCTTATCCAAGATCACATACTCAGCATTCCCTAATGAAATGACATAATTAGAACCTGTTACCATGTATTGCAATAATACTTCAATTACTTGTATTGCAGTAATGCAATGTGCAACTTGAGAAAAAAGTAGGTTAAACCAGATAGTAATTTTTTCAGAATTCAGCTATCTTAAAACAAATGTAGTTTATTAACACTACATTAATGCTGTGACACCAAAGAATAAAGATTATCTAGGTAAACACTGAAAACAAGAATCTGGAATTACCTGCATGTAGGCTGAACAGCGTCTTGTATAGATGAGTGTAAAATTTCATCGGATCAATGTTAAGAACATCACCTATTAACATAATTCCAAATAAACACATTTACTCCACTGATTTATCAGACAATATTAAACAAAAGTTTGTTTTTAAAAATCTCTTACCTTGACCAGAGAGTATATGAAAAGCACTAAGAATGCAATGAAGACTCTCACGATAGCTTAAACCCTAAGAATACAAAACTGATTTAACTACCCAAAAGAAGGTAAATTTAAGAAAACTGTAATAAAAGCAAATTCAACTTACCCCAGAAGCAATAAGAGAATGAAGGACAATCAACAGGTCATCAAAAAATTCCACATTTATGAGATGAGCAAACCTTGAATCAAAGAGATTTTTATTTTTAAGCTTAAGATACTATCTGTGAACTCGGTTCCAAGTATTTTAAATAGCCAAAATCCACACCTTAACTAAATCAAATGCTGAACATCTACTGTCTTCACATGAAGAATTAATTCAGCCCCCAAATGTAAATCATGGCTTCCCCACAGCTCTACAGACATGCTCCTGTCCTTCAGGAAGTAATCAGGCAAAATAATGGAATCACATCACACCCTGCTGGGTCTGCACCACATCGATTCTATAATGGGAAATTTCACATCCCAGTGAAATGGCTTTGGAAATAGCTGAAAACTTCAGAGAAGAAATAAAATAATTACAACTAATTTGCGAGGGACCATCTTCTCTCACTGCTTGTAAATCCCTTTCCAAGTCAAAAATTCCTTTAATATGTTACGTCTTTTCCAACACACACAAAAGAAGGCAGAGTCAGTTCTTACTTTGCAAGACCTTCTAGCACAGCTGGCAAAAGTGGAGACTTCTGAGCTTTCTTCAAGATTCTAAAGTAAGTTAGGAATACGATATTCAAGGTTTCTGTGTGCTGAAGGTAAGAAAACAAGATTAAATACTTCGTCATGGAAAACAGACATTTCAACTTCACTTAAACCCAATTGAAAATGCTTCTCTCTGTCCAAGCCTGCACTTCCAAACTAGTCCTGACTCTATCACTTTCATTCTTCTTACACTGAAAAGCTCAAGTCATGCTCTCGTGTCTCTGACTTTGTCCCCTCACACTCTCCTGGATAAACAGTCTACACCAGCCACACTCCTCCCTTGCCTAAAGGCTACTCTGAGAGGCTGGTAACACCCATTACATAGTGTCCCCTATGGAACAGTGCAGCTGGAGAACATATGTCAATGGATTCAATATATTTCTGGGCAGAGTGCAGAAGGAAATACAGACAGCTACGCTGGCCTTTCTGGGTAAACTGAGAGAGCTTCGTTTATTAAAACCTAGACCTCTGGCACAGGCAAAGTGTTTGTTAGCTGACATCATTATCTAGAGATGTGGAACGCTGACAGGTTAAAAGACACTTGATTACAAAACGGCTAGGAGCTGCCACTATGAAAACAGGGAAATAATCTCTAAATTACTTACCAACTTCAATTTTTTTTCTTTACTTTCTGATGCTTCTGCTTCCAGGAGTTCTCGTTCCAGTTTCTCTTCTGCTTTCTTCCACTGAAAATATACAGTTGATTTTGAGACAACAGATTAAATGTTTCCAACCAGTCTGGATATGTAGGTTGCAAAGATACCCAGAGAGCTTGGTGAGTTGCTTACGCCACTGTGTCAAGCTACTGGGTAACCAGATTAGATATTCCTATCAGAAACAACCAATCAAAAGTATTATCAACACAGAAAAGAGGAAAAAAGATAGGAAGATAATTAAATTCCCTGTAGAACCTCATAAATGTTCAAGTACAATGCAAACACTAATCACTGATGCTGAGAGTTAACAATGGCAACAACAGATGTGCAATCATTGCTGGAACAAATTGCTACATAAAGTCAGGAGAAGCAGAGCACAAGAAAGCACATCATACCTTTCTTTGCATTCTGGAAAGATTTTTTCTTTTCTCTTTGTAAGTCATGAACTTTTTCTTTGGTGCAATGTCTTCAGAATCTTTTTGTAATTCTACTTCCTTAATTCTTAAATGAAGAAATACTTTTAATACCTATCGTAAAATAAAATAAATACAATGAAAGGTGATCCACATCACAGGAACAGAGGGTAAAAAAATCCTGAATTCCATTGCAGCTAATGGGCTTTGCTAGTCAAAGGTTTTTCTGTTTGCTCTCCTCCTGATGCTTCATACCTGTATCTATAATCTCTGCTCCCAGTTCCTTCCCCAGCACTGTCCATTTCTATCCATTCCTCCACTAGCCTCTCACTTCAAGTCTCCCTATCTGACTTAGCCCACATCTCTGTCAGGATCTGACCTCCATCTCCCAGTCTCCTTCCCTTGCCCCATACCTCTCTAACCCTCTGGCTCAGCCTAATCCTAAACTGTGGTCTGTAGCCAGAAGCTGTGCTGACTTGGACATTCAGATTTTTTTTAAAACTTTAACAGAAGAATATTGTGAGGTACAATAGAAAGACTTACCTCAGGTCTGACATCGTAATTTCTGCCCCTCACAAGGCCAGAAATGACCTTAACTACACCAAGTGAAGCGTAGCCCAACTTGTCTTGTTTAAAGAGCTTCTTAACTGCCTCAAAGCACAGTTCAGAAATCTGAAAAAGCAAATCACACAAATTGTTCTGTAAAGCCAAGCCCACAACAACAGCTAGTAAGAGATGATACTCATGGTATTCACTAACTATAAAGTGGACAGAGCCTGTAAAATAGTGAAAAATATGGCCGCAGGATCTGGATATTGTGGAATAAAGCTCAAAACCAGATTATTTTTCATGCAAAACAAGAGTTCTTTCTCTAATCAGAAAACCACTTACCATTTTCGATGGATCATTCATGAGTGGAACAATGAGAACAATAATGTTATTGTGGAAGTTGAAGTGGGGTAGGGCCACAAGCAGCTCGCACAGACACTTCACTGCTACCTCTGCTAGACCTTTATATGCCTTTAATGAGATGACATTGCTTTTCTTCAACTTCCTTTGCTTCCAATCTGCACAAAATATTAATTTTTTTAGTGATTACTGTTCAGAATGATGGTGAGCTTATAAACATTTAAATTTTTTGTGATTGCAGGCATTCTCCTGCATACTTCATGCAAGTATTATCTCAAAGACAGCAGGTAGCATTCAGAGGGAAACTGATGCTGCAAACAATTTTGCCTTTAATACAAAAAATGGGAGGTGTTGACTGTACCTTTAATTGTTTGTTCCAGATTTTCTAGGTAAAATTTATACTGGCTCACAAGGCCTTCTTCAAATTCTCTCAGTTTCTGAGTTTCTTTTTTAACCTGGAGACGTAATAGAAATGAAATTTTATTTGGAGTGCTAAATACTGAAATTAGCCAATGGTGGGAAAAAAAATTAAATTAGTTTTTTCTTCTAGACAGATATTTCTAGAAATGTATTAAAAATAAAATATTTCTGCATTTTTCTACAGATGTGCTCAGATGGACTTTTCCAACTGGGCCTATTTCATTTATAGAAATTGAAGCAATATTATGTTATTTTAAAGCCAGGACTCTAAACTGCACTAAACCTACACTCAAGAAACCTTCTAAAGAACTGATTAAAAATGAGCTCCAGAAAACAAGTTACATTGCATTTGTCCAGCAAATTGTTGAACACATTTCAAAGAAATCTATGCCAGTTAGGTGACAATGTTGCACAATTTGCATTCTTTCTAATTCTCTTCAGTGGGGGACCTTATTCCAAGGTTTGTGAGGAAAGTCACCTAGGTCTGGTATACTACTTTCGTATACTACTTGGCCCCTGGATTACCACCAGCCTGTCACTGACTTACTGAAAGATGTAAGAATTAAAGGTTCAAAACAAAGACCTAAACCTGAGGGTGTCACAGCTTCAGAGCTTCCACTAGTATTTGTGTATTTGTTACCCTTTGCGCAAAACTAGAAATTCACATTTTAAAAATATCAGTATTAGTATTTGGCCTAAGTGAAAAAGTTCTGAACTTCTCACAATACCCTATAAATAAATTTGATATTTCACCTTGGTAGCTTTTTCAGCTTCTGTCAGAGGCCGAATTTTGTAAGAAGGAGCAATATCTTTGAATAGCTCCATCAAAGAAACCATGACCAGCTTCCGAACAATCACAGCCACATTAGGATCCTGTTCCATCAGCATGGCACGCAGCTCCTTCAACTTTTTAATCTGGTTAAAGAAAACAGGCAAACAAAGTCAGCTGAAGATCAACTACAAACCAAGGGACAAGCACAGCGTACATTAACTCAGCAGTTACTCAGACTCTACTTGCATAAAGAGCCAAAAAATGCTACATATCCCAACAAAATTTTAATCTCGGGAATATTCAAACTGTCCTGCTATTACAAACAGGCACAGGATTACAGAAAATTACTAGTATATCCTGAAGCATTGAGAACTACCAGATACAATCCTGAAATCAGAGTCATGCTACAGGGACAAGGTCGTTTGGACAGAAAATACCACTGACAATATTATTCCTAAAACGACAGGTACTCAGAGGGACAAATTACTCCTGAACAAAGCAAACATAGTCACCAGGATCTTCACCTGATTCAAATCCTATGGCAGCAGTTTCACAGTCCCTGAGAAGTGATACAACACTGATCATTTCCTTGTTCTACCCATATATTCTTGTGCTTTTGCTACTGTTTGGTCACTTCAGATCTTCATTGCTTGCCTGACTGCACAACACAGTCACAAGTGTTAAGTAAATGCTACGTACATTGTTGTCTGGCTCAGAGAGAATGGCAGATGCTAAGGCAGCGATGTGCATCTTCCTTTCCTGCAGCTTTTGTCTCCTTTGAGCAGTCATTTCCTCAGGAGTGAGAACAGGCAGTGGTTCCTCATCAAATTCTGGCACAAGGTGTGACAGTTAGAAAAGAGGGTCAGTGGGGAACTCATTTAACAAATACCATGTTGTAAACTACAGTTCTAGATACTGCATTTCAGATGTGCGCCATGCTAACCCTACATGAGTAACACATGAAGTTCCACAGTCAAAGAAGCTTTATGAACAACTTTTCTGAGCTTATATTTACCCAGAGATCAGGTTTTGCTCCACTTCAAAATCTTTTCTTTGCAAAAAGAAGGGGACTGAACATTTTTAATCTGCCCATGGTGTTCCCTAAGTGCAGTGGGAACATTGAAACTCAACATATTACCCCATCTGTGCCAGGAAACTGCAGTGTGCTGCAATTTGCAGTGAATTACTGACCATTCACTTTTTCTTTTAAAAATACAATTATTTTTTTTGTGTTTTCTGAGTACTTTGTTACATCCTTCCTCAATTTCAGATTATATTTAGACAATAATGACACAGAAGTGTCAAAGTTACAACTGCAACTGTAATTTGAAAATGACACCTAACAGGAGAGCAACTGCAGATCAAAATCTCCACTTTCTGGTATTCCAATGTTCTCAGTAAAAAATTTCAAAGGCAGACACTCAAAAGCCTACAAAAGTCTACAGTGTCCTGAACTGCATTTCAAAATGATCTCAGAATAATCATAATAGAATGACAGTATATATCCTTTATGTAAGATCACTATTTTCCTTCTTACTAACAAAGATGACACAACTGATAAACTTCATGGAAACATCAGTTCCAGGCAAAAAATTGAAATAATTTTAAAGAAAGAGATTCTGAAACCAGCTGCTCCTCAGTTCTGAGATTGTAACAGGTAAGAAAGCAAGTTTGGAATAACTGTTACACTTGGAGGCAACACGGTAATGAACATATCCAAAAAATCTGAACAAAATACACTTCAATTACAAAATTCCTTAGGGAACAGCAAAGTGATTTGGAAAAAAACACCACAAAACCCCCATACAAAGCAAACATAATGTTTTATTACCCTCTGCTTCCTCCATTTCTTCTGTATCCTCTTCTTCATCATGTGCAACATTGACAACTGCAAAAATAGAGTGTCTAGTGTCAACCGTGCAATAAATACTGTGAACTTTTAAAAGAATAAACTATATACATTTTGGCTACTATACCAGTTCCAGAATCTGTGTCTTACCTGGCTTTTCCACAGCTTGAGGAATAATGCCACTCTTGTCTTTGATAGGGAGCAGATGGATGAGTTCCTTTTCTGGCTCTGTCTGCATGCGTCTTGGCACCTTCTCATATTTCTCAATCACGCTCTCATGTTTTCGTTTTTTGACATGAACAGGTTCACTGAAAAACACAAGGCAAACTAAATGAATTCAACAAGAACCATGTATGACAGTGTACTAGCTGGATTAAGCCCACCTCTCACCTAGGCCAAGGTACTGTTTTATTTGTCCCTCCTCCTCCCCTGTGCTCCCCCACAGCAAGAGGGGCTGTCCTGGCAGGGCTGAGTCTCATTAAAAACCTAATCCCAAGCAGTCCTGCCATGAAGGACTCCACCAGCAAGCAAGCAGGACTAGGATCCTCTCACTGGACAAACAGTCCAGAGTCTTCCTTAGGATGTCCCACAGTCTCTCTCTCCCTTACCGTGCCTTGACCTCCCAGGTGAGTCTAAACCAGGATGTGATAATGAGAGGGACAGTGAATATTTTTATTTCCCCTACTCCATGTTTACTTTTACCACTATTACTATCACTTTTCTACTCTACTTACTGGGAAAGCCTATGTCACATCCCACTCTCCAAGGACAACAGAAATAAGTGTGGTGTACCACCCTTTTGCAGGTATGTTCCTAAACTGCACTTCAGTAAATAAGAACATCAGTCCCTAGTCTTTGCTGATATGAACACATAAACAATACAGTGTTCCACAAGTTTTTGAGAATGATTACAGGTGACCAGAATAAAGCAGATTGAAAAGACAAGTTCTCTGGTTTAAGGGAACACTATGAAAGGAGCTAAGAGCTAGTAACAGTAAAACAGGTAAAAGAGCAACTAATTCCATTGTTCTTCCACCATTCTAAAAATGTTTTGGCATAATGAATGTAAGACACTTAGAATTACATCTTACAAAATGCCACTAAATAAAACCACACAATAAATTTTGAGTTTTGCAAGACTTTAAACTTACGTCACACCCCATTAGTTTGGGGAGAGGGAAGGTTTAAAATAAAATCCTTTTAATTCAAGTACTTGCAACATGGCTACAAGAAACCAAGCAGTAAAGTACAGCACAACTGCAACTTTGGAAATGAAAAGCCATTTACTACTTTCCTTCAAAACTAGACTAAATTATTAATTAGTAACTCATTATTGATGTTAATCAGTACTGTTAGCGATTAGTAACTGATACTGATATTAATCAGCAGTTACAAATTAACACCACCCTACAGAAGCTAGGCATACAGTCTTTTCACATTCATCAAAAAAGCCAAGTTAAGATTTTCAAACAATCCTGTAACCAGATGATTCTGTAAAGACTTACAATTCTACAAGCAGGAGCACTGTCCTTCTACACTATGAACTCTACCCAACACCTTACTCTAGAAAACTGGTGACAAATCTTTTGTGTTAATGTTTTGGTGTTGCATGTGTTTACAGACATGGGTTCCAGAACCCTTTTTTTTCCCCAGCAATTTGCAATGCAATATGTATAAAGGCCCAAAGTCCAGGGAATGTCCTGAATACTCTACATAGAAAAAAAAGACTGTTTACAGATTAAAGCATTTCTTTCAGTTTGAATGCTACTCATCTCACAGCCAGGGACCTCCCAGGAAGGAACACTGCAGAAACAGTATCCTGAAGGTCAGGCGGAACAGGTGAATGTACTGATACACATCAATACATTAATATTGAATGTACTGACAGACTAAGGAAACACTAAAACTGGAACTGCAAAGAAACACCAGACTGAAAGGGACCTCCTGATGGATGTATTGCATTACATATTAATCACACAAGGCTGAATTAGTACAAAAAGTAGACATCACAGCAACACTCACTTAGAAGAAAGATCTCTGGTTAAAAAGGATGCTTTCTGGGCCAAATCCTCTATTAATTTTAAGTCATCTTCATCCATCATGTCCAGTGGAAGAGCATCTTCTTCCTCTTCTTCATGTTTTCCAGCTGTTTTAGGAGATGATGGTTACAGATTAAGATCCTGTAGATATATTCAAACTTGAAAATCTAACCCTGCCTACATCTGTGAGACTATTTTAAGCCTTATTTCAACCTGGAGCTCACTGACCTTTATGCATGTGTTTCGTGTCATCCCAGAAAACTGCCCCCCTTTACTGTGACATCCAGTTATGATCAGTGCAAACGCATTTCCACCATCTCCAACTGTCAAATCTTGATGCCAGAATGGCTACATTTTATATTTTTCACAATTCACACTTTCTCTCAAGCAGAACAGCAATTATTATTTGTGCACAGAAAATGAAGTGTTGTTTTCTTGAATTTTAAAGCATGAAGCAGCAGGCTGTTTAATAACTCTCATACCTTCTTGCTTACTAAAACAACTCTGAGCAAGCACTTACCAACTTTTTTCTTGCATTCTTCCAACGGAAAAGGCTTTCTAGAAATAGCATCTCTGACAGCCTCCCTTAGCTTCTTTTGTTCTTTTCGATACTTCTTGGCAGCACTCTTCTGCTTGTACTGTTTATTCTTTAATTTGTTGTCAAGTTTTATTTGACTAGTTCTCAGTAACTTCCGAAAGCTTGGAACTCGCTTTGTGTTTTTTCTCTAGGAAACAAACAGAAAACTACAAGTCACTGACATATTCACAGCCTTCGTGAAATTTATTTCACTATTAAGATCTCATTAAGTTCCTACTTCTATGAGGGATGAACAGTATGTTTCTCCCAGACAGTATCATTTTAATTTCAAATTTACACAACCATGTTGCATTTTGAGAAAGAGACTCATGACACATGTTTTACAGACACATTCTTTGACAAGTTTCTTATTAAACTCTATGTCCATCACCATTAAACACCACATGGACACTCAGAGTGTGATAAACAGGCTGTTAGGGTGCAGTTCCTCGTGTGCTCCCGAGCACTCTGTCCTCTCCTAAGGATAACACAGAAGGTTCCTTGGGGTACTTTAAGGTGCAAGGCCCCAGCCTGGGACAAGTGTGGTCGTGCAGCACCCCTCGCCGTGCTGAGCTCGGGCTTCCTCCAGCCCAGAACTCTGCTGGGCCAGCAGTGTCCCGGAGCTGTCGAGGCCACCTTGCTGCCCAGAGCATTGGGACGCGGGTGTGCGAGGCACAGGTGCCAAACCCGGGGGGCCACGGCGGCCGCGAGCAGCAGCGCTCAGGGGGAGCCCGGAGCTGCGGGGCACGGCAGGCGTCCCGAGCCAGGGCAGCAGAGCACAGCCGAGGGAGCTCGGGGCGGAGGCAGCGGGGGTCAGTCACCTACGGACGGCACGGCAAGGCAAGGGCTGTGCAGAGAACGTGGGCAGCGCGGCCTTCGCCGGGGGACGTGTCCCCTACACGGGGAGCGGGGCTGGGTCAGCGCGGGGCTCCTCGGGCGCGGCTTTGGCAGGTCACGGCCAGGCTCCCTCTGCACGAGTGACCGCGGGCCGGGCCGGGCCGGGCCCTGCGCGGGGCACAGGCGGGCCCGGGGGACGCGCAGCCCGCGGCTCCTGCGGGCACCGAGCACCGCCCGGCCTGCGCTCCGCCGGGCCCCGGCACTGCTCTGCCGGCCCCGCCGTGCCACACACAGCTCCCCGCTTATCCCCGCTCCCCCGCCGTTATCCTCGTTTATCCCGCTCTCCCCCCCGTTTATCCCCGCTCCCCCGCCGTTATCCCCGTTTATCCCCGCTCCCCCCCCGTTTATCCCCGTTTATCCCGCTCTCCCCCCCGTTTATCCCGCTCTCCCCCCCGTTTATCCCCGTTTATCCCGCTCTCCCCCCCGTTTATCCCCGCTCCCCGGTCCCTACCGGCGCCATGGCGGCGGCGCGTGCTGCGGAAGCGGCGGAAGCGCCGGGCCCGGCCGCGCCCACAGCGCCCCCTGGCGGCGGAGGGCGGAGGGACGGGGGGCGCTGCTGACCCCGCCGCGATTAATGAACACGTTAATGAATGAAATAATTAAATTAATTAATTAACGCCGCGGCCGCTGGCCCGCACCCGAAGGGGCCCGGCTTACCGTGGGGCAGCAGCTCCCGCAGCACGTCCCGGAGGGAGGGAAAGGAAGGACAGCGCGCCTCTGCTGTAAGTTTTATTTACACAGGAATTGGGACTAGTGGTCTTAAAGGAAGGCTTGATCCTTCTATTTACAGTTATATACAGATTTATAGTTGAAAAGTAAGAAAACTGTACAAGATAACACAAAAATATAAGACAAATTGGATCCAATTAAAGTAGTGAATACATAAGTTAAGAAAAATGTGACATTTACATTTCAAATCGTAATGTTAGGAGTAGCATAGATGTAGTTTTTAGACCAGAAAGCAATGTAAGTTACACCACACTAAATCTTTACCCCGATTATGCAGACTCTGCTTTTAAACACCAGACAACTGGAAGCCTCCTGCACTTAAAAATACATAATGGTAATTTTGACTTGATTTCCAGAGGGACTAGTTACAAAACCCACATGTAAGGAATATATTTACATTAAATATTAGCAAAAATGGATGAAGAGAGTGCAAGTGTTCCTCACCTGCAGTGCTATCCATATTAAATTTCTGTCCCCTACAACCACAGGTTGTTGTACAGCATCTTGGAGAACAGGAAATGTGACACATACAGTATGACCTTAGGTCTCACAGTTAAAAGTTGTCAAAGAATTCAGTATCACTAAACCAGATGCCTTTTGGATTTCAGTATTGCACACTAATAAAAGACAGTTTCAAAAACAAATCTGTGTCTGTATTATTCCCAAGTGTTAAAAGTGGCTGCTTCTTTGCTAACACAAAGTCCACAGATAGCTTTGTCATTTTCTAGTGTTCACCATTACATACAAGTATTCGTTAGCTGGGAATGGCTTGACAAAATAAAACTTCTGGTGGCAAAACCCTTTCACAGAATACCCACTCCATTTACTCCACAACCAATACACCAAAACAAATGCTTAACACCACTGACTTTGAAAGCTGTACAGTGAAAATAGCAGCCCTGTTCTTGCCACTGTTTAAAATTCAGATTATTTTTGCTCTAGGTTTGGGCACAATACTTCTACAGTTCCTGAGTTAATTACATTTGCCCAGACTGAAGAATGAAGCTGCAATTTTTAAAAAAAAAAAAAAAAAAAAAACCACAACAAAACCACAACCACAGTAAGACAATATCCCTTTCCAAATTTTAACCATCTTGCACATAAACATACCAAACCACCTTATTTGGTCCTTAATACTTTCAATTGGTTAATTTTGGAGGTAATGTTTGTACCAAAACATTTGGTTTGGATAGCGGTTTTGGGGCCTTAAGATCTAGCATTTCCCTCATCCCCCCAAAAAAGTGCCTTTGTGGTATTTGTAAAAAAAGTTATGCCTCAAAATTTTTTTAAAGTACCAACAGAACTTATTACAAACGTTTATTGCATTGAGCTGATTCTTTTAAAGTATTAAGTATGAACTTTTTGCTTCTCAGTTTCATAGGTTTTAGTATTCTGTGTGAAAACAAATCTTCCCACGACAAACAACTAATACTGGCAAAAGGGTGAAGATTTCTTCAGTTCATTACTCCACTGAGAGCTATGTCACTTTGCCATATTTTCACATTTTCTATAGTGCTTTTTCCACATAGAAGTGATGTGAAAGCTTCTATGCCATCAAGTGGTTTTCCACATTTTCAACTGACTTCAACATTACAAGGATTAGTTTTTCGGTGCCGGGCTGTGGTTCTTGTCTCCTTCTTTGTTGTCCTTCATCAATGATGCAAACACCTGGGAAAGTACATTATTTAATGAAATATAAACAAAAACAGTCTTATTAAAAAATACCTATATTAACCATCCCAATATTAGCATGGAGCTTAATTTCTAGAAAGAGATACTATAAAGGAAGTGTCCATTGCTCAGAAGTCAGGCAAACAGCATATAATAGTCAATAAGAGCCCATATATAAGCCCCATATATTCATGTACTGAAATCTCTGATTTTATATGTATGTATATAGATATATATCCAAGAAACTCACCTGTGCCCATTTTTTATTACTATTCTGCATCTGAATAGCTGCAATACAACTAAAAAGCTTCTCTGATGTAATATCTTCTGGAAGTTTTGTTAAAAACTGTGCTATATGAATAAAGTCCATCTGTAGGAGAATATCTTCATATAACCGAAGGATTCCTAATCCTGTCCTAAACAAAAATTCTTCTCCATCTCTACAGAAAACGTCCCAGACACGACAGGCCAGATCAAGTGGTAATGACTTGCTGTAGAGTGTAAAAATCCTACGATTGAATAAAAAAAAAAATTGAATAGTTTAACTTATTTCCAAAAAAAGAAAGTAGAACTTCTTTTAAATCTCAGATACATTAGCTCCAAGTAGGCAGATGACAAGTTATTTCATACGTTCTTATTTTTTCCATATTTCAATAATCCCCAAGTCTCCAGTTTTTGAAATCAGAACTTGTACTCTGAAACTCATCTCTTCTTATGCCACAGGAAATCCTCCATTTGAATACCATCTCCCTTAGGAAGCTCTGGCTAAAGAAGTTACAAACCTCTGCTACTCAAACAGAGAATAATATACAGATAAGAATTTAAGCAACAAAGATCATAACTACATAACAAACTGTATGGCTTAAATGGTAAAGGTTAACAGCTCTGGTCATCATTTGTTTCCTAAACTAAATCTAAAGCCACAAATTATCTCAGAGGGCTATTTCCCACTAATGTACTAATGATAACTCAGTAACTACATTTCTGTGATACATTTCTAAATCTCTATTCACGTTAAACATTGTGAAAATCTAAAGACATTTGCTGTTCTATTTTTCCTCTGAAGAGTCCAACTGCATTTTTTTTTGCAGTTTATTTTTAAAGGGTCTTCATTACACATTGGCAGAATAGCTCAGTCTGCTGTGTGCAACATATTGTGGAACCCCTCCCATAAACGTGTAGTGGTTTCTTTCATACAATGCACAGTGTTCTGTTTCCCCATTATTGCTATTGGGAAGTGGTTCATGAGCCCCAGAAAACCGCTTATCACAGACTACTCCTCTTCTACTTTCCCATTGCAAGAGAAGCTCTCTCTGTCTCAAGGTCATCTTTGGAACACCTGCAGGAATAACAATCTTCATTTCTCCAAAGTAACTGGAAGCAGAATGTTCTACTACTTTGCACAGCAGCACTATTTCCACAACGTACATACCTCTCTCGAGCTGCCTAAACTCTCAGGACTGCAGCACGCTCCTGACTCAACTCTGCTGTTGTAGAGTCTGCTCCTGCTGAGACTTAGTGCTTACTCATAAGCTGCATCTCATAGGCAAAGTTTTTATATTATTTGATTCTACCCAATTTAGTTTGTTAGAATTATTATATGGGTTAGAAGTTTCTATATGAAGCTTATCCTTACACACACAAACAGACGTTCTGTATTTAGCAGCTCTGCCACACTTCAAGGATGCTTGCGTTTCTGCCTTCCATTGCAGGTACATAATGTAGTTTGGTACTCTCTGCTTTAGAACATTCATTACTTCAAATTGTTTGCTGTATTTGCAAGTTTATCCCTTCCCAAACCAGGTCCTAAATTTCATCCTTCCTTTGCTTTTAAAGTCTCTATTCCTATAGTCATACTGTCTTCAGTAGCTGATTATGCTCATTTCATCAGGTCACTTACAATCAATCATAAGGCTACTATGGGGTGTAGTAGCCTTCTCTCCCCTATTTATGTTACACATAACTGCAGCAACAAGAAAATGAACACACAGGACTCCTGTGTGTTTCATTTTCTAACTGAATACATCTCTGTTAATAAAGTTTGAATCATGCCAGAGGAACTGTGGTTGCACAAACCAGTTCACCACAATTTCACAAGACCTAGAAAGCTGAGGTACGTAAACACCTACCAAATGCCATTTTTTTATGCTTGATTTCTAGTGCTGAAAAATCTATAGCAAAAATAGAAAATGTTCCAACAGTTCTAAGGTTAGGTTTGCTATGTTCTCTGAACTCACCAGTCTATCAAATATATGTCTGGAGTAAGACTGTAGGATTTGAAATGAAGAAACAGTTTGGGAAGATTTTCTTCAAAAAATACTTCAAAGGCTGCAAAGTATTTCAGCATCTGTAGAGAGAGTAAAGCACCTCATAAGCAGTCATCAAAAGAATGTTTAGTTGTAAACTAACACAAACCCCACCAAGAACTGAGGGTGTCAACACAGCACAATGTGATTTCTTAGGATAAGTAAAATTATTAAATGTTTCTAGGAGAAAAATCAAAGCAATACCAGGTATTAATCTGTAAAACTCATTCCATTCTCAATTTTGAAATCATACATTAAAGTTCTCCATTTCTCTACAGTACAAAAGGAAGTCATCAATAAACAACTATGCTTTAAGACCAAAAAATGTTACAGCTCAAACCAGAAAACTGTGCATACCATGCTGTGATCCACACGGAAAAAGGCCAGCTGGCATGGCTTGTTTAGAAGGTTAGCAAAGGCAATGAAAGCATCTGCCTCCTCCAGATTGAGAATGAGCACAGCAGCAATGAAGGACATCCCTTGTACCTTCAAGTGGAAAAGCATCAGGCAAATATAGGTGAGTAGGTTCAGTACATCTTATATCTTTGGAAATGGAAATATTTACAGTCCGCAATACATCAAATACCATTGCATAACAATTTCCAGATGAATAGAAACAATACAGATACAATTTTATGCGTGCAAATCAATTTTATTTTAGCAAAAAATAAAATGTTTCTTCAGATGCTGGTTTTAGGTACTCAGTGGAAGTTCTGGGAGGTCTCAGGACTTGAAATGCAAGAAAGTTAAAACCACGCAGGCTGAATGCAGAGCTCGTAAGAGACAAAGCTTAGCCTCAAGTTCATTGTTAAGCTATGGGAAAAGCAGTCACGGAGAAAAACTTCACATATGGGACAGTTTAGAGCCAGACGTATGTTGGAATTGAGACAAAATTCTCTTTCAGAACAGTCAATACACATCTCTCCACTTCCCAAACAGTTCACATACATAAAATTACTTCTAAGTGGTTAGCTACTATGCAAGTTTACATTTTTTCAGGATTACTCTCTCAAAAACACTTTAGACTGCAATAAAAGTGAAGAGCATGATTCTTGTAATTGTTAAGTGATGATCTGAATACTCATTATACTAAAAATAACTTTACCAATTTCAATTGCAATGATCATTATTTCACCATCTCTAAGCATTCATGCAGCCTGCTTCTTAAAAAAAAACGCACTCAGCATTTTAACTAGGGAAAAGAATACTGATACGCATCAGAAACAGTTCAGCAGCTTTCCATTTCTGTGGGATAAATAGCTGTGGAAATATGATTACATTAAATTTACTCCCATATTACCATTAAAAATGTATGATGAGAAATATCCAGGCTAGTTGTATTCCTAATGAAAACAAGAAAGCTTATCCACGAAAAATTACTTATTTGCCTTTTAAAACTCCACCCTGGGAACAAGCAGTCTCAGAACCTGCAGAGTTTATAATCTCACTTAAAGAATATGGGAGAGTCTCCAAAAATGAGGTCACGGATGACAGAATTCAGGCCTGAAAACATTTGAACATGAAAAACCAACTACTTATTTATGCAGAGTCCCAAGCATATCTGATTTAGAAAGGAAGACACACCCTGTGCTAAATAATGCTCTGGATGAGACTTCACTTTTCAAGTGTTTTTGAGCCCAGAAGCATTAGAGCTTGTGAAAGATTTTCCTAGATACCCCCAGAAACAAAGAAAGAAAAAAAAGAAAAGCTTCTGTTCATTAATACTTATGTAAGCTGACACCATTCAGAGCCGTGTTAGGTTTAGTTGGTTTGTTAAGAGGTTTTTGACAGTTTATAGTTTTGTTTGTTTCAAGCATAGTAATGTTTGCTGAAAACTGTCTTATCTTCACTGAACTCAGATGGAGTGTCAGCAAGACACCAATAAGGAGTTTACTGCATGTCCTAAAATCCACAGTGAAACAGAGTATCACTATGGAAATGGTAACAGTGGAAGCAATAGTAGGACAGAAGAGGTGAAGTACTAATTGGAAGTCCACTAGCACGTTTTGGGTTTTTTTCTGTAGATACTCTGGGTCTGTCAGAACCATAATGCCTTGTGAACACATCCATTTAAAATTTTCCATACAAGCCAGGTAATATATTCATCCTTGACATTCAATACACTTTCAGCTATTTAGTTATCTTTAAGAACTACCATCACTGTAACTGCTATGAAATAAGTGCTAAAGGTTGTTTTTTAAAATTATTTTACTGTTTTTATGCTAGTAGCATAAAGTTTAGAGAACCCATTTATTTAATACACTCTAATACATGACATCTTAAGCTTATTTGCCATGTTATAAACATTTTTCAACAAATACTTACATATCCCACATCTGGTCTGTAACATGTATATGCTCCTAAAACACTGTGCAGGAGATCATGATAAGGACCACCCTAAAAAAAGGGGGGGGGGGGGAGAGAAAACAAAATTGTTTGGTTTTTTCAAAATCACTTTATACATACAGGAAAGTCACAAACCAGTATTTTAAGATGCAAGTGTGACGGTGAATTATTGTCTTATTCACATCTAAAAATACCAGTTTTTACTCTAAGCATTACTATGTATGCTTTTGAGATGTTAAAAGTAAAGTAAAAGACCAACTATCCTATGTACTGATTTGCAGTGAATGATTTCATAATCGAAAATGAGGGTATCTCGTACATATCCAGGGTCAGTCTTTCCTTTTGAGAAACAGGGCATATTTTAATTCTTAGTAGCACGAATTACTGTATTATAATATTGCATGCTACTTTATATACATTTATGTGCATATATTACATCTATATAAAAATCATAAAGCCTGAAAAAGCATACTAAGATGCATCGAGATTTCTGTAGCACTTAGAATATTCCCATTTCTGCCTGTAGTTTTAGCATTATTAATAGGAACATCATGCAATTTTTTCAGGAGAAAAAAAACCCCTTACAGTTCATTAATAAGTGTCTCTACTTTATTCTCATTTAAGCCTCCCAAACAGCTTCTAAAAACTATACCACATTTGGCCAGTTTGGTTTCTTTTCTTGTTTAACTACTCAGAATTTTAAAGCTGTCATAACTAAAGTTACAGGAATCTCACCTTCTGGAAAATATACAGGGATGGAAACGTGCGTGATATATCCAACTTAATTAGCTCCAGACTGGCCTCACGATCAGCAACAGATGCTCCTGCATCTGTAAGCAAAACCAACACTTATTAAAACTGATAAATTCTACAAACTTCAGAATAAAACTGCCATAGGCACAAAAAGAGGATATAAGGAAAAAGAAATTACTTGGCTTTAATTCTTGGGGTATATTTCTACAGTGCTAATTCAAGAGCTAATACTGTCCACTGATACCTGGTAAATGCCAACAACTCCAAAAAGTGAGGTACATTATCAGTAATTACTACCTGTCTGCTCATTCTTTTTCAAGTCTATTCAGGCCCAGACTAACCCTATATTAACTAGAATTTTAACTTTGCCCAACCCAGTCCTCAAAACCCTGTTTTCTTTCTTATATTCTACTGAGACTTTAGTTACTGAGTGTGTTTAAGTGCACAGAGCAAGAGCACTACTCTTGATCTAAACATGATCCTGTGGAATCTGACTTCTCAAGTTTTTCATTCCTAATCAGCTCATGCAGTGTGTCATTTAAAACAAGAGCATTAAGAGATACCATAAACACTAAAGGGAAGGGGAAAAAAGATTAATCACATCATCACAAGAAGCCAACATTTCTTCACCTGCAAAGTCAAGCATGTTACTTTAAGTCACGCATTTCTCAGGTCTCACTGTTACTGAAGGTAACTAAGACACAGAGAAACTTCACCAGTGTCTCCAGAACTGACCACACAGTTGCAATCTGCAGAAGTTACATTACTTTTGAACTCTCATTAACTTTCATTTGACTCAGATTTTTCTTCATCCTTAGAACTAGCATTCTTCAAATGGCAGGAAAGAAGGCAGCATTCACTCAAGAACCTCCTGAAAATTCAGCTGGCCCTTGAGTTATCTCTGTCCAATTTATAACAAGGATATATCCAACATTAAAGACACCGTCGATACTTTTTTTAAAAGAAAGAATGCCCACTGGAGATAGCAATATGCCAATGAAAAAACTCCATTATACACACATGAGTGCTAACATCCCCACTTAACAGATTTGGGAAGAAAGACCATATGGGCAGCCAAAGAAACTCAAGTGGGATCTGAAATGCATTGTGTTATACATTCTTCACCTCTCAGCTCCACAATCAAATAGAGTATTTTTTTCTTTCCCAAGATCATGGAAGGGATACCAACGTAAGAACCATCTAAGGAGAGCTAAGCAAGAGTACATATTGTAATTCAGTTTTCCGTTTCTTTTTATATTTCATCTAACATTTTCATGAGAGCTTAGTCCAAATATTTCAGAGGAAAACATTAATTTGAAAGTGAACTAGCATATGCACTATTTTAATGTGTCTTTTATTGATACAGTAAATACTGCTAAGCTCACTGGCTTGTTATAAGAAAACATTTAAGTAGGGACTGACTCAAGAGCACTTTTAACAAGTATTCTTAATGCTGCAATTGCATTGTGAGACTTCCTGAGTTTGTAAAACTGAAGAGGAAGTTGTTGAGCACTCCGGAGGTCTCACCTTCTGTGTCATTCTCAGAACTTGTCTCACTGAAGCTTTTCCATCGTTCCTTAGCTCTCGACAAGAATATTTCATAAAGTTCTGCAAGAAAGCAAAACAAAATCAATCACAAAAAAGGAAGTAGTAAAAAAAGCACCCATCCAAGACAAAAGCACACTAAGTGTTCTTGGCTTTGGTTGCTTCGTTTCATCTTGGTCAATGTGGGCAGGGAGAGAATCTGTTAGATGGTTACCACTAACCACTGGAGTACCACTATATAGAGTTTTATACTGTATTATGCTTTCTACCATGGTGAACTTGCAAACTATGAAAGGGAAATCATGCCTTCAATAATTCAATTTTTATTTTTGTGAATGGAATACATAATCATCAAAAATCACTGGTTATGAAATAAAGCAATTCCCCTTTTCACCCCCTACAAATTCTCAGTTTAAAACATAAAAATTATTATTATTTATTACATTATTTTTTATTACTTTAATTCTTACAATACTGAAATGTTTTTGTAAATAGGTTTTGAAACTTGCTTCCATAATTTATGAGCCTACAATGGCTAATTGTAAAACACAGCTATTCATCACCTTGCAAAATACAGTTCTTAAGAAAGAAATATACTCTGATTTATACTTCTTTTGACAAAAGTTTATATTTTTGTTTGAAAATAACCAACTCAATTTTGCATTAAAATGTGATCTGTTAAGACATACCAGGAGTGATATTTAATTCATTTCCCACAGCTAGACTCCAAACCTTCCCACGAACACTTGGGGGTAATCCCTGCCACCACAGCTCTCGAACTCTTCGGGTAGCACGCCTAGGATAGGGAAGCAGGGAAAAGAAATAAAAAAAAAAAGAAAAGAAAAAGGCACATATTGCACATCTTTTCTAAAATCACTGGGCAATTTACAAGCAAAATAACATACACCATTTACTGAATCAATATTCAATGATCTCTGCTTATGCTAAAGCTCTGCTAAACACCCCCAAAACATTAAGCTCCCAGAAAGCACATTTCATGTTGCTCTGTAATGACCTCACACTGTATCACAGCAACAAAAACTGACTTCTTGACAACACAGAAAGGAAAAGGAAAATAAGGTATGTGGGTCCTCAGTTTCCAGAGGAGAAACAATCCACCCTTGCCTCATTTACACAGTAGAACTTTACTTACATGCCTTCCCAGTTAGGTAGTATTTCATTGACCCAAATCACCATAGCACTAGCGATATTCTCTTCTTGCTTGAAACGCTCTCTCATTATTTTTTTCCTTTTATGTGCTTCTTTAATTTCTGTTAGGCATAACATGTTAATAATTCTGTATTAGTGTATATAAATTATTAGGTAAATAATTCAGCTATTTTCCAATTATTTAGATGTCTGAAAGATTGAGGCTAAGTTACAGTTATGCATACTATTTCTATTGATTGCATGTGTATTTCCCAGGACACTTTTTTAATTTAAGCTAAGTTGTTCAAATACAGTGATTTAGACATGCAGAAATCGGAGTAGAAGTCTCATAGAACTTTCTTCTGTAGTACACAGAATGACTAAAATGCAAGCACATCATCAGCGCTGTTCTCCCTGTCATGATTTTCATACCACATTCTATCTGGGCATTACTTATTACTAGACTAATCAGCAGTATTTATAGATAAAATTATTATTTAAAGGTGCAGTTCTATACTAATTTTAAAATTATTCAAATGTTACTGAAATTATGTATTTTCTTTTCTGGAAACAGGACCTAAAGACCTGAGACAAAGTCACAATGGTGAACAAGAGAACAATGTTCTGCCTTCTGTTAAAAAAGGATCATTTGTTATTCCCCGTTATTAAAAAGGCTAAAAGAAGGACAGAGCAGTGCTATCTTGACATCACTAAGAACCACTGTGACTAGACATTTTCTATTTGTACACGCATTAGACACATCAACAGTGTAAACATGCCTTACCTAGTAAACAGATACAGCCAACCAGCTTCATTAAGTTTTTACTGAAGCTTTTCTGTGTGTGGCAACAGTTAATGTAATAAACCAGGGCACACATACAAAAACACTACACACAGCTGAACCTCCAAAGATGCAGTGATCAAAGAACATGGACCACAGATCACAACTTAGAAGATGCACATCACAAGAGCAGAGTGAAATGAATTGTCAAATGCCTTGGATTTCTTATTGCATCTTTCAAAGTAAGCTGCCATAGATCCATAGCAGATCAATCAGTTCAGAAGCTTGTATCTCTGACAACAGCCCAAGTAAAGCATGCAGCACAGATTCTTAAAATATCATATTCCCTGAATACTAGGCACAAGACTGCAGAAGTCCTTTCAACAACTATTCATTGACACGGTACCAGGTGCTACGGATCTGTTTTTTGAATTAAACATATCTAGTGGGAGTAGAAGGGTTCACATAGGTACAACAGATGTTTGGGAAAAAAACCCAAAGTTTTCATCTGTCTTCACATTGCAATTGATCTCAAATTCCTAAGAAACTAGATCTTTAAGCAGTCAGCTTTATTATACTTAGGCTCTTAGTGGCAACTGTAGGAACAGAGCTTGGAAAAAAAAAAAAAAAAGAGCCCAAGTACCCAGAAGGTTTCTAGCTGATCATACTACACAAGTATTTTCAAAAGAAAAACTAGTTTTTCCTTAAGTAAATAAAAGGTTACTCTGTATTCTGAACCTAGCTACATTCATTGTAGTGGAATAAGAAAATTTGATAGTTGAGTTCTGTTTTAAACTGCATGCCCCTATGCACCAGAGAATAACCCAGATATTAAACAAGAAGTTCTTTAATGTACCTACTCGCCTACGAGCCAGAACTTATTCTTTTTAACTGTGCAGCAAAAATTAGTGATTACTGGCAGTTAACATACCTCGTTTTTTTGCCTCTGCCACCATCTCATCATATTCTTGGCGGTGACGTAAAGCCTCCTCCACTGATTTGGCAGGAAGATTTCTGAAAACAAGTTGTTCCTGAATTCAATACACACAAATGACATTCTGGACCATTTCAGAACAGGTTTAAATTTGGCTTCTCTCTAAGGTGAGCTCTGAGGTTCTCACACTACCAGTGTTTCAGTAACAGTTGCATAGAACTATAAGATGTTTACTACTCCTGTTTTTTAGTTCTCCTAGAGCTTCTCCCAAAGCAAGGTTATTAAATTTGTTGAACATCTGGAATGATGTTCAAATTAAGTGACAAAAGGCAAAAAACTGACAAACTACATAGTTAGTTATTCCAATGCATTTCTGCACATGTGTATTTTAATCATTAAAGATACCTGCATATTGATAATCCAGTTGTTCATATGAAATCTATAACAACTTACTTTCAACAAAAGGTAAAGCTTTTTATTCATTATAGTTAGCCCTTTAAAACTCTCACAAAAGAAGAGAGGTTTCCCAGAGGTTTTCAGAGCTAAAGCTAAGGAAGCTTGCTGCACTGCTACAAATTCACCAGCTTAAAGTATGTTTTTTGGCTGCATAGTGATCCTCTAATTGCCAAACACATGCTTCCTCTTGAAGACTCACTTCAAAACAAATCAGGACAATGTTTGGTCTTAGCCTCTTACTCAATCTCTAGCCTCTACTTTGGTTCAAAATAAATAAAGACAGTTTTGTCATTATAATATTAAAAATTTTCCATCTCCTCTTATACAAGCAGAGAAGATCACTTACTAGTATTTCCAGTGAAAGTGAAAGCAGAATATATTTTCAAGGATTAAACTGTGGCAGCACATTAGGTACTTGGGACGGCACTTGAGTTTGAACAAGCATCATTTGTAAAAACATACTTACAGTAGTTTGTGAATTGTAATAGTATGAAAGTAAAGAAAAGCATCAGAAATCTAGTTACTGCTTATTTTATTCTCTGCCATACACAGTAAAAGTAAAAAAAAAAAAAAACACTCATAGAAATCCGTAATTCCATTCAGGATATTTCTGTCTGAACACTGAATGAGTTTATATACCCCTAGAGAGCATACTGAAAGAAACATTAACATGTTCTGTTTTTCATTTCCTAATTGGAATTGATAAGAGCAAATATTTAACAGTGCCATCACAAGCTTTTTCATGGCGCAATTTGAAAATGTTGCTCCATTTGCTTCCCTCAAGCACGTGTTCCTAGTCAACAGATCCTTCTCTTTCCTTCAAATTGCTAAAGACTGTAAAGGTGAAAATACTGACCAATTTACTACCAATTTTTCATTATTATTCTTATTTGTACTTAATGTGGGGTTTCTGTTACGTTTTCATCTACTGTTTCCTTGCATTCAGCTGTAGTTTTAAGAAGTAATGAAAACTTAACTGGAACAGGGCCAAGGAAGGGTTTCGGTAAATGATACAGTCTTGGTACCCACAACGCACTGAACCGTAGCGGCCAAATACAAAATGAGCACTCAGCATTTGTGACAGGAACGTGTTGCTTGTTTTTCCAAGGCAATTCTTCCTGGTCCTACCTAATAATTTTCCTTTCTTTCCTTTTTAAAAATTCTTGTGGTAAGAGAAGTCCATGTTTGATGAAGTGATAACTGTCACTGCTAAGTCTTCCCAACTGGTCTAGGAAATTACGTTTCCAGAATAGGGGAAAGGAGGAGCAGGGAGAAGGAAGTGCAGGCTGAGAAGGCAGTGAAGAAATTGATCAGGAAAATTCCTGAAGACTCTAAGGATGCCCACAACACTGTCACAGACAGCTGTGATATACAGTAGCTAACAGACTACTGGCTCTATTACAGTGAGACAAAACTCGTCACATAGACAACAATATCCTTAAAAGGTTCTTCTGCAGGTACTTTTTAGACTATTATCTGGGACAGAATAACCCAACGCTATTTTCACGTAAGACTTGTGAAGTTTAGCTCATCACAAGTGTATCTAAAATTCAGTTGCACAGCAAATCATACTTACGCTGGTCGATCTTCCAGAATCAAAGCAGTAGTTGAAAGTGGTTCAAATTCAATATTTTTACGTCTTGCTGATGGGGGTGGAGGTTTATACATTCTTCCTGTCCGTGCTTCATATTCCTAAACAACATTATTGATATAAACTAAATTTCAACTTTCAGCCTCACCCATAATTAATAATACTTAATTATTTAACATTATGCATTTTAACATTATTTAATAAGACAGCAAGCAAGACACTACCAGTTGAAATTGCTGATAGCAACAGTGCAGCTTTCCAGGACTGCTAAGTAAAGATGAATGAGAAAGCAGTTTCTTGTGTCAACTTAACCTTTTATCTATTCTAGTTCAATATTACAACTGAGCATCCAAGGATCAGTTAGTTAGGAAATATGCATAATCTTCCCAACCTAGTTAGCACACAAATATATATAAGTAATATGTAGAGCTGACAATAAAAAACCCTCCCACTACTAACAACAAAAGCCACTAATCAAGAACATGTGTCTTCCCATTTCTTCCTCTCAATTCCAGCCACCCATAAGATCCAGTATACCTCACAATTTGAGGGCTTTAGCAAGACCACCAAACTCATATTAGCCAGAGCCACCTACACTATACTCAGTGATAACAATATTTATCATTGCAAGTCTCTTTCATATAATTTTTTTCCCAGAGGTTAAAACATACAATCTACTTGGAAAAAAATATTTAATGGGTATTTTATACACACAAGATTCTGAGGAAGAAAGAATCCCAGTCCTTTTACCACAGGAGCAACTCAACAAAACAGAAATACAATACCTTTAGGAAAAAGACTCAAATGAAAACCTCAAATCTCACATCCCCTCTTTTTCAGCCTCTAAGTAAACACTTACTGCCAAGTGAACAGGATAACCTTTTAAGATGTGCTGAATGGGTATCTGTGGCAAGACTTCTAACCTATTCCCAAATCAAGTGAACTTGTCAGTTCACACTCTCCTTAGGCATGAAAGCTAAATACTAGTTTCTCTGCAAATGTTTCATGCACTGGAATTCAAACATAGAACCAAAAAATCATCTTTTTAAGAGAACAAATTCAAGTTATCTTAGTACTGTATTTTCACAGATCACACAGCTCTGTTCTTAATCATAGCCACGTAAGCTCTAACCTGTATAAGCTTTTTTTCATTTATAGACAGTTTGCTTTTGTAAACATCTGTTGCTTTAATAATTGTGTAAGTAAATTCAGTCTCAGGTTAACCAAAATACCTCATGTTTAAGTCACCAAAAATTAAAAAAATCATCAAATACCAATTAGGTCACATATCTTCCCAATCAAACATGAGTCTTCTCTTCAAACTGCTCCCAACTGAATCTCACACCTAAACACAGCTTCAGGTATACCTTAGTTCTCTCAGGGAGAAACAGAAAGCTTTAGACAGCCACTGTTCATCAACAGCATTGTAGAAACAGAGCAGACAACTTTAAAACTATTATATAGGTTAAAAGTTCAGTACACCATTCATAAAGCTAAATATGAAAAGACCTCTCACAAATGCTCAATGAAAACTTAGATTTTCAGAGACAGCAACAAGTCCAACACTAAGGTCTCTTGGAGCTTTCTGCTCAATAGCCTCCTCACCCTGTCCATTTTAATGATATTTAACAAAATTTCTGTTCTTCCACATTGGGCATAATACATTGAATTATCTGAAAAGCATAACCTCAATGATACCATGTTAATCTCATCTCAAGACTAAAGTTATCATAGAGCATTGAGTTTGGAAGGGACCTCTGGAGATCATCTAGTCCAGCCTGCCTACTCAAACTAAGGTCAACTATAGCACATTGCACAGGGCCTTATTCAGCCAGACTTTTAATATGACTATGGATAGAGACTCTACTCTTGCTAGGCAGAGGCTACAGCACTCTGTATTTCCCATCCAAATAACTCCTCATGATCTGAAAAGTATAGTGGTATATAATTCATATGTCATTACGACTGTGAACACACCTGACCACCTCTGATCTTTGAAACTAAGAGGTCCCTTCCAACCTCATCTTATTCTCTTATTTTTCTAGTTTGTGAGAGTCAGAACAATAATTTAACGGATGAGAAAAGGGCACTGCACCTCCACAAAACCAAGGAAAGAATGGTTTTGAAACATTCTCAGTATCTTTTGTAGCGGTTTCCACACCTACCCCACAAAATCTTCAACTATTCACCACCGTATCACACTCTGCCCCATCACAGCATACCAAATAACTCATTTTGTTTGCGTCCTGAAAAGACAGGCACAAATCCATAGCAGCCAGCCTACTCTCTCAAGTAGAGGAGAACTTCTGTTGCTTTCCCATCTTCTAAAAAGCCCAAATATGCACCTTGCAACTGTTTGCTACCATCATTTAAACATATATTCACACTAAAATCCTAATTCTTTCTAAAAACAAGGACTTAGAAGTTATTAGCCAAGTCTTCTTAAATACAACTTAATTCTTAATATTTCTAAGTCTTTGGCCAAGAACTGTAGTTATATAAATTTCCCAGAACACGCTTTCTCTCCTGAAGGCTAATTCTCAAGACAGTTTTTGATTTAAAATAATATGCATCCAACACCATTCGTCACATTCAGACAAGTACCTTGAGCAACTGGACCAACAGGATGGGTAGACTTCTGTTGCAATTCATTATTTAAAAGGTTAACCCAGAAAATTTTCAGGTTATCTGGTACAAAGATCTTCAATGTGCAAAGGCACAGAATGAG
>JAWWEE010000159.1:18835624-18864507 GCA_035221455.1 Xenops minutus | reverse complement strand
CCCCCCCCCCCCCCCCCCCCCCCCCCCCCCCCCCCCCCCCCCCCCCCCCCCCCCCCCCCCCCCCCCCCAAATCAACATTTTCCCTATGAATGAATATACTTACTCTTAAGGTAAAATTATTTCATTCCACCTGAAAACAGAAACAACATTGGCAGTCCTGCCATGCTGTATACCTCAGGATACTCCAGTACATTAGTAAGTCAGGAATGTACCCTGTGAGAGCAATCAGAACTCAGCATCCAGGCTGCAGTATACTAGCAATGTCATCCCTTCTTCTTGGTAGAAGTTCTAATTTATTTTCACATTCTCCTGTGTAACAGGAGCCACAAAAAAAAGGTCATTTAGTGGTCAGAGATGAGGCAACCTTTTCAACGTTCCTAAATATCCAATTTGCATGCAAGTTTAAAAAAAAAAAAAAAGGCACTGCAAGATGTTACAAATGAAGCCACTCTTACCTTTTTTAACACAAGCGATACATTTGAACAATAGTGCTTCTGGCTACTGTATGTGTTAAGAACTGATATACTATTTCCAAAGCAAGAGAGAAAGGGAAAAACAAAACAAAAAAAAACCAAACTAAAATAATCTTCAACAGAGATTTCAACAAAAGGCAGAACTCATCATCCAACTGTGTTTCTGAAAGGAAGTACGCATTATGAACAGTTGGGTTTTGTACAAAAAGATCACATGACCAGAGAAGGAAGACTGTAAGTGTTACTAGAAAGAGTCAAAGCAGAGATCAAAATAGCTTCAGGCTCAAAACTGTCATGGTGGCACATTCCCCAAACTGAAATACATTCCCAAGGTATCAGAACTTCCCAATGGAAGAAGCTGCTTCCCCAGGAAGCCTGTACTCTAGGAAATTTATTTGAAGATTAGATCCCAGAACCATCACACATGTAGAAAACTTATGCAAATAAAGTATCTTTTTCTGAATACTCTGTATGACTATACGTAAAGAATCCAATATCCTTAGCTACTCATCTGAAGCAGAACCTAAAATTCTTGACATAGGACAAAAAGCTTGATGTAAAATTTCACTTCAAAAGATGTGAGCTAATACTTTTCCATAGCAAGGTAAAAATACAACTTAAAGTCAAATGTCTTGTCAAATGTTTAACATGCAGGGCATGTGCCAGAAGACAGAACAGTTGACAGCTTAGATTCAAGACTATGTAAGACCTATATATGTAAAAAAAGCTATTTTGAAAGTTTCACAAGCTTAGAGAAGATTGTTAAACATGCTTTAATACAACATATCAGGTATTGAAAGTTCCAAAACATTTCACAATACTAAAATAAAGACAAATATGTATCAGCTTTAATAGAAAGTAAAAATAGTTATCTCTTTACTAAGGCTGGAAATGCATCTTCTTATCCTCTAAGCCAATAATTAACCTGTTAACAGGCTAAAAGCATGTTCTTCCTGAAAAAACACTGAGATAATACATTTAAGAGTGCTTCAATATGTAGACGGACTTGCATTTCTGGTATTCATCCTGCAGAAATACAGATAAGCCTACTAACCTACAGACAGGTAACTGTGGCTGGGGAAAAATGCCTTTTGCTTATAAACTGCCTTTGTCCTTACAAAGATAAAGATAATCCAAATAGTATCGTCTTAAAGAAGAAAAACCACACACAACCAACCAATCACAAAACACACCAAACAAACAACTAAACAAACCCCGCATTCCAATACCACCACAAAGAACACCATAAAAATGTCCTAGTGTTCTAAATAAAAGAAACATAATAAACCTGCAGAGGTCTATTGCCTGCATTTTTTTGCTATCTTCCTGGAAAACATACAAAACCGAAGTTTCTTCCATCCTTCCTCTGAAGAACCATCTGGGATAGCTAGACCATTGAGAGTTTAGATACCTCTAAACAGTACTACATTGCTCTGTGTAACATGTGTCACTGCCCATAGCTGCTTCTTCCAATACTTAACAACCTTACAGAAAGGAAAACCAGCTGCATTGCAGCATTCCAAAAGCATTCATTGACCTTAAATAGGGTATGCTTGTGGGGATAAAGTATTTAACTAACTGTGAACATAGTGATTCAGTCTTAGAAGACAAACGTGCATCTACAGTGCCCAAACTATACAGCCGTAAAGGAGTAAATATCAACCATAAAATTTAACAGGAATTTTTCTGAGTTAAGTTTTGATCTATGATCCAACAACAGAAGCTGAACTCCTGAAAATGAGCAATAAAAGCCTTGGATTACAAGGATTGTGGAAGTCCTCACAGTACCAATTATACAGATAAAACACCACCGATCCAATTGTTTTAGGTATGCTGGAAAAGAATGTAATCTGATAGGCAATACTGAATTAATTTCCTCTATCTTAAACATTGCCTCTATTTATTGAAAGTAGATGTCAAGGCATACTAATACTCCAATTAAACAAAGTATGCACCCTGTGTATGACAGTTTCTTCTAACATGCTTTCTCCTCCAAAATTCTAAGTCTGATACTAAACAAGTTTTATGCAATCGATCATGACTTTTGTTGAGGAAACAGAATGCCATATATCGTGCAAATGGTTTTAAACCTCTCTCCCCTCTACACACACGACTCTGGAGCAGATGGGTCTACCAACTATTTATATGATTTTCATGATGTACAACTAACTAGATATATTATTGAAAAAACTGTATCCATTTATTTGAATCCATTTGAGTGTACTCTTGGGCACGTGATGTGACTCTTGGGGATGGTCCTGTGGAGGAAGAGTTGGACTCCATGATCCTTGTGGGTCCCTTCCAACTCAGCATATGTGATTCTGCAAATCAGGTTGATTATTCAAGAATAGAAGCATTAATTGAATCACTTAGGACAGTGTCCAGGTAGGAAGAATTTCTGCTAATGCATAATCCTACATCATGTGTTGCCTCCGGGTTAAAAAACTAAAGCTAGCACTGGCTACAAAGTGATCATAAACAAAGACGTGCTTATAGCAAGAGGAGATGTCACCGAAAAATTCCAAGTCATAAACTAGACATTCTTCCAGAACTAAGAATTCCAGATGCTATCAGGACAGGCAGAACAGTATATCCTTGCCTAATTTGCAGGTGAAATGGGAAGAACTTCTATTCATGGAGGGAAAAATACTAATCTTCACACAGTACAAGTGAACAACCAAACTGACACTTAAGAGTTTCCAGATCAGCCTTTCAAAGTAATGCCATCCATCTTCAATTCTTTGTTTTCTTTATTTTTTCCTCCACTGGATATTTAACAAGGTACATCAAATTTCATGTTCTTTTGTTTACAAGAAGTTACCAGCTTTGGGCCCAATACAGAAGAGGTGGGAGTGGCCAGACCATGTAATCACTGGCATCAGTGTCAACCTGCACTTACATCACCACTCTGTTTCACAAAGCCACAACAAGTTTCACAAACTAAAGAGCCAACCTGGACTATTCATGCTTAACAGAGTGTGGAATTACAGAAAAAGCTTACAAAGTAACAGGCATGCACATTGGAGAAATTTCAGAAGGATACTGGTCACAGTAAATAGATGACATAACAAAAGTTTCAATAGCTACGCTTTTCTAGATGTCCAATGTCATATTGGAAATAAGTGATTAAAAGCATCTGGAGTTCTGAAGTGTCACTGTTAATGGCTTGTGTGACTTAGTGATAGAAAAGAGATTCTAGTATATCAATTTTCAAATCTAATAAGATGTTCAAAATTAGTACAAATTAAGCCTTTTAAGAACCTTTACCATTAAGCAACTAGGCACAGTAAACATAGAAAGTAAATTACTGTCAAGCTCTATCATTACCTATTTCCTGCTATTCAGGAACATGCAGTATAAACAATAAACAACATAATGTATCACTTTAAGTTGTTAGTGAGATGCATGTGTGAAGTTTGTTTGTTTATTTTACTAATGGTATTTAATGAGGTGATGGTTAGTATCATAAAATATTCATGCTACCGTGAAAATGTGATGTTCTATTTTAATGAGTGCTACACAGTCCCATGCATGGCATTGAATACAACTAAAAAAAAGTATATATTAAATTTCATACCCCTGTGTTTAATAGACTGAGAGCAGATATTGATGCAAGACTGCCAGAACTGTCATCCTAATGAGAAAAACAGAAGCAAAGCCTTAGTGAATAAATGAAGGAAAAGACCATTACAATATAGCAACATTTAAGCCAAAATTTAAATTCACACATAGAGTATTTATCTTCTATGTTCGAAGAAACATAGATGTGTCTGTTCTTCCTTCTCTGGCCCTTAAAATATACAGACATACATACAAAGACTTCCCACTTGTGCAAGATGTGTACAGACACAGACTGGATTATTTTCCCGGTTTAATTGATGTTTTATATTTTCAATAATCAGCACCTTTGTCCAAAGGAAGATCATTTTCCATGATGATTCTCAGGTGCATGAAAAAAGGCAATCCCCAATACAACACTGTCTCTCCCCACTACACACCACTCATAAAAGTTAGACTTACACTAGCCTCAGAAGGTACCTGTTAAAAAGGAGAAATGAAACACTGTCCCCCTTCCTCCTGCCACGTTATAGTTAGTATTTCTAAACTGAAAGTTCAAAAGTGAATTACACTTCAACATAACTGGTGAGCTGATGAGAACCGAGATGCATTTATAAGGCTTTGAGAAACAGTCACTTTAATTAAGATTCTAAGCATCAATCAAACCACTCATAGCCCATTGCAGCAATGCAATCAGCTGAAAACATGCCCAACTAGAGGAGACCCTGTACAACCACAGCTCTGCATGTTTCCATTCAAAAGTCAGAGCTGCCTTTCCAATGGAAAGAAAAGCCAAGCTTAAAAGTGGGAAGCAGAGGAAGTGACAAACACAGCCATTGCTTTTAAGCATTGAATTACAGCACCTGGAAGAAGGAAAGTAAGCTTTTTATCATGACTTCAACAGAACATATCTGCAGTGTTCTGTACCATGCATATCTTAGAATAATAGAAAAGCATTTTAAAGGCTTTCTTCTCCCTTGAGATACTATTTTTTCCTTTTCAGTATTGAAGTACCATACCAGCCTCAGAAGGTTAAGGCTTACATTAAAACAAACAAACCAACCAACAAAAAGAAACCCCCAGATTTTTAAAAAAAAGTTTATTAAAGACAGCAGATTTACCACCTAAATCTTTTTGCTAAATCCTACCCTTTTGGAATTTGATACAGCCTGGCTACGTGATGATTTTGCTGTGTCAGCTCCTCACGCTCAGCAGCATGTCTGCTTAACCTGCAAATGCTCACTTCTTCTGCAAATTAAAAAAGCCCCAACATATCATGCTTTGCTAAAGAAATTCAGAGGCCAAATAGAGGAGGAGGGATCCCATCAAAGAGAGAATCCAGATGACAAAAAACCCAAAACATCATGTCCCACCAAATCAAAGTAGTATTAAAATTTTTATTCTTTGTTTACTCCAAACTTCCAAGAACAGAAATTAAAACATATAGAACGCTTAAGCTTTCTTTTTCAAGTATTACAAAGAAAAAGTTTGCTTCGATTCCCTTAGTAGTTGTCCTCAAAGACATTTTTTAAAAAAAAAAAAGCTATCAGAAGAGTTCACATCAGCAGAGTCAACACCTCTATGTTATTTTCAAAACACTGATCCCATCCCCACTGTAAATTACTCCCCTGAAGATGCATTTGTGCCACCAGCATAGCACTGACATAAAAAGTTCTCCCTAACAAGTTTTCCTTGTCAAAGTAGCTGGGTAAGCTCTGGCAGTAGGAGCTGAACTGTATTTTATGTCCCCTATGCAAAACAAAAGAAAGCATTTTTCACTCTGAGGTCCTACTAGTTTCACTACCATTTTACTGAAAAGATAATCATTGCAGAAATCTAAAATGCTGGGAAATAATCTAGAACGGGTATTTTACTGTCTACACATATGATCCCGGAACTATGCAGTACATTTCCTGAGAATCTGAACCGCCACAGCATCTACAAAGAAAACCATCACAGCCTTCTCATTGCTGCTAGTAGGGCAAATTGTAATTCAGGTGTTACATGTTCCTTGCAAGACTCAATACCCCAATTTATTGTCTGTCCTCGTTTCAAGGCAGTTTGTTACCAATATATTTCTACTCTGTATCTGGTGAACAGGCAAAAGGCTTGCCTTTCTCTTTTCTCCAAGAGTAGTGCAAGGTGAGCCAATATGACCTCTAAATAACAATCTGCTTAAGAATTACTCCTATGAAAAATCATGTAGCATTGTACAGCTTCTCACAGACAGTCCTTAGGTTTGTTTACAAACACACCATACACATTTTTATAAACATTAAGAGCTTCATGAACTTTTAAGCTAAAACAACCAAGACTGAAGGGAAGAGTTAACATTGCAAGTTAGAAAGTTAGAGTCATATGAAAATCAATTCAAAACACATCTGTTCCTCTGAAGAGAAGCCTCTGAAAACCCTTGTCCCTGGGAGACCACGGGAATTCTGTCGAATCAGTGACTGCAATTTCTCCATTAGATTTCAGACCGGAGATAACAACATTGGAAAAATATGCAAGTGAAGACACTGAGTTTTTTAGCCCTCAAGTACTTCTTTTTCTTAAAGATTTCAGAGCCACCCCAATACATTTTCAGAGGTTAGTTGTACAACAGTGACCCAGTCAAAAGTTAGTATTTAATGGACTGTCTAAATTAAACCCTTTCAGTTTGTACACAAGCTGACAGCTTTTGGAAAAGATGGCTTCACTTCTGAATAAGCAATAATTTCTAAACCACTGCAAGCTTTTCATGGCGTTTCAGATTTAAATAGAAAAGAAGCCTTTTTTTCCACCTCATTTAAGGCTGCCACTGAGAGCAGCATTGTTAAGACTGCTGATAAAATGAATTTGGTGTATGTTTCACTTTTTTTTTTATTTTGCAATGTGTATTTGCATATTGTGAATTTACTTTAGTTCAGGCATATTAGAAAAAAAACCAAACCCTACCATACTTCTTTGAACAAATTAATAAAAAATATGCAAGACTGCTTTGATAAAAAAAGCTAGACTTAATGACTTGATATTCAGAATAGTTCTGATCATAGACTAAAAGCTATTTTCTTTAACCATAAGCACAAAAACTGAAATTGAGCTTGCATTTTTAAACAGAACTTGGACTCTAGTCAATACATTCCAAAATGTTATATATCTGCTCACAAGTCTGTTTCTGCTTTAAATGCTTCTGCATTAAAAGATTTCAGCAGTCTAATTTAAAGCAGATTTCTGTACAGACTGAAAAGAATCTACCAAACTGATCATTAATGACCACATACTTCTTATAATAGCCAGCTTTATTAGCTACAGTTCATGAAAGAAGGCACACTTCCTAAAACCATCAAATGCATTTGACATTTGCAGTCCTGGGGAGTTGTTGTTTTCCCTTTTTAAAAAACGGTGAAGGAAGGAAGCCCAGAGGAGGGAGATGTCCAGCAAAAGAGTTGGCCTCCATCACATCCTGCTTGGGCAGCTCTAAATCCAAGGAGAGACGAGCGTGCCAGCAGCTGCGAGAGGGGAGATGCAGCTGCCAAGAACTTTCAACCTCTGACCCAGTTTGAGCGAGTGCATCTCGCCCAGAGCAGGCTGACGGCAGTGCAGCTGCCAGGGACTCTGCTGCTCCCCAGGCAGGAGAGCCCCCCAGGGCTGCTTTACCACAAAAATATTAATCTTCTTCGACATACGCTAAGAAGCTTGCAAAGACATTATTTACAGTAATATTCATTAGACAGTCTCTGAAGGCAGAACTGGCTAGCACTGCCGTCTGAAAAATGTCTGAAACGGTATTCCAAATTAAGTTTCCAGATTTTCTTGGAGGTTATTCAAGATATGAGAATCACTGACTTCTCTGGAGAGGTATATACAGCAGTGTCTAGTTGATAAATAGTGACTGGAAGCTATGAGCAGTCATTTATATGTAATTATCAATTAACTACATCATCCTTACTATAGCAAAGATAACAAAGGAGGCTTCCATCAGCCAGGATGGAAAGGTGACACCTGAGCTGTACCAACCTTTTGGCTATAAATGTACAATGATGCAATTTTTCTCTGTTTTACTAATAGGAAAGTCCTTTAAGCTTCATTATATGGCCAGAAAACTTTGATGGAAGTATTATTCTTATCTAAAAGACTTCCTCCTGCTATTAATTACAAAGTTTTTCCTGTTGTGAGTTAATTTTTCTCGCAACAGGGAGATCTTCTTAAGATCTCATCCTGAAGGATGTGACTCATTACTGAGTTTCCTTAATCAAGGGTTTATTTGCACCCTCTCAAGGCTGACCACTGGCATCAGTAAAGCGAGAGAACTGTGTTCAGCTATAGAGAATAACGTTCAGGGATGGCAAGACTTGTAGCTAATAATAAACTACTACCATAAACAGGTAGTTTTCATACAGCTTAAGCCCATTCTACTTGCAGTCTTAGCCATGGTTTTGACCACAGATGGCCAAAAAATTGGGGAAAAATGTGGGGTTTGTGTTTTCCATCACATTTGATCCCTCCACTTCAATTTAGAAAGTCAAAGTCCAAGTTTTCAGAGACACTTCATGTAGTAATGAAGCGGTAATGAAGTAATCTGCCAGGTTTACAGAATTGCTTATGAATAAAGCATATTAAGTTTTAATCATATTTAGATCAACTTCTTGAAGGCCTTATTACTGCATTCTTGCCTATATTCTTTTCACTCACATCTCCCACAGAGTGAGGAATTAGTCTAGGGACATTTGAAAGTGAAGAGGCTATTTCCCACTGATTTTCAATAACCAAGTATACTTATATTCATTTTAACCCATCGCCAGCTTAGCAATTTTAAACATTTTTTTTTTTTGAGAAAAGAAACCATTGACTTTTCTTCAAAGGCATATGCACAAGGAGCTATATTGTAAATTTTAAACACACATGCAAGACATTTGACATACGCTAAATACAGAGATATTAGAGTCACTTCTCAAAGATCACATTTTGTTACATATTGTATATCTGTGTACAGAGTGTACTGTCAATCTGGATCACCCTTTGATAACTGCATATCTTAGCTCATGAGGCTTAATATAAAGACTATACATGCTTTAGTCAAATAGAAAGGTAAAAATATTAGCTATTATCTTACTCAAGATTATGTAAATCCAAGAGTGACTCTAATCTGGCAAACATTGACACAAACCATGTGACAAGTGGCCAAGACCAACTCAATTACATAGTTTTCTACCACTTTGAAGAAGTTAAAAAAATGGGAACACCTCAGTTTAAAACAAACACAATCACTGAAGGACAACAAAATAAGGAAACAGGACTACTTTTGCAGATTATTTCCTTCAACAGGTTGCGGGATGCCCTGTCCCTGGAAGTGTTCAATGTCAGGCTGGATAGGGCTTTGAGCAACTTGGTCTATTGAAATGTGTCTCTGACCACGGCAGGGAGGGTGGAACTAGATGACCTTTAAGGTCCCTTTCAAACCAAGCCATTCTATGATTATAACATGGTCCCCAGAACAAATATCTTCATTACTAGAAAACAGTAAGCAGATGACTGGTAGCACCATGCAGATTCTCCATTTCTCAGGATGGAAAAGACATCTGGATTTTTACAGTATTTTCATAGCACAAGGCCAACAACATACACCTGCAAGTAAACAATGAACACTTCCCCTCTCCCAGCCAGAAAACAAAACATTTATATAAGAAAACTGTATCTGAAAACGTAAAATAAAGTATTCAGTTTACTTCACAGTAAGTCACAGAATAATTTGGGTCGGAAGGGACTTTTAAAGGTCATCTAATTTCAACCCCCAAGACTGCACTTGCTGTAATCATTTTCCTACAACATTTTGTTGTGTGACAAACTCAATTACATCCAAGATCTTCAAAAAAAGCCTCTCATTTTTCACTTTGGTTGCTCCCAAAAGGCACTTTTTGCCACAAAGCTCTTTCTAGAAGATGACTGAACACTGTGTTTCATTCACAGCCATTTGCACCTGCCAAACACATCAGCTTATGTGGAATTTAAGAAAGGAGATAGAGAAAGCAACTCTTAAGGGATTCGAGTTACTGCATTAACCAACACATGGGACATTCACATTTCATATGTCAACAAGTCTTTCAATTTCAGGTTTGCAAGTTACTATTAACTTAATGATACATTACCAATCACTCACCTTTAAAGATTGTGATGTTTTAATATTATTTTATCAAATAAACTCCACAGAAATAATTATATGGAAGTGCAGCTTGGTGTCAGAAGAAGAAAAATCAGAGGTACCTTTCTGAAGTATCCCAGCAACTCCAAAAGAAGTTCAATTTACAGCATTATTTTGGAACAAAATACCTTGAGTGAGATTAAAACTTTAATTTAAAGATGACGTTTCAGAATTCTAAGCAATTTGTCACAAGGTACCCACATAGGAAGTCTTCCAGGCAACAATGACTGCAGAAAATTGAGTTAGATTGTAGCATATATTAAATAAGAGTGCCAGTTAAACCATGACAATAAGACAAAACGTTACAGGAAATTATTACAAGTTCTGATTACTACAAGTCTTGACGAAAACAGCTTAAATGTTTTCTGGACATGGATGACCTTCTTATAAGCACTAAGATGTACTGAACAATACACTTGATAAAACAAACTCTTTAGTAACTACTACTCTTTAAACAAAGCCCCAAAAGGGTCTTCTCAGAGCACTCTATGGTTATATAACAAAGTGGAGAGAACAGCAAAGAAATGCAATATCTGTGTATTATTTTTACAAGTTTCATACCTAGAGGTGTGTGATGTTTACTCACCTGCTGAATAATTTTGGAATCTTTTGGAAGATTTTCCCTGGGCGGGACTTTTCCAAACAACTTCCAGCCAGGAGCACTTTGGACAGCAGGTTTGAGTTCCTTCGTCTTTTTAGTGAAAAAGTTTCTGAAAAGAGAGCATATTATAAGCATATAAACCAATTATATTGTGCCCACTTACACTTCTTTAAATACAGTTAACCACTGGGGTGAACTGTAGATATTTACTGCTCAGCAGTGCTACCTTAGCTTTCTCTTCTACTTGAACACAATTAACTTGAAATGGAGTATCTTTCATTACAGGTGCTTTGATGTTAATACTTGTACTTAACCCTCAGCTTTACCTCTGAATTCTAAGCTACGTTATGCAATATCAGAGCTTTTTTTAGTAATACAAGGCGCTTTTTTAAATGTAAGACAGCAAATGAGATAGCTCTCAGACTTTTTTGGGGGTTTGCTTTACATGTATCTTACAAACCTATATGGATACTGAAATGAAAACAGCTGAAAAACACTGTGCAACTTATATTTTAAAAAGAAATGGTGAATTATTACTTCTACTGACATTCTCTGTGATTTTCACATCTTGAATTTTCATAACATGGACTAGAAAAGCAGGGAACAATCACACAGCTCCAGTTTAGCAGATAATCTTTACCAGTGCCTAAAGCAATTACACTCAAAAAAGCAGATGACTGCATTGCTCTTACTTCTTCGAAAGCAAACCATCACAAGACCATATTAGCTCCCATTTGTGTAGATACTCAGCCGTACTATTTGAGTCACAAGCTCCCACAGAGCACGCTATGTATGAATGCTTAGAAAATGAAAGAAGTGTATTTATTCTGAATATTTGAAAGTTACTTCCCAGAAACTTGCAACACAAAGGGATTAAAAGCTCAGTAGTCTGTAATTTCTCAGGAAGCTTACAAGCTGATCTCTGAGCAAACAGAATATGGAGCACTTTTAGTGGAAGATGTTTTAGGGCAGTGCTAACTAGCTAACTTCACACTCTTTCTCTGGAAAGAGATCCCCAGATTTAATCTGCACTTGAAGTATTTGCTGTATGTTAAGATACAATTCCTTCTCAAATTGGATGCAGTCACATTTGCGCACAGCAAACAGTCTTTTGGCTTTCCCAGATAAAAGAAGCATGCCTCAACAACCACAATCTGTCTGAAAAGTGCTCCATACTCTCAAATTCCAGTGCTGTCAGAGTTTCTGGCTAAGGCAGCATAGTTTAACAAATAGGAACTGTTAGTGTTTCTAAGACATTGTATAACCTTCAAATACAAACTATCTTTCCAGTTCCCAGAATGTTTTTTGTTATTTGGGAAACAGGCAAATGCCTGTCACAAAAATCCCTTCCATGCAAGTTTGTGTGAATAGACTCCATAGACTAAAGCTATGTGTAGTTGAGGATACCACCGCAAGCAAACAGCAAGCTGGAGAGATGCAGAAGTAATGCAGATACAGAATAGAAGCCTCACAAGAACTGGTAAGCTCAAGACTGGTGGTCCTGTGCAACCCAGGAAAATCATGAAAGCCAGCATATCAAAACTGTCCTCATTCCATCTGAAGCCACCAGCTCACACTACCATTTCTCAACAACTTGCTAAAAAAAAAAAAAAAAAAAAGACTGCATTCAAGAAAATAGCAGCTGCTATAGACAGGCAGGGAGTACAGGATTACATACACACCTTGTGAAAGAGAGCACCATGAAAGACTTTTTTGAATGCCCAGATAGAGCCTGTTGCTGCCTCACTATACTGTGCCACTTCCGTGGAGGTGTCCCAGCTGTTGTTCCAACACAGTAACTGAGAAAGCATGTTTGGGAATAATTTCTTGCATGGTACGAGTAGTTGCCTGGCATTAACAGAATCAAGCTGTTGCTATTAATACCTTGATTAATACAAGGTGTTCTTCCTAGCATTAGTTGTGACCTACATGTCCCACAATTCTGTCCCCATCAGGGAAACTTGCAATATCTTAGTCCATCCCTGTAGAAGCAATGAAAGCACTCAGAAACACCAAGACAAGTTCCCAACACATAACCTGGAAGGAAGGGCTGATGAAAAAGCCAAGTCATGAAATCCATGTCTTTAAAAGACACTGTCCTCAGCCAGTCCAAGGACTACACACCACTTAGTGAAATAAACTAAGGCAAAAAAAAAAAAAAAGTATGTCTGCATGCTTACATAAATAACAAAAGCTCACTTCACAGGACACCTTTCACAATGCTCTACATTCTCTTCAGGAGGGAAGGAAGAGTGTTCAAAGAATCATCAAACAAAACAAGTATTGTAAAGACAACATGTCACTATACACTACACCACAGCTTTGCCCTTAAATCTGCAACTACTGCAGCAGCTGTATTTGAAATTAACTGGAGAAGACTTTTTCCCCCTAAAGCACATATGTAGGAAGATACATTCTGGAGTACTGTTCTTGACCTCATGAACAGCAATAACCATCCAGTCTCTGCACATATATGTAACACCACCAGAACTACTTGGCAGTTGAGCTCCACAGCTTCTAGCACTTGTGGAAGCTGAACGGTGTATGCCTTTAACATTGATGGCAATCTGTCAACATACCAAACCTGGTTTATGATTAACTGGGAAGCTGGTAGACTTAAAAAAGGAAGAAACATGTCAACAATCAGAAGGTTTTAATTAATACTTCTATACAAAAAATTTAAGTATCCTCATGGCTTTTACAACATCTTGGTGTTTTTGTTTGGTTTGGGTTTTTTTCTTTTGTTTTTGGGTTTTTAGATAAATACAACATTAAAACAAACCGTCCAGAATGTAGTCTGGAAGAAAAGAAATTTTACTTTTATTGAAGTCTGTTTCTTGTGAAGGCAAAAAGCTGGTCAAACTTCTTATCATGTCAGAATAACCCTCACATAGGAATCCTAATGCAAGAGAAATTAATCAGAGGTTTACAAACAAGCTTTGCTGAAGATGGAAGGACACTTCTAATATATTGTTTTGGCAGCTAGCAGTATCACATCTGATGTGTTGTTGACAGCAGTAAAGTCTTACAAAAGCCTTGTTAAGGAACAGCATCTGTGAGTGCTTACAAGTTGCATTTGCTGAATGGCAGAAGTGTTCTAGATTTGATATATTTGTTGCTGCTTAGAATATTCATGAGTTTCACTGATCCCAGGAAGAGTCATCTACTGAGATGGCTGAAAAGTCAATAGCATTTTGGTACAGACTCACAAAATCTGTTTGAAAACTTCAAAATTCCTTAAGAAGAAGCCTACATTTTAGAACTGAATAATGTCTTCTGTTGCAAGGACCCTTGAGACAGAAGTATTAAATTAGTTCATTAAGCTCTAGTTTACAAAAACCCAGTGGCAAAATTGCAGGTTTTTTCCCTGCTACCTTTATAGCACACATATTAGCACACTCAAATGACAGTCCAAAATATTTCAGTAGGTGTCTTGAAAAGCTTGAAAACTAAATGAAGTGCCACAGAATGCGAAGCTGTTACCGGCACAGATCAAGACACCTATTGCTAACAAGGTTTGGATTACACTACACAAAAACCTATGGGGCTCTGATCACACAACTACAACAGCTGTAGTGACAGTTATGACTGGTGGGTTTCCTCCTTATTTTTAACAATGTTGCTTCAACTATTCCTGCCTATGCCCTCAGCATTCTATGCAAGTTTCACCATATTGATGGTTCAGTAATTCAGAAACGTTAACCACTTCTACAAGTGGCATTAAATGTTCTACTACTACAATTGCTTGTTTCCATAAATCACTTTTTTGTTGCCATTAAAGATAATTCTAACTGCATTTAGACTTCGCTAATTTAAGTCTCAATAGGGGATAGATGGAACTTGATATTTTAATGGAATAATTTTTTTTTGTTTACTTTAGAGGTTTGGCTTCTCTCCTGAGACAGAAAAAACCCTGAACATAACTTCTTTCCAATTTCCAAGCTAGCTACGTATCAGTCTAAGAGGATGACAAATTAAGTTTTAAAGGAAGTTACTGAACAATATAAGACAATTACTTCAAGCTTGATCTTAAATTTTATCCAAAAACAGACTAGAAACTGTATTTACACAACAGCCACTCGAAGAAAGCTGAAGTGCTTTGAACAGCAGCAACCATGAACATCAGCAGGCAGGAAAGGCACTAGACTAGATACAACTCCAGCACTCTGCCTCTACGTATAAGTGATTCACCTCTCCACAAGACCAAGTAGTCTTGCAAAAATCTTCAGTTTGACCAAAAATGTCAAATTCTAATTTAGTTTCAAGCTAGACATAATTTTGCTACAGTTCTTTCAACAAAGATCACATACATGGACCTTTCCTTTTTACAACTCTACTGTGTGCCACAAACAACAGGTTATCAGTATTCCTCTGTTTTGTGCATCCCAGCAACACCTGAAGTTGCTTTCCTTCCCACTCCAAATGCACATCCCCAGGTTTCCAATAACAGATTCAAAGGAGCCTGCCAGAAGATTTCTGTCTCATGATTCAGAGCTCTGATGTTGTTAAGATACAGTAGTACATTACTGAAAGTAATCAACTTTATTTCCTTCCATTTTTCCCCTAAAAGTCCCATTTGAGTTCAGCATTCTTAACAATAACCCTTGGAAACAGTGTTCACAGGTGTGTATGTGCCCTTAGTCCTCTAGCTTTGAAGCAAGATACAGACCCTGACTCATGTCTCCAACTCCCTCTATGAAACTGTAGCCCTTAAACCCATACATTCAGCAACACTTGTAAGTGCCAGCCCCAGCTTAGAATGGCCTAGAAAGCCACCCCAACTGCAAAGCCAGTGAGTCCAGCAATATAGTTTTAATCAGACTTTTTAAAGGCACAGCAACCTCAAAGGTAATTAGTCAGCCAAAGCAGTCAGGTGTCATAAAAGGGATTTGCCTCCTCTCCATCAAGGGAATGGCTGTAGCCTCACTCTACTTTATTTAGTTTTTAGAGAATCCAATCATTAGAACTCCACATTCAGGCTCAAGTCACACCTCTTCTGATGCTTTTAGCAATCTATATACAGATTTCAGGTGTAGAGGAAAATTGGATCTTACACCTGAGCTATTTATCAGTATAAAGCATATTAAAAATGAGCCTACATTTCTCCAATCTGTTAATCCTGCACTACAAAAAATGGAAAAATTCAAATGGTATTAACTACTGACACAAGGATATAGTCTCAAAAGAGAGCATGAACTACATGATCATCATTAGTATTATAAATGAACACCAAAGCATGCTTCCTTACAGTTCACTTTAATACACAAATAAATTTATTTCAAAATGCTACACCATGTCAGACAAAGAAAACCTAAACAAACTGTGGGCATCCCTGGAAAGCAATCCTTGCAAAACCTGCAGTATGGCACCAAAGACACAATTTTTTCCAAATAAAATATTCAGAATTCAGTTATTTTAGAAATAAGATGAAATACTGTGTTTAAATCTTTATGCTGAAAGCTAGACTACTTTTCTTTGATTTCTCTCCCTTGCAAGGTAACTTTGACCTTGCTCAAAATGTTTACTCCCTAATCTATAAATAAAATAGTTTCAAAAAGAGACCTTAAGTTATGTTCGTATACTAAAAATTACTTTTTTTTAAAGAGGAATAAAGCTAAAACATTTTTTTTTTTTACTTCACACACAGTCTGGTTTACTGTAGTTTTCCATCATCAATCATTTCTTCTCATTGCATCCACCTTTCAAGAGCTTTGATAACATGGAAGTACCGAGAAAACAAGACTTGAAAGCCACAAGAACTGACAAAGGAAGTGAAGGCTGATTAGATTTTCCTTTTGATTAAGCATCTAGTACCTGTTAGTAAACACTGCATAAGACAACTGCCTGATTTTAAAATGAGGGAAGCAACACACAAACAGGAAGGAATCAGCAACCCATCAACAATATCCTCACTCTACAATATGTAACTTTTCACAGAACGATAAAGGCTTAGAGGAGAAATCCAGCACAGAATTAATGCTACAAATGAGCACAAATGCATGCAAATGCAGTTAAAATCCCTGGAAGCTGCATTTCTCTGCAATAACTGAACATACTGAAAATCTACTGATTCCAATAAAACATCAGAATTTGTAAAATGAATATCTGAGGTAACAAAATTCATTAACAACTGTATTTGTATTACAAAATAACTGATTTTGCATCTCCACAAAGAACAGAGTTCTGCTTGTGCGTGCAGTCTACTCTTGCTCCATCCCTATGCTAATTTTTAAATAAGCTTCCTAGGCATAAAAGAGAGGTCTACCTTTGAAATTTGTTGACATTTGAATTAGCTGAAAGGCAAACTGATAAGGAAATTACTTATTTACTCAATAATCTTTAGCCAGACAGCTGTATCGTGAGGAGTTAGGGGTATGTCCCAAGAATTGCTATAGATGCATTTTTACTGGTGTAGCATTAAAATGAGTAGTTTTTACTTAAAACCATACTTTCAGAACAGTCTGCACAAATTCTGAAGATCCCTGTAAGCCTGTGGTGCCATATTCCTTCATTACTACAGCCCAGTATGTAACAAGAATTAATTCATTCATATTACATTTGGTGTAAAACATCAAAGCTGCTTAAGAACACAACAGAATTTTTCTTCATACTCCAGTCTTGTCCATTCTGTTAATGTCTTATGTGCAACACTTTAAAAATAAAAGCAGAACAAACCCCATTGCTTTATTAAGCACCATTAGCCCCTCTCCTTTAAACAAGACTTTTCAATAATTTACATACAGAAACAAGCGTAACTCAACTCTGAGTATAAATAATGAATCATTAAAAGGAAATAAAACCTTTTTGGTTAGCCATTTACGAAGCCTACAGAACAACAGAAGTATAGTTCTATTTCTACATCTTAAACTGTTTATATACAGTACACAACTTTTAGGAATTGATTAAAAAATGTGTCCAAAAAGTTACAGTATTATGTTCAGAGTGCACACAGTAATTATGTCTTAGACCAATGGATAGGGTGTCATAGCTTCCCTGTTATTTTAGATTTGAATTACATTACATTGTCCAGGAGCTATTTGCTCAGTTTCATATACTCATAAATTGTTTTCTCACATCAGTTATGGCTGGAAAAGTGACATGAACACAAACATATTAAGAGCAAATACCCCCTCCTTTACAAATACACTTTTAAATTCGTCCTTTACCCTCACATTGCAACCTTAACTTCTAAGTTAATATGCAAGTATTTTTTGGCTTAACTTAAAACTCTTAACATGGAGATTTGGAACAAAACACTAATAGATTTAGAATGTATTAAACATTCTACAGTTTCGATTTCTTCAAATAATAGCTTCAAATAATGTAAGCCAATTTTGATTCAATACATTTACATGGCTGCTCTCAGCACAAGTTTCTAAGCTCTGTCCTACATTGGAGGAGATGCGACCCAACCAATTTTACAGTTCATGTCTTCCACTACCTTGTCACAAGAAGCAACTAGACATAAATTTCACTTGAAATTTTATTACCCCAAAACACAGAACTGGTACAGGAGGTTTCTAGTTTTAGAACCTTTTAGCAGTACAAAGATATCTTCTCTCCGCACCATGACAACCCAAAGAATATCCCAAATCACCCTCTCCAAAGGAATCTCAACATTTTCTTCTGCAATACTCTAACCCTACAGTTTTTGGTGCTTATAAGCAAGTTTTTGGTTTCCTCCTCCTCCCAAATAAAAATTAAAATAAGGAAAAAAAAAATCCTAACCAGAAGAATACAAACCCTCAGCAAGACCACACCTGTAGTTTGGTGTTTTCTTTTAATTAAATATGATAGTTCTATTGGTATTAGTGGTAAACTAAAGCCTCACCTACAATTAGGTATACCTGAAATTCAATGAACTGCCAAGGACTAGCTGATAAGGATTGAGAGGTAGGGAAGGAGGTGGCTTCTAACCTCAGAGAGGACAGAAAGATTAACACAACTATTGTGGAACTGTACTGAAGAGACTAAATTAGATCAACCTTATTGCTCAAACTCTCATTTGATACCAGTCCCAAAGTGGCTTTACCAACTCTTATGGCAAAACAGTTTTACCACAGACACAAAAATACTTGAGAAGTTTTAGGAGTTGAAAGTGTTTAGCAGTATTACAGAAAACTCTGTACAGAACACTTACTGATAAACAGTATTTTACCACTCTACATTATACTCTTAACAAAGAGCACAGGTTAGCTTTACAAACAGCTCAAGCATTCAAAACCTTACATATACAAGCAGACACATATGCAAGGTAGGTAAGACATGGTTAAATTTCAGAATGCTCAAACACAAAGTGAGTAAAGTAAGATAATTAGTCCAGATTCACCTTTACTCTTCAGAGTGAAGCAGCAAAATAGAGCTCTATGCCAGACTAGTCTACCCTCTTCACATTTGGTCAGGCAGTTCAGCAGCTGTTTTGACACTACATCAAATATGGTTAATCTTCCATAATAATAATCAAATGCCACTTGCTCAGAGTATCTAAAATGAAACCCTAGATGACAATTGCAAGAAATGGAGAACTTCTACCTGCTGCCTACAGATATTCTGCTATTTCTTGCATGGCCAAAAATATCTACTCCAGCAAAGTCAAAGCTAGTTAACCAGCAACATACTCCAAGCAAAACAGTGCCACAGGATTAAGACTCCTTCCTCCCATAAATCCACATAGTGCCCACTAAGGGCAAGTCCATTTCTCCTCCTTGCTCGTGTAATGTCCTGCGCTCCCTTCTGCTGCATCAATTCCAACTCTCCATACCTTCCTTGCAAATCAATTCAACTCGCTAATTCCTCAGAAAATGATCAACATTTTTTTCTCTCCCCAGCTTAATGAGCTACAGCAGCTCACAGAGGATCAAATTAATACCAGAAGCAGAGAAGAAACATTTTCCTTGTTTCCTGACAATAGCAAATTCTTCAATCAGCTCACCAATATATCTCACAAAGTATAACCTAATTAAACAAACTATCTGAAACAGTTCTAGTAGCGAGTCACTTTCAGTTAAGGCACAACTCATCAGATTTATCAGGGCAGTCACTATCCTTATAGTTCAAATGTTTGTATACAATATACACATTCATGACCAAGGTGAGAAAGACTTCCCACTTTGGCACAGCCTACAAGCCTGGGAACTGTAAGTTAAAACACAGGGCAGTGTTTTATTTTGAAGACTGACCCAAGAGCTGGAGATGATTGCTATTCTGCCCAACCTGGTTAAGCCCCAGTTAATATTTTTCCCTTCTTGTCACAGAAAGAATGCCTGTCAACTACTTGATTGTGCAATGTACTGTATTACTGTAGTACTTTTGTAGCCACTCAGTGTATCAGGTTTCTGCTGTGGGTTGCAATTGACAATATATTTTATGTCACTGCTTCAGTGATCAATTACAGAAATACTACAAAACACAAGAATTCATTTTTCATCTATTAGCTGATATTTGAATGCAAGAGCCTGACTCCTTCTAGTTTCGCTTGATGGCTTTTTACAAAACAAGGAAGAAAGTTCCTTATCTGTTACTCAGCTAACCTACAGAATTTCAGGAACAGCAAGCAACTTGCAAAACATCTACAGTTTACAACAACAAAAAGCTAGAATCATAGAAACAGGTTGGAAAAGATCTCCAAGACTGAGTGCAACCATTAATCCAGCACTGCCAGGTCCACCTCTAAACCATGTCCTTAAGTGCCATACATGCAAGTCTTTTTAATGCCTCCAGGGATAGCAGCTCAATTACTTCCCTGGCAGGCACTTCCAGTGCTTGACTAGCTTTTCAGTGAAAATGTTTTTCCTAATATCCAGCCTAAACCTTCCTTGCCACAACTCAAGGCTGTTTCCTCTCAATGCTATTGCTTGGTATCTGGAAAAAGAGACTGACACCCACCTAACTACAACCTCCTCTCAAGTATTTTTACAGAGTGACACCTCCCTTCAGCCTCCTTTCCTCCAGACTAAATGATCTCAGTTCTTCAGCTGCCTAAAGTAGATCCTTTATGCTCTGGAATCTCCACTTCTTCTCAATTCACAGCTACCAACCACCCAAATACCTCTGATAGTACATGGACTATTTGGGTTTTTTTAAAGTATTCTGGCACCCAGAATACAAACAGCTTCATTATTGCTCAGCAGTAAAATAGACAAGATGCATACATTAATGGATGCATTAGGCAACTGAAGCAACACAGAAAGTACAGAACTTTGCAAGGTCTGAGACATGATCAGGGCCAAGCTTTCCCTGCTACAGAACACAAAGGAGCTGGCATCAACAACTCAGCTGTTCTTGAGGCACACAAAATGTGTGAAATGCACCCTTTTCCCAGTGTCTTCCTCAGCAGCAGAGGCAGCAGCCACAAGCATGGGTTTCTGTGGCTCCAGCAGAGGCAGAAGGGCTATAGATGTTTCATTGCTATCTATACCTCTGGTATCTTTTCTCCTTTACTTCTAGATAATCACTTAGTTTGCCTATTCCAATAGCTGGCCTTCAGGAAGTTTAGATCAACAGAATGCCCTAGGCAAGGGCGGCCAACAAGAAAGCTTTTATTCATACTACATGATCAAAAGAGATTCATTCACTTACCCAAGAGCACGTTAAATAAAACTTCCTAATATAATAATGGAAATTGAACATAGATACTCTCTTATAGTTTCTTCCTAATAAGAGAGCACTTTGAAGAAGAAAAGAGAAAAAAATGAGAGGAAAGTACTCTACAGGTATGCTTTTCAGTCAGGAGGTAAGAAAGCAGGAAACGGATTTAAAAGAACACTCGTCTGAGTGTTTGGTCCTCAGAAGTTCTGAAAGAATAAACTCATCTATGACCATGTAAACTAGTTTTCTACTAACTGAAGTTCATCCACACAACATAAGCTCATAAGTTCATCCACAGAACATCCATGCACCTCTCAAACTGTTACCCCAATGCTGAGCCAGAAGCAATATGCTCTGCAGGCGGCTTGCACAGCTGACTAGTTTCTGAAAATACAGAGCCAAATTAGCAGTCTCTCTTTTGCAGGCTCTCCTTATGTTCAGGCATATTCAAAAATCTGTAGGATTTCTATGCTGGAGCCCTCTCAGTCTCAAAGGTTTGACAGAGCCTGGCTGCAATACTGGAGAGTTGAGGCAGTAACTAAGCTTCACTTCCTTAGAAAGCAATAACAGAAAGACAGGCATACACTGAAGCTGAGGAGTTCAAAACAATGCCTACCATCCAGTCCAACAAACCTAGTCCCTTCCCAGTTGAACAACAAACAAGAGCAACGATGGATAAAAGATGACAGACTTTATATCATAAACATCTCAGTAGTTACAAGAAATTGAAGAGAGGACTAATTTTTGCATCCATGTGAACGAAACATGACAAAAAACCCTTAAACTCCTTTTTTATTCCTAAGCAATCAGGACAAAATAGCCTAATGAATAATTGAACAGCCGAGAGCAAAAACATAAAACTATCATTTTCTTAGAGGCCAGCTGTGATTAAAGTGACCTCCTTTGGTTGTTATTTCCCATGTAAAACACTCTCCTTTTAGTCATAGCCTATTCAGAAGAGAGGTCCCATTGACTTTGTCACACTACTCTCAATATATTGAGTCTGTAAGAAATCCTGTGAGACAAAATGAGCAGAAGAGACCAAGTAATGAAAAGGCCTTCTGCAAAATGAAAGGGGGAAAGAGTGGGGGAGGAGAGAGGAGATTCTTTCAGATTAAGTTAAAATGCCTCTAAAACGCTCCTTGGCAAAACAAGCTACGAATCCAACAGTTTGCTTTACACTAAACAACAATTTCAGCTGTTTGGCTTGAAAAAACCCACACACAACCCCTCCCCTTGCAAAAAACCCTACAGCATTAGTTTAAGTAGAACTTCATGAAAACTCTTATTAGGGTTACAAAATTCCTAATGCAAATATAAGTACCAATGTAGAATATTACAGTGTCCACCAAGAAGAGCAGAGAAATTGCTAATAATACTTTAGGTATTATAAAATGATGAAGACTATACATATGGCTCTAAGGGTTTAGAGGCAACATCTATTTAGTCAGCTTTTTTTGGTGGGGGTTGGAGGGAAGGAGGGAAGACTGGCTGGAGACAGAAGCTGGAGCAATATGGCAATCCAAAACCTATTCAGAGTTAAATCAGCATAATACTCTTCTGCTTGCACACCTGAAATTTAACTTCGATTTGCTAGACAGCAGACATCCTAAGCAAAATGATTCTATGGGTGCAATTTGATTCTGTTGTGAAACACCCATTGCTAATATTTTCCAGCAACACAAAACTTTAAAACCTATGCATTATGAGGCCTAAGAGTGAAGCTTTCAGGCATTTTCAACTCATAGATCTTGAGGACTTGCTTGGTTTTGTGAACTGCTTGGAACTGGTTCACTAATAAAAACAAGGGTGCTGTCCCTTAGATTTAATTTCCTACAGTGGGATCTGCACTTGAGGGAGAGACTTTAAGTGCCCAGAGATACCTTTTTATGAATAAAAGCTTTATATAATTTGGGTAAAATTTTACATGTACAGTTATTAAAAAAATTGAGAGTCAAAAAAAAAATAATGCTGAGCACTCATCTTCAAAGTTTGCTAGACTCTGCTTTACTTTGGAGAGTACATTTACTTAAGTTGTCATTGTGTTTGTTATTCATATGAATGAAAGCCAGAAACACATCAACACAGCTTCATAAAAAGATCGTTCTTAGCAAACAGTGAAGGAAGAATCTACAGAGGAACTTCTCAATTCAATAATATGAATGCTATTTCTTATTTATATCAAGTTAGTTATATCTCTATCACAGGAAAAGAGAACACTGAAGTTACTCACAGATTTGGGTTCAGGTGCTCTTGCCCACTTTCTCCAGTCAGATTTAATTCAAATCAATTATACGTATCTGCTGGTTCACTTAGGTTACAAGATTGCTTAGAGAAAGCAAAAGCAACTGGGTCCAACGAAAACAGAAGGGTGAAGAGTGCCCTCATGCTTTCTGTGGGGAAGCTTTGGTGTATTCCCTAAGCTCTTCTCTCCAATTATCTTTTCAATAATTTGACGGTATATCTGCACTTTTTTATTTGTTTGGGTTTGTTTATTTTAATCTGGACAATATAAAAATAACCCCAAAACCAAAAAGAAAACACACAAGTTTTTTCATGATGTCAATAAGGTCTGACCAAGATACAGGCACAGGCAATACCAAAACACAAATTAAGCATTGTGAAGTGATCCCATCAATCTGTTTCCTTTACATGAACAGAAGGTCTAGAAGATCAATCGCAACTAGATAGCTCATTCCCACTTAACTCTTGTTTTTGACTAAAAGTCTGATAAATATATTTTTTCTCCACAGACGCACAGTACATCCCCTGAAGTTTCATGCTACCTATGCAGAACTTTTCTTAAGAAAAACATTGATTGTGGTACTAAACATTCATAGGATGTATCTGTAGATCCCTATGTAGTGCAAAAAGATGCAAGTGCTACTTAGTAATAAACTGAAATAAACTACAGAGTAGAGACACTACTATGTACACAAGTAACAACATTCAAGGAAGGGAGCCTCTCTTCAACCCTCCACAGACTCTGCCAAGGACATTTGTAGAGGCAAGAAGATTAGTATCTTTTGAAGAACTACCTACTTATGGAACCACAGGACTGTTTTTACAATGAGGGAGAAAAAGATGTGAGCTTCGGGGATTTCTTAGTTATTTGTTCTTGCAAATACTGACTCCCTTAAACTTTCCATCATCTCCCCAAGTGAGTGTTTTTCAAAACTTCTAGACAATACACACAGCCATGGAAGGATGAGACTAAAGAAAGTTTCTATAAGCATATGTGTGCCAACTAGCCACACACGCTTACAATGCCTTACACCTATTTCTCACAGCACATCACAAAGACCTACCAGAAATGGAAGTTATTCACTTCTTTATGAATCTTGTTAGATGAATATTGGAAAACAAGTATTTGGGAAAATGGTGTTCTAAATTATCACTACTGTTGTAAACAGTAAGCTTTAAATCCAGAAATAAGAAACTTTACCAACTACCAGATACCTAAATTTGTCTAGTAAATACACAATTCAGAAAGCAGCAATATCCACACATGCTGAAAATATGACCAGTACATACTTGTAGAACTACAAAGCAGAACTCATCTTTAAGAGATGCAGAATCACTGTACCTTTATCTCAGCCCTGGAATACTTACTCTCGCTTGACCCTTAACTGTTCTGCTCTGTATAGGCTGCTTTGGGGAGTAGAACATACTGCAGTGCAGTCAAGGTATCAGCCAAGTCACCATGGATTTAGTTCAACTGTCCACACAACATTCCTGCTCACTGAACCATTCTGTACCCAATAGCAATCCACCGGGGCTACCTGAAAGCAACCAGTAACCTACACTATTGTCCTTGTAAGACGCTATGTAAGACCACAAACCATAAGAACAATGCCTATATACAGTTGTACTATAAATCATACACAAGAATACAAGCCAGTGACAGGTGACTTTCAAGAGGCAACTTAATGGTCTGACCACAACAGTAGCACAGTGGAGACAAGTGACCACAGTCACGCAGTTTTCTTTGCCACGGCACTCTGCTCCACATACCTCTGATCTACTCATAGCATCCCACTTCACATGCTGAGAGAAACAAGAAGTAGAGCAAAACTGATTGTTTTCCAGTCAAAAGATGCTAGCATTGACTTTACCGGCTTAATTTGGCACAAATACAACTTAAGATCCCAGGTCCAAGTATTACACATAATACGTAACTGACAGAAAGGCTTTAATCACTAATGCAAAATTTCCCAGGATCTTAGAATAATTATTAATTACAATCTCAAGGGCACAGTCCTTTTTGCTGTCACAGAGTTCGGGTAAGAAGCTTCTGTTGACAGTGGCTTGTTTTATCCCTCACCTCACCTCATTGGTTTCTCCTCCAGTTCAGTGAAATGAAGACAGACAATTAACATGGATTATTTCAGAGAACTATGAAGCAGGCCAGTCTGATAACTGGAGAGCTGGGAACAAGCAGCTGGAAGCAGCAGCCTCCTAACCCAGATCTGTCTGATCAGTCAAACTGCTCAGTCATGACAATTACAACAGTGAAGCTTTCACACTGAAGGCAGTAGGACTTTCCCCTTGCCTTCTCTCATTATTTAAATAACTGCAAGAAATGCTCACTTTTTAAAAGAATTTCCACATAATTACGGGTATTAGAAAAAGCAGTGGGAGCTCCCAAATTTTAAACAGTTTGCAAACTGGACAAAGGGCATTGTAAGTGCAAAACATCCTACATAAGATGCTCCAGGTTGCTGATCTACCTGTGTTTAGCACATCCAGTACCTTTTTTTCTGTACACTGTGGGAGCAGGTACATATTCTGACAAAACACAAATCAGTTGTGCTCTCTCAGCAGGTACGTCTGATAGAATACAGCTACAGCATACAACTTTGGGGAGCAACATCATTTATTCCCCCTGTGCTCACTCAAAAATACAAGCAAGCTTCTCCTGAGAAGCTTCACAAGGAAGTATAGTTGCTACCAACATTCAAAAAGGATGATTTTTTTTTTTACACCATTTGAGTCCTCATTACTGAGACCTGTTCTCTAGGAACCAGAAGATAACCCACTTACAATGGCAACTTTCAGTTTTGAATGAATCTGGGCAGTTTAAAATAAAAGAGAGAAGCCTAAGCTTTTAAAGTTCAGAAGACAAGGACTAACTATTAAAAAAGTTACAAAGTTTTATTATCACTTTTCAAAGCAATGGAGATTACCCACTGTAGTATTATGTATCTGGAGACAAATCTACCAAAGAAGACAAGTCTGGATTTGTTTTTAAAGAAAACAGTAAAAGTTTTCATCAGTAGATCTCATTTTGGCTGCTGAGATTAAATCAGCTGTAACTAAGGCACTTCAATGAATGCATAGGCAGAGCTGAAGACAAAGTTTCTGAAGCTAGTATTGCTTACCAGCCCAAATGCACAAGAGACACAGCCAGCTGGGCCAGTAAGGGGCTATGAAATAGGATTTGCTGAGAGCCATTCTTTCACTGAGGCATCTGAACTACAGGTTTTGTCAGGATAGAAGCAATAAAATTTTCCCATGTATTACTCAAGCCTTTACTGAAACCAGCAAATGTCAGTGTATATTGGCAACAAGTTCTACTGCATACCAAGTTTAGTCTTTTCTATTGTCCGGGTTTCATCTGGGACAGAGTTAATTTCTTCTCAGTGGCTCTTACAGTGCTGTATTTCAGATTCAGTATGAGAATAATGTTGATAACACATTCGTGTCTTGGTTGTTACTAGGTCATGCTGACCCTAAGTCAAGGACTTTGTGTCTCATGCTCTACCAGTGAGGAGGTGCACAAAAAGCTGTGAGGGAGCACAGACAGAACAGGTGATCTGAACTGGCCAAAGGGATATTCCACACCATAGAACATCATGCCCAGAATATAAACTGGAGAAGTTACCCAGAAGGGCCTGATCGGAGTGCAGGTATGAGTCATGGGTCAGCATCATTGAGCAGGTGGTGAGCAACTGCACCGTGCATCACTTTTTTTTATTATTATTATAATTATTATTTAATATTATTATATTTTACTTCGTTTCAATTATTAAACTGTTCTTACCCCAACTTACAAATTTTACTCTTGATTCTCCTCCCCATTCCCCTGGGGTAGGGAGGAAAGGGGAGCAAGTGGCTGCATGGTGCTTAGTCGCCAGCTGACCAACAACCACAGCATTTAAGAGGAAAATTCTCCAGAATTTCAATCAGCTACTGCTCTGAGATGAAAAGCAAAAGGTACAAATCTTACTGGTCAAAGTGTTCAAGAAATAAGGAAAAAGGAAGGCAACATACTGTAGCTCACATAACAAGGCAGAAAAAAGCATGGGAGGGAAGAACACTAATAGGAAATAGTAGGAATAGAGGGACATCTCTCAATCTATCCTTTAAACAAAGTGGACACACCAAACTTACTCTGCAACTGCCACTTATCTTTATCCTCACACAGGAATTCATCTATCCCTTTCCTGAGGGTCAGCAGAAGGAGCCAATTTCTCAGTTTGGGATCCCACCTTGAGATCAAACCTCTCCTATCTCAATTCTTCAGTTAATAGTATTAATTTTGTCTTAAGACACTTAAGAGACATACAGTGCTTTCAGAGTGACTATTGCACAATAACTATAACCCCTGTGTTTGGGAGAATAAAAACTGTCAGAAACTAAACTCACCACTTCAAACATAATAAAAATAATATAGAATATGCTATGAACAATTATAGTCAAGCTGCATCTCCTGAGTAGCAAGCTAAAGAATGAGTGATGCTACAGAGCTCCCAGGTGAAAAAACTATAGTTTTTGGTTTTGTGCTAGAAACTTAAGAGAATTTGAGCCTTGCCTTTCAAGCTTTCCACAACACCTTTTAAAATAGATAAACTGTCTACACCGTCACCATGTAGCAAAAGCTTTATGAACCTTTGCAACTCCCACAATAATTCGAAAGTAGCTTCCAATATCAACAGCTTTCACCTTCCTCCCCAAGCGGTTTAATCAGTACCACTGATCACCACTGTGATCATCCAGAAAGTACAATGCTCTGCTGCAGGAAGCAAATTCCAGTGTGAAGTCCATGTAGTCTGTAGCAGTAAAAGCGCCTTTGCCATGCTGCCGTCAGGTCCAACGCAAAGCCCCTGTCTTACTCTACAAGTACGCGCTTGCTGCCAGAAGAGCCCCTCGCGGCTGGGATCGCTCTTCCCCAGTCAGTCAGACTGACAGACTGACAGACAGACAGACAGACAGAGTGCCCTGTCCCAGGACAGCGCCGCGGGTGAGGCTGCCCCCGGCCCTGCCCGGCCCTGCCCGCCGCAGCCCCTTTACCTGGTGAAGAACTCTGCGAAGCTGCTGCCGGCGCCGGCGATGCCTGCCCAGTGCCGGCCGCGCTCCGCCGGCTCCTGCGGCGGCGCTGCGGGCTCCGCGGGCTCCGCCGCGCCGTGGGGCAGCTGCTCCGGGGCGCTGCGCCGCCGGCTCACCTCGAACGTGTTGCGGGAGCTCAGCCTCACGGCCGTGA
>JAWWEE010000159.1:18822998-18834753 GCA_035221455.1 Xenops minutus | reverse complement strand
CGAGCGCACGGCAGCGGCCTCGGCGGCGGGCGGGCGGGCCCGGCACACGCAGGCGCGCGGCGCCGGCGCCGGCCCTTCCCCCCGGAAAGTCACCATAGAGGGACGGGCAGGAAGCGCCCGCCCGCCCTCCCGGCGCGGCCGCACCCGCACCCGGAACCATAGAGATGCCGCCAGAGAGGCCCGTCCCCGCCCGGGGCGCCACGCAGGGCGCGCCCCCGCCGCTACCGTATTGCACCGAAACGCCCGCGGCGCGCAGCAGGTTCCGCGCCACGCTGCTGCGGGAGAGCACGACCCGCCGGACTCATCCATCCATCCATCCGTCCATCCCTGCCCCAGAGCCGCTCCTGCTGGGATGACATGGCCCCACCGCGGCTGCCCCAGCACCCCGCAGCCCGGCGAGGCCGCGCACGGCGCGGGACACCGCACACCTGGGGGCACCCGCAGGGCGTCCAGTAGCGTCACACTTGTCATTATTTCTCTTTTTTAAAAATCACTGCACCAAAGAGCCGGCTGGCGGTCACGGCCCGCGCCAGGAGCGCGGGAGGAGACAGGACCCCGCCGAGCTCCGTGGGGAGCGGGACGGAGCGGGACAAAGACACAGAGCCAGGACGGGCACGTGGAAGTGTCGGTGTGAGCGCTGTCCCAGCAGCGATGGGTGCTTTGGGCCCGGGCTGACACTGCGGAGCAGCCTGCACGACATGCAGAGAGGCAAGGCCCGGCATGTGTTTGCTGTGTTTGCCGCAGCATCTCTGCGAGGACAAGCACGGTGTTACAGCCCCCTCTGCCCAGCAAGGCCACGAGGCACACGAGAAAGAAAAGGCAAAGGGGCTTCGAGCCCCCAGAGAGGCAGCAGCAGCACGGGACCGTGCCTGGGGTAGTAGGCTACAGCTCATCCCAGGCAAGCACCAAAAATAACATCTCAACCCAACAGGCTGCTGTATTCCAGCAGGAAATACTCACAACTGGTGGCAAGGGAAGTGCCCTTCTCCTGGAGCCCCTTGGCCAAAGAAGTCCTCCATTTGATAGCCCACCTCCCAAGGTGCTCCAGCAGGGTGGAGAGCCTTGCTTTTCAACCACCTGGTTCAAGTGGGGCATGCCCAGAGAGGGGCCTCACCCACCCCGGGAAGGAACGGGGAACAGCCATCCTCTTTAATGTTTGCAGGGGGGGTTAAAAATGGTGAGCATTTTGGAAAGGTTTAAACTGTGAATCTTCACCTAAATAAAAAGCTGATGCATTTCATTGTGTTATGACTTCTTGTTGCCACTTTGCAATATAAAGTCTTTTGGACTTTTCTTAAGTAAAGAAAAAAAGCCAAACTTGAGATTTCTTTTTTTCTTGTCATCTTGTAACTGTACTGTTGAGGTCAGATGTGCAACACTGGTGTTGTATATGCAACGAGCAAATCTGATCTCACCTCATTTGACTTGAGTAACTGGCAAGTACTCGGGATCTCAGAGCCTGGAGAAGAAACAAATCTGATTTTGTTTTGCTTTGCCTTGCCTATCTTGATAGCAGGCATGCAGCCTCATCCAGCTACAGCTGTGCCAGATAACAGACCATTGGCCTCAGCCGCTTGCAAAAATGCCCAGTAGATATTCCCGGGATTAGCAATCCTTTGGATATGACAGCTAAACTGCTCATGAGAGCACTTTTTAGGCTACTGTGGACAAAAGAAATCATTAACAAAGATGAACTACTTAAGCTTTTTGGTTAGCTGAAGCTTTTTAATTAAGATTTTTGCTGTAACTAAGATGGTAGGCTTTTTGTTCTCCATCTGAGTCATTTCAGACATGTGTAGGCTGATCACTGTGCCTGCTGAGTGAACACACATCCTGGGTGCTTTAGAGGCTCTCTGTCTTTGCTAGAGGATTTTAGGTCTAAGGAAGCACTCAGATCCATAGAGCGTTTCTGCTCGTTTTTGACAGTGTTCATTTTTCACCTGGGATGCTGTATGACAGTGTCACTCTTGAATAGACTTCTATGATTTAATTAATGCAGAAGCTGCAAAACAGCACCAGATGTTAAACAAGCTAAGCAAAATGAAGACTGGCACTGAGATTATGACACAGGATTGGTTTATGGTGAGCTGATTTCAGGCAGCACAGCTGGGATAGTTAGAAATTGTGCCAGGGATTCCAAAAGGATTGTGCATGTTGTTTTGCATAAAATCAGACCACTTGGTTTATTGCATTTGCATCTCCGCCTCTAGGAATGCTGTGGTTTACCCCCAGCCAGCAATTAAGGCCCACACAGCCACTTGCTCACTCTCCCAGTGGGATGGGAGAGTATAAAAGTGAGAAAACTCATGGGCTGAGATAAAGGCAGTGTAAGAGGTAAAGCAAAAGCTTTGCACACAAGCAAAACAAAACAAGGAATTCAGTCACTGCTTCCCATCGACAGGCAGGTGTTCAGCCAATTCAGTTCAGTCTCCCAGTGAGACTCAGACCTTTTCCTAGCAGTGGGAAGCAAGCCAACCTTCTGATTTAGAGGCAGGATACTGCAATGAACAGACCCTTAGTCTGATGGGAATGACTTTTCTTAAGTTCTTGTGTAAGTTCTCATCTCCAGTTCCCATCTGCAGCTCACGAATCAGACACTCTCTGCAGGTCTGGAAATTATGAACAAGGAAACTGTAATTTATAATTTGTTCTCAATGACCAAGAAACAACACTACTCTAAAAAAGTCCAAACAACAAATTGTACAAATAATAAGCCAATGCCCATCACTAGGTTCTCATTTCCAAAAGAACAACATTGCAATAGATATTGGTTTAACTCTTGTGCCAATCAATGCTGATAAACTCAAATACACATTTAATAGGTACACCCATAACCAATATGTAGCTGCTGATTTCCCAGAGCTGTTTCATTACTTCTGTAATTAAAGTATGGAATGGATTCCTCAAATCAATATATAGGAAGAACTGTACCTTAAGGCTCGCCAAACCTCAGATGTTATTCCACTTGCAACACAGTTGTGATCTCTGGCAGAGAGATCTCTGGCAGCTCCAGAGGCTCTCATTTCTTTGGAAATGCTCCTTTCATAAGAATATCTCGCATCCCACTAATAGTAGTTTGCACTTTTAATACAAAGCCTTCTTGACAAGATCTCACTGCAGAGTATAACTAACAATTAATTAAGATTTTTGGCAGACTCTTGCACACTGAAAGCTTCTCCTTGGCACACTCCCAGTCCTGATGCAGTCCTAGAATTAAATTACACTGCTGTGGATCGAACATGCTGTGTATCTGTATTAAGACAATTCAGCCTGTGTTACTTTGCTTGTATATGCTTATGCTTGTAGTGGTTCAAACAGTGCCAAAACCACCCTGCGCACTGCTGTGGGGTAAGCTGTACTTGACATTGCTCTGCTAGGGGCCAGAAGGCTTTCCAGGTTATTGACATTCACTGGAAGACTCTCCTTCCATGTAACCCATGCCCACCGCCAGACTGGGCTAAGTAGATGACATACCTACATATAGACTTCTATTTCCCTCTGGATATCACCATTAAGATACAGAAAAGCTGAAGACTTCTAACGTGTCCAAATATTCCTGGTTTAAATGTCACCTAAACTCATATGGATAGAGCGTTATCTAGAAATCACCCTTATCTGAAACGAGGTTAAAATGGAAACAACCAGAATTACTTATTACCACATCCAAAATAGAGGTGTAATCACACAGATCCTTAACAGTGTGGAACAGAAGAGAGGAAAGAAAAAAGCCCTTTAAATCTTCTTCTGTTATGATCCAAAAGGATCATAACTTTCCTCTTTCTATCCAGCTAATCAATTACACACTTACTTACCTGGTGTCCGGGCTCTGTCCGTCTCTGCCAGAAACCTCATGATGTGTTCACAAAGACTGAGTTTTCTCTTCCTCTTTGTACAAATCCACCCTTTGAGATCCACCAAAACAATAGGTGCAAGTGGGCAGAGAATGGACACAGATAAAGTAAGGGTAAACAGGCAACACAGTACCTCATAGTCCTCAGCCTGAGATCCTCACTTGCTCAGGCAGTAACCCTGTGCTGTTAGTGGAGGCATATTTTTGGGATGAAATGAAAGGGCAGTCACTGTAATGAAGAGAAGGTCTGAGCACTTTTCTCCTTTCCCTGAGAACATTTTGGCCAATTGTTTTCTACCTACCTCCTTTAAGTTTGCATGGAGTATTTTTAGGAGCAAGAACAATTCTTCCTTAACTTATGTCGTCCACTAATTAGATGTATTTTTAATTACATATATTCAGCCTCAACCTTTTCTGGTTTTTAGGCAGGGTATCAGCATGATCCTTAGCCTACAGCAGTAGATATTTTTGTGGGAGCTCATTCAGTTGCAGGGATTCTACTTTGCACTTTTCCTACCAGCATTTCTTGTAACATGCAATAAGAGTGTTTACTTTTCTAAAGTTAATATGTTGTTGATAAAGATTTGTTAGTTCTCCCCCATGGTGATTACAGTAAATTCCTGTCTCAGTCTTATGCTCTGTTTGCTTACTATGTCACTAATCCTAATAAAATCACTTCTATGGCTGATAAAGCAAAAGCATGGAAAAAAAAAAGTGTTCTTGGGAATTTTCCTTCTAATTTTTTTTTTGCCAAGTCATACTGGATTTATATTCTCAAATTAATTAAAAAAAATACACATTGGGGGCTATGAGAACAGAAGTCTGTCTTTGCATTCTCCAAACATGTCCCCTTTGCTTCAAAAATTAAGGTCATATTAAATATTTAGCAATAATCTTGTTGAACTGATTTAATCTGCCCTGAACCTACCAGTGCTATGTATAAATATACAGCATGGCTATAAAATGTTGCCAAGGTTGAGCATCAAGTCCTGGGTACTCTGGAATTCTTTCTGATAAATTCAGTGGCAAGAGAAGTCCACTAAGAAAAACAGATGAAACTTGAAAGAATCTTTCTTCCTGAATTCTGTGAGAACTGAATTTGGCTTAGAACTATTTGCATATGAAAATTTTTGATTGGATTTTATTATAAATTATTTTATTGCAACATGACCAGCATAGAAGCTTTCAAACCTTTCACAGAAAGTTGAGGAAATTGTCACAGGATGTATAAGAGCAAATGAGTGAACAGTTTTCAGTGAAAATGTTGGTGTGAATTGACCTTGCCCACGGATCAAAAATAACTTCACTTTTTTTTGCCATGTTGCATTACCATCCCAGCAGTTCTGTTGGTCTCATAGCACATGAAGCTGAGTGATGCAGATACAGGAATAAATAGCTGGAAGCAAGGGTTGCCTACCTTGGTTTTCAAGGCACTGCTTGTGAATGCTGAACCAGGTCCTAAACAATAGTAAACAAGAGTTTATCCTCAAAAGAACAGGTCTCCCTTGTCTTGGGCAAACATAATAACAGGGAGTGGTTGGAAAGGGTAAGGTTCAGTTTACTGCTGTGTGTTCAAGCTGCACTAAACTGGCAGACAGTCTCTTAGGAAATGCTGTGGCCAGGCACAGCCAGTATGACCAGGACCAACCACAGGCAGTGCAAAAGGGGAGAAACTTTTAAAATATAGTGTTTATTAAGACCATTTGTTAAGTATATTTGCTAAGAAATATTTGTTTATTTGTAAAAACCAGCATACAATATTTGGTAATATTTTCATGGATAGAGAGGAATGAGGAAAATTAGAGGTGGGGGTGGGGAAGGAGAGGCATATATTTACTACTCAGAAATACCACCTTCTAATTATGCAGTATCGCATCCTACACATATCCTGAGCTATTTTCCAGACAGCATTGAAAGTTTGTGTTGCTGAGTTATTCTATACAGTTTTTTATGCTTTGCTTATCACTGCAGTGTCCCAATCCAACACTGCATCACATAATAGCTGTAAATGCAGCCATTAGATGATGGCTATATCTGAATTGTGGAACACTTACTATTTTTCAGTTCCAGTAGTATAGCTTATCCTGATTCAGTCTTAAGAGCCAATCATACATCATGCCTCCACTTCTCCATGCAATGGTTTCCACAGATGGAAAGTCAAGGAAGGACAGAAAGGGACCTGCCCCAATCTAAATAACAGTGTCTCATGGAAAGTACCCATCATGTAATCAAGATATAGCCAGTGCAACTAATATTTCTCATGTTCTACCACAGGGCAAGAAGCACATACTGCAAACAAGGAGTTTTGTTTAGTTGTTTTGTATTCAAACACAAATTTGCTCAGCTTTTGCTAGACAAGAAACATAGACTACTGGGTAACAAGATGTGTGAGGTTTTGGAACTTCCAGGGCAAAGATTGCAATCAAGCAACTCCTGCAGGATGGATTATTTTTTCTGACCAGTGATAATTTCTAAGTTGTTATTAACTGTGATCTTTACTGTGAACATTTTATGTGGCTTTTACCAGCGTGAAGTCTGGGGAAACCTTGAAGATTAAGAACAATAACTTGAATCTGAATCAATTTCCAAAGTAGTCAATGTAGGCTGTGGACCTTATCTGTTGTGCCTACATGTCTGTAAGTATCCTGGAACGTCAGTGCCCAGTTACTTTAGATGCTGTAGTCCAGCCATGAGTTTGCAATAAATTAGGCTTGCCACTGCTTGCCAGTATGGGCTAATAACCTAGCTTAGATAATAGAAAGCTTGTGCTGTCAAATGAGCTTTTGAGAGGAGTCTGAAGATTATTCTAAAATACATTTTGGATAGATTGTACGGATGTGGGAACTTCAAAGAAACATGAGTGAATATAGGGCTGTGAAGCCTGCAATAGGCTTTTATCTGCCTCCTGGCATCACTTCTGCCTTGCTTATATTTTGGGTACTGAATGGTTGTTAGTTCTCAAACGCAGGCTTTCCAAGCACCAAGCTTTACTGGTGGCAGTGGCTGGGTCAGAAACAGTTGTGCATCCTGCCTATGTTGTCTGACCATGCAGTCCAACCAGTTACAATAGTGGCAGCACAGAGACTTGTATCAAGATGAGAGATTGAAACGGTCCTTGTGAAGCACTGAAATTCAGTGGCTATGAAGTGTCACACCTGCTGGTGCTAGAAAGCTTTCCAGATTGCTGACAGGCCCTGTTCCACTAAACCTCTGAAATAAGCGAACACAAAACAAAACAAAAAGCAATTGCGTGGCTGTCTGAAATTCCTGAAAATCAAACAATTTTAATTAGACTCAATTAAAATTAATTAGACTTCTTAATTCTGAATGCTGAGCACTGTCACATATAGACAGAAAATACTTTTGCAGTCTGTCCTCTGAAAATACCACACATCATCTCTCAAAAAACTATTTACAACTTGTGAGGACGTGGGCAAAAAAAGTGAGGAAAAATCTCATTGATTTTACAAGTAATTAAAATGTGCATTTCCTGAAGGAAACCAAAGAGAGAATTTATCTGCTGTGTTGGAAATGTATTGTCATAAGTGGGGACAAATTAATAAATAATTTCTACAGGAATCTGAGTCAGACTTGGCAATAGTTCTGCCATGTGAGTTAATAAGAGCAAATTTCAAAAATTTTTATTTTGCAAAGTGCTATGTGTGCCCTCTGTTGGAAACATGGGGTGGATTGCAGTTTTTAATCTTAATTTTAAATCTAGTTTTATAAATGCAAACACAGTCAATGAGGCATTTGTATCCTGAAGTATACAGAAGTAACATTTTAAAATGGTCAACACTTTCTTATAGACTGGTATTCAAATTATTAGTATTATTATCTTGATTAATCTAGATTAAACACTAGTTAAAATAATAACATTGGTAATGGTTACTGTAGCAATGTAATGTATTTTTCATTTCTGTTTAAAAAGTAAAATCAGAAAACTCTTTACTGTGCCCTGCCTCCCTGGAAAATGGCAATCACTGTCACAAAATACCCAAGCAGCTGGACACATTGCATTGTTCAATAAAGTGCAACTCCAAAGTACAGCTCGTATGCAAGAGAACAAAGACTGCACTTCATCCATCTTTCTGCCTCCTGCATTGCTGGGTTGTGTCAGGAGCCAACTCAATGCCACAATTAGTGCAGCCAGATGTGTGCTGCTTTGCCTTGCAGAGCTACTCCGTGTCTGCCAGAGAATGGTGCTCAGGATCAGAAGTCAAGAGCGCTGTCAAAGGGCTGCCTGGGCACTACAGCTTCTGGTTTTACCTTCTGGATTTTGGACTGTACCTCAGTGTCATAATGAGCATTTCATCCCTGCCTCAGCTGGGAAGGGTACCCATTTTGAAGGTGATACAACATTATTGCCTTTGATGGCATTTTCTTCCAAGACTTTTAAAACTGGTCCCTAAAGGGACTGTAAAGCCCCTGTAAAGCTAATCACAAAACCCAGTTTAGTATGATTCACATACTATCAATGTTTTTTTCAGACTGCAAGGAAGACAAATAACCCAGAAGTTCACTTTACCAGTACCTCAATACACCTTTACACATTGTGACCACATTCCGAAAATTGACACCACTTCATGAAGTTCATTATAATAATCCTCCCCTATTTGGAGAAGATCTCAAATTAACTACTTCACTAAGCACTGTTGGTATTAAATTCATTTGACAAAGCAGCAATGATTGGCACCGGATAAATGTGGCTGCAACCTACAGCTTTTATGAGACTATGTAACACCAGTGAGCCCTGGCACTGGCCTGCACACAGCCCACAGAGGCAGAGCACACCCTGTCCTTGACCTGCTGGGGGCTCATTCACAGGACGTGAGAACTGCAATGCCCTGCCAGGAGGCTCCTTCATGCTTGGGTTGAAATATCGTATCCTGCTGAGCACTGAGTTTTAAACCGCTTCAGTTGTCCAGCCAGCACATCAGGGACCTAGACCAAGGCATGAGCTCCAAAGGCAATCATAGTAAACCACTAAAGGCTTAACTTTAATTTCTGAATCAGAGCTACTCTTGATCGTAATATGTGCTATGAATACGTGAACAGTTAGTCTAGGATGAGATAATTTTACAGGGGAGAAGTAAGACAAGGAGAAGGTAAGGCAAAGGAGAAGTAAACTGATTTTGGTTTCTTATATAAATTTCTTCTTTCTCCTCTTGGAGAGAAAGATATTTTAAATACAAATAGCTGCATTTAAAAAAAAACATACTATGTCAAGATACTATATGTATTGCAATGTGTTTTATATATTCTCTGCATAAGTTTATTTTTTTCACAGATGCAACAAGCTTGCAAATTTTCTGGAGTCACAAGAGACTGTGTTATCCATTCCATCAGTAATTTTTCCATTACTTTCTCAGAACCTTCCTGTTCTATCCTGAGTAAGATAAATTTAAGAAATAGCTACAGGTCTTAAAATCAAAGTTTAGAGCATTTTCAACTTATTTCACACACTAATTTTCACACAGTGTTGTGTTTTCCCCAGTGTCTGTCTTTCCTCCCTCTCATATAAGCTTACACTTCACTCCATCACTCCCAATATAGGAATAAAAGCAAGGCAATGTTCCTATTTCTGTCTTTGCCACTGACTCACTGTATAGTTTCTTCAGCATTTGGATCTTCCCCTTGGATCCTTTGGTATCTAAGAAGAATGTGTCTGTTGATGTTTTCTTTGTGGTAAGAGCCTTCACAACATCTCCCTTTGTGCAGATTCTCTTGTGTTTAATAAGGGTTGAGTCCACATTGCAACCTTCCTACAGGTGAAGTTATTAGTAGGGGTTCTGACTTCTACCCAGGTTTAATTACATCTATAGGAAATTAATTTCTTGAGATATGTACCTCTCAGTGAGATTTTACTTAAGTCAACAGATGCAAAATTTTGAGGTAGGGCACTCACAGACACACTCACTAAATAACATCAGTACACAAGCTTTTCCTTATAATGCATGCTAAAGAGGAGCTAGAGATATTAGTAGGACATAATGAGATTCTGGGAACTGGAGATACGCAGAGACACTGCAAACAGTTGTTTTAATATGGACAATGCTAGCCAGCTTCCACTACAGAGCCCTGCAGCACTATTATCTGCTGAATATGCAAAAGCATTGCTCTTTCCTTTTCAGTGCTGTATTGCCTTAGGTCCATCTACTGTCCCATTTACAATCCTTCACAAATATATTCTGTTCTTCAGGGTCATTTTATTGATTGTTAAATGAAAGTAAATGTGTTGAGCCAAATTAGCAAGTATGTAGATAATTCTTACAAACAAAGATTTAGTTCTTAGCATTGGAATGAACATCAGAGTTATTGTGATTTGCAGATGTTGGCAAAATCCATGTACATGGAACTACACATGGTTCCAAATAAGACAAGATGCGGAGTTAGCTCTTATCTTAGAGCCTTTGTTATTTTTACAGCTACTGCTGTTTAAACAAAGTACATATTTCATTAGAGACTATTCTAGATCAATTGTTTGAATTATGAGTTGGTCTTACAGATATATTAACAAGAAACATATTCCAATTTTCAGTGTCATAGCAAGAGTAAAACAGTGGGCTGCATTATGGAGGCTGTGGTCTCAAAGGTGCAAAGAAATTAGGATCTTAAAAACATGACCAAATGTTAACAATCTGTTATGAACCAGTACAATCCAGCTAGTTTAGTTTAAATATGCTGATTTTTTACAGGCTAAGCTGCCAGCTTTGCTGTTCAAAATTTGTTTAAAAAATTTCCATTCTGTGTTCTAATTACCAAGAATATCATACAGTACAATGGAAATCAGATACTTGCTGGCTTGAAAATTATTTGTATTGGCACTAGGAGTAGATTTAATTAAGAGGCAAAGAAAATAAAAAATACCTCATGTAAAAATAAATACCTATTTCCCATGTTAATGAATTACATTAATTGGTATTTTCTATTCATATCCCAATATCTTTTTTCTCTGATGATGTGATTACCATATAAATTCTTTTAAAATAAATGATTATACTCTATTTGCATTGGGATACTTTATTGAAAGTAAGCTGTAAATATATGCAAGACATTTATATAACAATATGCATATTATTGTAACAGCCAATGAAAGCCTGTTGAAATAAATCGGAAAACACCTTTGGCTGAAAAATAAATAGGCAGGTTTTGGGTGCTGCTTCTGAGGAAGTGCATGAACAACTTTCTGTCAAAATGCAGATCCAAATTGATCTTAGGTTTCTGTGCTTTTGGTTTCTCTACATAATATTTCAGATAAAAAAAATAAATGGCACAATGCTGTTTTGCTGAAAACACAGTTTCTGATACCCAGATTTGATGCCGTTCTCAACGTACATCCTCCGAGGCAAAGTGCTATCCTGCCCTTTAACAAACCTGAAACGTGATCGTGGTCTCCAAAAGTAGGATGCACTTGGAAAGCGCTAGGTCCTCCCTCGCCCTGGCGCTTTGACAAGTAGAGATTGAGGGCTGGAAAAGGGCTCTTCCCAGGTCCATTCTATGGTTAGGAAGGGCGCTCCATCCCAGGAACCTTCCCCGCCGCTCCCGGTCGGCGCACCGCTCTCTCCGGCGGCGCGGGGGCCGCATCCCTCCCGCGGGGGCTGCTGCTGCTCCTGCTGCTGCTCCTGCTGCTGCTCCTGCTGCTGCTCCTGCTCCGTCCCGGCGCTGCGGGAGGACGCGCCGTGCCCCGGTCCCCGCGCTCCGCTCCGCCGTCGAGGGGCCGCCGCCGCCCGGTCCCGCCGCGGGACAGCCCTTCCCTCCGTCCCTCCCTCGCTCCCTCTCGGTGTCTCGGGAGCGGCGGTGGCCAGGAGGCGGCGGACGGGCGGGCGGCGCGGTGGGTACCCGGGACAGCCCTGCCCGGCGCGGTGGGTACCCGGGACAGCCCTGCCCGGCGCGGTGGGTACC
>JAWWEE010000159.1:18811149-18822898 GCA_035221455.1 Xenops minutus | reverse complement strand
GTACCCCGGGACAGCCCGGCGCGGTGGGTACCCCGGGACAGCCCGGCGCGGTGGGTACCCCGGGACAGCCCGGCGCGGTGGGTACCCCGGGACAGCCCTGCCCGGCGCGGTGGGTACCCCGGGACAGCCCGGCGCTGAGGCGGCTGTCGGAGATGCTCCCCGCGCTGCCGCTCCCAAAGCCGCGGGTGAGGCCGGCGCTGGGGGTCCCTCGGGCAGCGCCCCGCCGGCAGGAGCGGCCGGGGGTGCCGGGGCAGCGGGGCCGGCCCTTCGTCCGCGGGAGCGCCCGTGATGGGGAGCGCGGCGGCGGGGGGCGGCCCGCGGGTGCTGCGGGCCCTCACCGGGTGCCTGCTGGGCGCCCTGGTGCTGAGCACGCTGGTGGGCAACGCGCTGGTGTGCCTGGCTGTCCTGCGCTTCCGCCACCTGCGCGCCAAGGTCACCAACTGGTTCGTGCTGTCACTGGCCATCTCGGACCTCTGCGTAGCCCTCCTGGTGATGCCCTGGAAGGCGGTCACTGAGGTGGCTGGAGGCTCCTGGCTCTTTGGCAGCCGTTTTTGTGACATCTGGGTGGCTTTCGACATCATGTGCTCCACTGCCTCCATCCTCCACCTCTGCATCATCAGCCTGGACCGGTACTGGGCCATCGCCAGCCCCTTCCGCTATGAGCGCAGGATGACGCAGCGCCTTGCCTGTGCCATGATAGCCATGGCCTGGGTCCTCTCCATCCTCATCTCCTTCATCCCAGTACAGCTGCATTGGCATAAAGCTAAGGACAGGGGACCTCCAGGTTCCTGGCTGCCTGAGACACCCCGCTGTGATGTCAGATTGAACCGTACTTACGCCATCACCTCCTCCCTCATCAGCTTCTACATCCCTGTGGCCATAATGATCATCACCTATAGCAGGATCTACCGAATTGCCCAGGCCCAGATCCGCCGTATCTCCACCCTTGAGAGAGCAGGGGGGCAGTGGCCAGCTCACAGCAAGGAGCCCACCTCCTCTTTGCGGAATTCCTTGCACAAGGAGACCAAGGTGCTGCAGACCCTCTCTATCATAATGGGAGTCTTTGTTTGCTGCTGGCTGCCCTTCTTCCTGCTCAACTGTCTGCTGCCTTTCTGCCAGCCCATGCTCGAGAAAGACCATGAAGGACAGTCACCCTGCATTGGTCAAACCACCTTCAACATCTTTGTATGGTTTGGCTGGGCTAACTCTTCTTTGAATCCAGTGATCTATGCTTTCAATGCAGACTTCAGGAGGGCTTTTAGCAACCTCTTGGGCTGCCGATGCTTCTGCTGTGGCACACCCAAATCCACTGTGGAGAGGGTCAACTTCAGCAACGAGCTGGTTTCCTATCACCATGACACCACCTGCCAGAAGGAAGGAGCTGCCTCATCTTCAGTACCTCCTGCTGCCATCACTGCCTGGGTGCAGCCCCTGCCACATGCCGTGAGCCTTCAGGGAGGGGACAACAGCAAGATGTCTGTGGAGGAGACACTTGTGGCTCCTCAGACACAGCCTGCCCCTGAGAGCAGCCCCAAGAGTTGCCAGGTGCCAGCTATTTTGCAATTGGATTGCAAGACAGAGCTATCTCTGGAAACGGTTGCCCCTTGTACAGGACTTGGTCAGTGTGAGGGACCCCATTGCCTTGTTTCAGAGAGATAAGTAACTGCATGCTTCTTACACACACAGCCACCCCACAGGGAGAGTTTACTCTGCCTCCATGTAAGCTACATCTGTCCCCCACCAAACAAAGTCCCATTCCTGAAGGATGAGAAAATAGCAGCTCTTACCACAGAGGGTTGATGGGCATTTGAAGACCATTCCAAAGGCATATAGCAGACACATATTAACTTCTTCCCATGACCATTGTCACCCTTACTGTCACAGTCAGTAGACATCTCCCATGCATTTTTTACCCCCACTCTTCAATCAAGCTTGAGCTATTTATTAAGAATTGCAAGATAATGAGATAAAAATAAAAATAGATCATAGTTTGAGACTCCATAATATGATCTCATGTACATACGCTAATCTTACATTTATCTTCATTGCTAAAACCCTTTTGTTGCCCCCCTTGTGGTTTCATACTTGTTCAAAGACCTGGTCCTAAAGGTTTGTGGGTTTACCTCTGTGTGTATTTCAAAGTCTGGATTTACACATCTGAATCTGTGTTCAGCCTCTTAAATAAAAATTGTTCTGTTAAAATATTGCTATTTTACATTGAGTCAGAAGACTGCACAAAACTATGGAAAATGAAGTTTTTGTGTAGAACCCCAAACAGTTTCAGGTGTCTAACTTTGACATCCGGGCTTAATGCTATTGAGCTAGGGTCTTCCTCATCCTCAAATGTTAGAAATATATTATTGTATTAGGCTGAAGCTACAGAAGGATGGTGTTTGAGAACTAACACTACAACTCTACAGAGATTTAATCTGCTATCAGCTGATGCAGCTGCAATCCTTCTTTTCTCCAACTAGTTAAGGCAGCCAATCCTTCCAGAAAGCAAGCTGGCCCACAAAATAAAAAATGACCAGGTCATTTCTCTGAGCCCATTTAGTTACTTGTAGATATGAAGAACAATAAAAGACAGAGCAACTGGGTGTTGGATGGCTTGCAGTAGAGAAAATATTGGGAGAACTTTTGAGATTTCTGTCTCTCTAAAGGGTTCAGCAGATGTTAAGTGGCATTATCCTCTACTTCTCTGTCCACTACTTAAGAGTTCTGCTGCTGACCATTTAATACTGTGCTCCGCTAACCACACAAACAAACAAACAAACAAAACCACACCAAAACAAACCAACCAAAAAAAACACCCTTATCCACATGGTTATAAATATGGCAACTTTAACAAATTCTGAATGCAGTGGAAGTATCAATGTAAAGCAAACAAGATCATACCTCAGTTGTGTGCATGTATGTATGTGTCATACCTCAATTTTTTTCTTAAGCCTCTGATACTAAGCTGATGCCTTAACACTTCAGTTAAGCTTTCACTGAAAAACAGGTGACCTAGATAGCAAAAAGAAACCTGTTACACAACTTGGTTGTCAGAAGCATCTGTTGGTTTGCTTTTGCCAAAATCATGCCTCTCGTGTTGGATTTCAGATGATGCATCTATGCACACCATATTAAGCATATTTCAATCAGTGGACTATCAGTAAAAATTCATTTGTGAAAAATTCTCAATTCTTCATAAACTGTTTTTTCCCCTTAACTTGGGAGACTGAAGTGGGTTTCTTGACGTTAAGCACTGTCAGTCCAGTCCCCCTGGACTCTGATGTACTTAAGTGGTTTCATCACCATGGTTACAGACTCCCACCATATAACTCAACCTTATCTCGTTGTAATAATTTAATTCACTTTCCTGAAACTTCTTGCCCTTCCTACTAGAAAGAGACATACAGTAGGATACACTCCCTGAGCATGGACTATTCCTCAGATTTTTAGTTTTCTTAAGAACCAATTTGCATTTACACCTAAGAAAGGCAGTGAATGAGCTGCATGATAGGAAAGCTACCTATCAGTGAAACTACTGACAGCAATAAATGAAGTATGGACATGTACCCCAGGATTTTTCACATGTGCATAGCATAAAATGAATGAAAATGCTAGGGGAAATGTAGATTTATCTTCATCAATCAGAGAATCAGAATTCCATCTTGAGACACTTTTAGTTTAGTTTAGGTAGTGAGAAGAAATTTCCATTTGTAAAATTTGCAGAAACTGTTGCTAGGTTCCCCTTTTTCTTTAAGGAACATTTTCATAGAGCTTTCTGCAGTTCAACATTTTAATGTATTTTTAACTAATTAAATTCATCTTTGCACCTATCCTCAGCGACAACACATCATTTTACTCTTTTCATATTTAAATATGAGCTGGTTGAATGGAGTTTATATACACTGTTTCATGGGCTCAAATCTTGTGATGCCATTGTATGAAACATGTGAGCAAGTTGACTGAACTTCTATTACAATCAGGGGAAATCTAGGCCAAACAGTCGAACATGTCTAGAGCAATTTACTGAATCAAGTGAAGATACCTACTTTAGGATGAGAGGAAAAACCAGACTGACTAGCTGACAAGGGAAAAAAAGCCAGTGGTGGACAGTAACAGACAGGGAATAAATGATCCAGTGAACACACAGTTCCACTGTTTTTACTGTTGGCAACAAATCTGGATCAATTAGAGATCATACTAAAAGCCTGAAAAGAGGTAATGATCTTTAATATGCATGCAGAGCTGGAATTTGCTCTTTTGTTTGATGGTCAGTCTGAAAAGTTTCTCTAATCGTACCATTTAGATTTCAGTAAACAAAAAAAAATATAGAATCAAAGTAATAAGAACTGTCAGTTTTCCACAGTAGTTTAAATAAATGAATGCATAAAATAACACAGATCTTAGAGCATTTACTAATGCCTAAATCAATAATACAGTCAGCATAGACAACATAATGACAAATGTTTTTTGGTACACATTTGTTAACAGAAGGAGAGAAATATACTAAAGAACTGAGTTTCAAGAGATCAAACTGGTAATTGGATATTTCCTCTTGTTTTGGACCACAGCAGTATGGCAGTGCTGCCAAACTACATTGTGACAATAAATTAAGTGACAGCAGTAATTAGAAACCATAATTTCCACTCTAAGCATGTAATACCAGGGCATCCAAGCCATGAATTACAGCAGCGTCAGACTGATACCTCCTTGGTGTGCTGCCAGATTTGGTTTAAAGCTCTTCAAGACCTTAAAAACCCCTAAACATCTGTTGCCAACACCAGTAACGTATAGAGAACCTATTACTGGGAACAATAGGGCTTTGGAGACACGAGTTCACTGCAGACTTCTTTCAAAAAGGGTCTAGATTTTCACTGTACTGCTGACAGCTTATGCTACTGAGGAAGTACAAAGTAGCTTTAAAGATGTTTGTAGTGGAAGCCATTTCCTTGAAGTGTGGTAAAAAGTTGCTATGTCGATCCTCAGAGACACCACCTTAGCACAGCAGGGGCCGGTCCAGGGACAAGGGGATAGAGATAAAATGTAATGCCTTTTGTGCTGCGCTGATATCTGACAATTCAAACTGATTTTATTAGCAGCAGAGGTCACTGCACTCCCTACTACCATCACTTTTGGTCCCATATAATGCACAATAGTTACTTATCTGAATATGCAGTACTTTTTTTTTTTTTTTTTTTTTTTATTAGAAACTATATTTTATTTTCCTTCTGAATAATTCCTTTTTGGACTTTAGCCTAACTTTTAGTGACAGGCAAGCTAGACAAGCACAAAATTTGAATTGTAAATGCTTTGTGATCTTCAACTGTTGTTTAGTATGTCTTCCTTTATAAAGCTGAAATGTGTAATTTTGGGGTGGCTCAAGCTGAGCTCAGACAATGCCTCAAGTCATATGCTTCCAAATATATATTTTTCTCCCTAACTGTTCCTACAACATGCCTGCTCCCCTGCAGTCCAGTCATGAGAGTAATTCCTGGGAAACACAGTGACAGAAGATGAAGAAAATCTATATCAAAAACCAAACCAGGCAAAGAAAAAACCCCCCAAAACTAAAACAACAAACAAACATAAAAAGCAAACAAAAAAACCCAAAAAACCAACAACAAAACAAAACAAAGAAAAAACACCAAACAAAAGAAATAATCTGTGGGGTAGAATAACATGCTGTGCAGGGGAGAACTTTCACATCATTTAATACCACTGACTATTGATACTAATGCTTCTGTATTAGAAAAATCATAACAGTGTGTTTTCAGTGAAACAGGCAGTTTTCCTCATTAGCATGATATTATGACTTACACTATAGTATTTTAGAGGCAGAAGACCCAATATTCTTGGCAAGGATATCATGTGTGATAAGAAAGGAGAAAAGCCCTTCATGGCATATTGCTCCAGGAACAAAGACTGCATAACTACTGATAGAGGTTACCATGGAAAATACAAAGAATTTCAGCACCCCCAAGGGGTTAACTGGGAAGAACTGGATATTTCAAGCAGGAGTCATTGTGATACTGTTAGCCTTTAGGCTGAGCATCTAACATCATGCAATCTAGTATCCACAAAATAGATTTTCCATAAATTCCAGTCTGCCTGCATACAATCCCACTACTCTTTATTGCCTGCTACCTCCAGGCACTACAAGTAGTTCCTTCCCTTCCTGATACTGTGGCATTTGCTGTGATTCTGTTACTGCTTGACAGGATAATTCTAAAGATCTCATCACTATGCTCCTCTAAACAGTCAGGGTATGGAAAAATTATTTTCTATTTCTAATGGAGCCTTTTAGGCCCAGAGAGACCAGGATGCAGAAAGGGGAAAGCGACTGCAATCTGCTAAGAGAACACAAGACACATATCTGACCACATTGAATGTGGAATGATTGCACAAAAAGGCAAAGTGCACTCCCAAGGGGCTTTGTCCAGTGTTGGAACTAATGCTCTGCACACCTCAACTCCTGTCTCCAATAATGAAATAAACTTTTCCTAGCAAGTTGGTCATCTCCACCACACTGCAGCCAAGAAATAGTGCCAAGATGCATTTGTTGAGCTAATTTTAACACTTAAGGTTTCTAAAAATGTTCAGATTAAATGGGTTCCCCCCACTGCTTTTGTCTGTGTCTAAAAATAATGGGCCAAAAGCAATTCAAAAGGGACCTCATTTTCATTCAACAGTGAAAGAAAGAATATGTACATGGTGCGAGGAACAAAGTGGAGCAAAGGAACCACTACCAAAAACTCAAGTCACTAAGATTTCCTGAACTCCAGTGTAAAAGCATAGCCTTGAAGAACATAAGGCAAATGACTCAGACCAGCTTGTGAAAAAGCCTGTAGGGAATGCGAGACAGAAAAGATGGTTGAAACATATGTGGAAGATTTTTTGTTAAAGCAAATAAATTGAAAAAAAAAAAACATAATTCTGGGATGATTCTGAAACACCCTGCAATGTCCTGGCTTCCAAGAGAGCATTCAGTCAATGATCCATTGACTGAAGAATGGGCACGTGAATAATTTCAAACCTATTCTGCAGCATAAGAAATTGATTTATAAATCCCCTGATCAATACTATGCAGTTTCTTTAAGTTTTCTATCATTTTGTTAAAAGGTATCTTTTGAATAAAAGCTCAGGTTGAACTTCAATAGCACTATATCAGCAAGGAAAGAAAGAATCAATGCACAAACATGTCAAAAACGTGGAAAAAGGCATCCATCTGACCCTAGTACTTAAACAGGGTCTAGGAGACTTCAGAAACGTAAATTTGACCAAGGAAATTCTTTTTTTTCAGTTTGTTCATTCTATACAATTTAGGACAGGGCACAGACCCTAGAATTTCATCTATCTGCAAGTCAAAGGTGCTAGTAGTAAACTAACCTGTACACAATCTTACAAAACTCTTCAGTAGTCATGATTATTTGCCCACTTGTGAAGGAAAGAAGACAAAAAGTGCTTTACAACTTTGCCTTTCAGTGCTCTAGCTCAGAGCAAGGGACCTCATAGCTGTCTGCACACCAAGAATCCTCCAGTGTAACTGGACAGGAAGCATTAAACATCTCCACCAGTAAAGCCAGTAAAGAGATGATACTCTTTAGGAGTTGAATTTCTGAGGTGTCCAGCAGAGATAAACAAGACTGTTGGGCACCTTCCCAGTGTAAGATAATATTTCATTCAGCTTCATGAACAAATTGAGGTATCTATCTCTGCATGGCTCTTCAGCCACCAGTTTTTGTCTTTTATACCATGTAGAGCTTGTCTTGCCCTAAACAAAACCAAGTAATTGAGAAGGTCAGTCTACCTCCCTGTAGACACATGAAATATGATGTTATTCTCTTGAGCCGGTAACAAGAAATCAGAAGATTGATAACTTAAACAAGTAGGTTAAACACATCCATGGTCTTGTATATTTGAAACAATTTAGGTTTATGAACTATCAACATTGCTTACACTACCCACTTCTCTGAAAATTAATTTATAATGACAGGGCTGGTGACTGACTACTTTCCACTTGTAAAGCAACACTGTTGTTGCAATCATTCACAGTTGTTGCTGCAATCCTAGGGACTGGAATAAGAGAAATAAATATTATTCTTCATAGCGACTGGAGCTGTTATAAAATACAAGTAGTTAATTCAGCTAAACTTTCAAGGATCAAAACCATGAAGTCCAAGCCCTAACCCAGTTTCCTGGGCAATATCTTAGATGTAACTGAGGTGGCCTATAAACAGAAAGTAAGTTTTTCAGTTCAGAGTTAAGAATTAACAGGATGATTTATTGACCAGTGAAAAGCATGATCAAGTGTATGATCTGAATTTCTAAATTAAAAGATGCATAAATAGATTTAACCAGTGATTCAGTTTTTACTATTGCCATATTTGCCTTCTTAGTTCTTTTCTTTGTTATCTAACAAGCCCATTGTTTAAATTGCTTCATCATAAACTGAGTTTTCTAGGTCTCTGATACTCTCTCTGTTCCTTTATAGACTCAATTCAGTTGATCTTTATCTTTTTTGGAAGAGTAATGCTTAAACTGGATACAATGCCCCACTCAAAGCCAATGCCTTACTTCTTGAGTCTTAGAGGTGACATCCTTATTTATGTGTGTGCCTTTTTTGCAGTTGCAGGACAACTGTTGTCTCACATTCAGCCTGTGATTCACTGTAGCCTTGCATGCTTTTCTGAAGACATATTACTTAGTCAACATCCATCATCTTGCATTTGTGTGCATGGGTTTCAGACCTGTATCTTGCACTTCTCTCCACTGAACTGAATCTCATGACTTAGGCTGGTCCTATGAGTGTTCACATTAACTTTGCATTTGTTTTGGAACCTTTAGAGTCCAAACTGCATTGCACATGGCATGTCTGTTAATTCCTTCCAGTTTAGTCTCCTTGTAGGACTCACACGATAAGCACACTTTATTTCATTTGCTTAGATGGAGAGGGCCATTAACTCCTCAGGGATTTGTTTCAGGCTCTCTGCAGAGACAAGGCAAGCTAATCTGCCACAATGCACATTGATCAGATGTTTAAAAGTACCTCCATAACCAGCTGACTTCTAGAACTGTAAAGATGAGTGGGACAGTAAGGAAAGAACAGTCAAAACCCAGCTACAACAGCAACACAGACTAACTAGATTTAAACTGCAAACACAAAACAAAATGATACAGTGATTTTAGTAATGTAAGAATGATCTCCCCTCCTCCCATGACCCCCACATTATATCTCCATCAAATCCAAGAGATAAAATTGTAGTTGATGAGAGAAAATTAATATGGAAAAAATTGAGTACCAAAGACTAACATCTGCTTTATTGCAAAAGATGAGTCACAAACATGGAGGAAAATATGTGTCTAAATATAGGTACTAGGAGAACATGGCAAAGAAGATTAAGAAAGATTAATCTGTATGAGGAGGCTAGACAAGTTTCATTCTGTTTCATTTTTTTCCTTAGTTCCTGAGGAGTAATAACTTGTATGTATGAAAACACACAGTAATATTTTCCTCCAAAGTGATGCACTTAGAATAAAATGCTATAAAAGTGATCTGAAACATATTAGACAACTCCATTTCACGCTGCATAAATGGTAGCAGTGGAATGCAGAAAATGGACAAAGATCTCAGTTTAACAATATCTTGCAATTACAGGTGGTCAGAACTTGACTTGAAAGCAACTCCAAGGTTTGACAAAATAAGCTAAGGCACATGACATGCCATGTGCTCACTGGAGCCATAGAGGGTTTTAAAAGTCACAATGCAGTTCTTTATGATGCCTCATGGTACCCACAACTCTCAGTTAGATGCCAAGATTCCTCCTACCCATGGGGAGTTCACAGCATCCATGAAAGTGATACGCACAATCCAGCATGCTGAAAAAGGAGGCACACACAGCCAAGGGTCAGACAAGCCTTGTCCCTCAAGGATAGCTCTGAATGTAATTCCAGGCCAGAAGGAGATACCAGCTTCCACTTGAGATTCTTGGTTGTAAACTGTCTCCTATGGTTTATTGCCTAAGCCATTTTATTTTCTTCTCATGATCCTCTCTCCTCTCTCATTTCCCCTCCACTCCAAACTGCCAGCTGGAGAGAGCTCTAAGTATGCAATGCAGCTAGGAAGTGGGAGATTATCTGAAAACATTCCCCCCTTCCCTGAACTGAAGAAAGGCCTCTGGATCCCACCTCTTCTCCACAAGTCATTCTCTCAAGTCTCTGCAGCAGTCTTTCCTTTTCAGGACTTTTTGATAAATAAGTATCTCATTTATCAAATGAGAAAGATAAATGAGTCAGTATCCACCTCTCTCCTCCATCGAGTCAAATCATAGAATGTTTTGGGTTGTGATGGACCTTTAAAGGTCTCCTAGTTCCCCCTCCTGCAATGAACAGGGACATCTTCAGCCAGACCAGGTTGCTCAGAGCCCCGTCCAACCTGGCCTAGAATGTTTCCAGGGATTTACATCCTCCTAGGCCTCCTACCTCCCTGGCATCTACAGCCTCCTTGGGCAACCTGATCCAGTGCTTCACCACCCTCATAGTAAGAAATTCTTTCTTTGTATCTAGCCCAAATCTGCTCTCTTTTAGTTTAAATATTACCCCTTGTAATTACCCCTGGGCTGTCACCACATTAACAAAAAATAATCATCCTAGGTAATCCACACTGGTATTTTGCTTCCGAAATGAGAATCCCTGTTAACTCCATCAATTGCAAAGGAAAATAAGTAAATCGATGCACAGCCAGCTCGACGCTCAGACCCCGCTCCCCTTGCCACTTCCCAAGGGTGCCGCAGTCCCGGCAAGGCGTGCGGTTTCCTCGAACAAAGCGTGTGTGTGTGTGTGTGTTTGTGTGCGTGTTGGGGAAACTCCACTCGTGGTGCCGTCGGGGCCCGGCGCTGCCGGCGTGTCCCCCGCGCTGTGGCCGCGGGCGGTGGCCGGGGAGGGGCGTCGGGGGGGCAGCCCCCGAGCATTGATAACCCCCGCGCCGGGCCCGCCGCGGGCAGCCCGAGAGCGCGGAGCGGCCGCGCACGCTGTCCCCGCACGCTGTCCCCGCACGGCCACCCAGCGCACGGCGCACCTCGGCAGTGAGTGCCTCGGGACGGCGCGGAAAACGCCGGGGGGCGCGGGGGAGCGCCGGGGGGCGCGGGGAAAGGACGGGGCTTCGGGGGAGCGGGCCGCCCGTGGCCGGGTCTGGCAGTGGCACCGCTCGCAGCTGTGATGCCGCAGCCGGCGGTGCGGGATCCCGGGTGGCGCCGTCCAGGCACGGCTTCCCGGCCAGGGTGGTGCCCGGACCCCGCCGCCAGCGGCGGAGCCGGAGGCTGGACGGACACAAGATAAACCCTCCAGGGCTGAAAGCCCCACCCTGGAGGGACCAGCCTGCTCCAGCCGCTCTGCAGAGACGAAGCCCGCGCGGCTCGGGCTGCCCGGGGCAGGTACCGGGTGGGAGCGGCGGGGCAGCGCCCGCCACGGTCCGTGTCTCCGCAGGGCGCGGAGGATGCTGCGGGCCGGCGGGCCCCGCGCCGGGACGGCCCGTGGCTGAGGCGCCGCCGGAGGCTCCCGCGCCGCCGAGGATGAGGCTGCCGCTGGCGCTGCTGGCCCTGGCCGCCCTGGGCGCTGCGGGCGGCGGTGCGGGGCGGCGGGAGGCGCGGGCGGGGCGGTTCTCCACGCCCGAGCGGCAGCGGTGCCAATGGGAGCTGCGCGGCGCGGCGGGGGCCGGCGAGCTGTGGCTGAGCTGCCGGCCGGCCGGCGGGGGCGCGCCGCG
>JAWWEE010000159.1:18767962-18810574 GCA_035221455.1 Xenops minutus | reverse complement strand
CAGCCCTGCGCCCCCGGAGCGCCGCTCCGCGCCCGGCTCTGCGGGCCGGGCCGGGGGGCGCAGCTCCGCCTGCTGCCCGACCCCGGCCCGGCCACGCCGGCCCCGGCCGCGGAGCCCACCGGGGAGCCCGCGGAGACATACTGCGCCGAGCGGTGGCACTCGCTGTGCAGCTTCTTCGTCGGCTTCTGGGAGGGATGAGCCCCCCGGCCCGCGGGAGGGAGCGCGGCCGCCCGTGCCCCGAGCCGGGGATGCTCCCGGCATCGCCTGCCCTGCCCACCGCCGCCACTGCCCCCCGACCCTGACAGCTTTCCTCTTTTACCCCCAATAAAGCCGTAACTATTTTACGACAAGAAGTTCTCATAATTCTTTGTCTCGTCAAAGCCCGGTACCACCTGCAGCACCCTTACGCTGCTGAACAGCGTGTGTGACACCCACAGCTAACCCTAGGGGCGGATCGTGCACTCAAGCGCATTAAAGTTTTTCCAAGGACATACACATGAAGAGACAGCTATTCCCTCCCCAAAATCAATTTCTTTAAGCCTAAAGTTACACCGAAATCTCACAACTAGAAAAACAGGCATTTATAACAGAAACAACTGACACGTCACTGAACAGTAAGTCTTAGAAAGAACTTTCTTGCTGGCAAAGATTTCATAAGTCAGTCCAGCCCTTTCTCCACAAAACAGTTGATCAACTGACTGTCTTCAAAGAGGAACATGAACAGAGTACAGCGAAAAACCAGCTGTGAAAAGAAAGGTTGAGAAACTCAGAAGCATCTAGGTATACAAACTAGATTTGGGAGATGAATGGCTTTTCCCTCTGCTAATGGCAACTTGGTTTACCAAATGAGAAGGAGATTTGAGATGTTAAATCCTTTTCCACACAAATATGGTACATTCTGGTAGGAAAGCTCAAGTTTTCCTTGGTCCCAATTTTTATCTTTTAGGCACATCCCACTCAGATGCTAAAAAAAGGATTGTGATTTCTACAGCACACACCTGACTGCAGGTCCACAACTTTTCTGCCCTGCTGTCCAGTACAGCTGTGCAGAAAGTAGGACAACACTCCAGGTAAATGTGGGAAGGACCTAGCCCCTTCACTCCCAAACTACACTCCTGGGGAGTCACTTGTGCAGAAACTCAAACAATACCTGTCTGCGGAGAGGGGTTTGGTTAAATGCTTATATTAATCTAACTGTTCCACAGAGATATCTCAAAATTGCCCCTGCAGTCACTCAGGGGGCTGCTGCTCATACATTATTCCTGAATGAGAACACTTATGTGCATCAACAGACTGAGAACAGAGGAGCAGTGTCCCAGCAGAGCAGATTATCCATCATGGTCCACTCACACAAGACTGGATCAGTGATTAAACATCAAATCCCTGATGGGTGCAGTAAAACAACCACAAAAACCATGGATAAAGCAGACAGGTAAATGTCAGAAATAAAACTCAGTCCCCCCTCAAACAAGAGCATTTGAGGGAACAGTCACATCAGAAGGCATCAGATACGTTTACTTTATAACCTGAAGAATGATTTGGGAAAGCAGCTGGGTTAGAAGGAGAAGAAGCTAGCACTATTTTCCCGAGGCTAGCACTCACTACCTAACCAGCTCTCTCATAGGAAAAGACATCTCTGTCAAAGCTCCAGCATTCCAGATGAGTGAGTGCTTAGCCATGTCATATGTATTCTTATGGCAGCATTATTTACCTTGCTGGATCATAGAATTTCACCTTTTCATACCAGGAAATGGCAACATTGTGTTGCAAAAGTTTGAACTTCACAGTTAAACTGTTGGCGAGCTTATTAGGGCACAGTGTCATTTATCCTCACAAGGAAGCACTGCAGCCTACAAACATGATGCTAAACCAGAATTTTAACAAAACAGAGCTAAACCAGAATTTTAACAATTTTAAATTGAAACTAACCCAGACAAGTACCAAACCATAACTCTTGCTTATGTAGCTCCGTAAGTGTGTGTGCCTTTGCAATCTCTCCTTTAGCCCTTCTTTTGCACCTTTAATCCCCATGTTTAATACAAAAGCAATATTTAGCTTGAATCCCCTGCTGGCCCTGGTCCTTGTCCGTGTACCAAGTACCACAGATACACTGAGTACAGTCACAGTGCAGGTGAGGGGTGTTAGGAGGGCAGCCACAAGCATGGCCCCCGCTGCAAACCACCCCTCCTCGTCTGCCTGTGGTCTTACACCGCCCCAGACACCTGCCCAGGACCAGGAACACTTGCAGAATCTTTCTATAGGGTTTTAAGGATGCCTGTGAGAGGGCCACCAAGAAGTAATAAGGATCTGTCCAGTGGATCTCACAAGGCTCTGGACTGTTGCATACAGTTCTTAGTGCCAAAGCATTTTATTTAAAGTGAGTAGCCGGATAATCCTTAGGAGCACTATGCAAAAACTTTATCATCAATGTATGTGACTTACATGATTATTTTTTTGATGACAGCTCACTTTTCCTTTGTGTGTAAGTCACACAAGCAGCCATAGAGCAGGCTGATGGCCACAGCATTGTACAGTATCTTGCAATAAAACGCAGCTTTGTTTTGCTTCCATGGCACTGGCACGGCAGCTTTGTGCAGTGCTGTTAAAGCTTGCATTTCACACCATCAGATGCAAAGGTGGAACACCATGGCAACCAAGCTGATTACCCACATCACTCTGCATTTAAAAATCCAACTAGGAACTCCAGACAAATTCATTGTTTACCCAGGACTGAGAAGAAAGAGGAGGGTCCCTTACTATATGTTTAACCACATTATTCCCCTGATTCTCCAGAGCTCAAAGTCTTCGTTTTAACACCACCAACTAATGAAATACAACCCAAGAGACTGTATTAATTGAATTTGCATTGGTTAATAACACCAATGCCTAAAGCTGAATAGCAACAAATGTTCAGTTTTTCTACTGAAAAACTGATCTGCAGATCCTAAAGGCTGGAAAACTATGAGATCCTCAGATTTGTTTTTTAAAGTGGAAGACCATAGCTTTTTGCTTTCTGTCTCAACATTTTCTTCCTTTCCCACAGTTAGGTAACAGCTGACACCACCAGCTAAGCCAACCAACCGTTCCTTTCCAGCTCTATGGCAGCTCCCCAACATATAATTGTCACACTCCACACATTCTCTCTTCCTCAGCCTGCCCCCCTGCTTTCATTCAGCCACCAAAATGTGCCCATGCACTCACTGTGCAGCCAACCTTACCTCTGCTCTCCTGTTGCAGCTGTGGTGGCCCCTCACCACTTCTCTGGTTCCTGGCTTGGATGGCTCCAGACATCTCACCCATCCCTTCTCAGTTCCTCTTCACCACCCAATGTCCTCAGCAAGAAGAGCCAGTGTAGCCAACCTGCCAGAGGCAAACTCTGCCTGCTTTTCCTGTAGGCCTGATAAGCTCTCCCCACCCAGAAGAAGGTGGTCCTGGGCATAATTAAGGAGAGGGCACATTCCCCACCTGCAGCTTCTGCTTGGGTTGTCATCACAAGGGTGCTGCCAGCTGAACATATCAGGGCACTATGTTTTTCAAGGAAAAACATGAACTACCTTACAACAAAAATAATTGATTGACATTTTAGCTTCTAGATATTGAATTCTGGGAGCTCTAAGCCTGGAAATTTTCAGGTGTAAAAAAAAACTACACAGAATCAGCTTTGAGGCATATTGCATGTGCAGCATTGTTTTCTTTCCTTTGGTTGCTGAGTTCATCTCAGTGTCTGCAGGTTCCAATGGAATCTCAAAAGCTGGCAATACCATTTCTTGATTTTCCTTTGGAGAGAAATCAGTGATAATGAATTCTGGGTATGCTTTTAGTGCAGCTATCTTTAATTACTCTCTTTTTGCATAGGAAACCTTTGATCTTATTAAAAACAAACTACTAATCTCTCACCACTTCCTGATTTTGAAGGAACTATTACAAGATGTTACTCATTTGCAAGGTTAAAGTAGGCAATAATATGTCTTGCTGAATGTAACAGTCCCTTCCTTTCAAGTGACATCAGAAAGTTAATAAATGAAATAAATCTTTGTTGATTTTCCATTAGTCATGCCTTCACAATTCCTCTGAATTCACAGGTTCAACAAGTGAAATCTGGTCAGGCAGTCATAGTTCAACCCTTATCTCTACCAGCTGTACTTGCCTGTGTTTGTATCTTTATTGTTTCTGCATCTGATCATTTGAACACTGATATTTTCTACTTGAGTTTATGAGCAACCCGTGCTGTCGGAGCCTACAAAGAAATACAATATTTTTGGACATTTGTGATGCAATTTAAAAGCCATCAGGCTATTGACAAATAAGAATAAGGTGTAGGCACATACAAAAAAAGAGGCAACTATTCAAATGGGAGCTGGTTGGATAACGAACCTGAAGTCTTTGGGCGTTTCTCTTTCACTGCCTCTGACATATTTCAGCCTCTCCCTTGTGCTGTGGGCCCTGTCTGAAACTAACTGCAAAGCCAAGCAGCACAAGAGGTAAGTGAATGGCAAGCTTTGTCAGTTTGCCAAACACCAAATCCCTTCCTTTGTAATAATCTGGATTTTTAAGAATTCCAACCTCAGTTCATGAACACAGTTACATGAAAGAGGCTTTTAACTGTACAGTATTACAGAGTTTAAATTAACTCTCCCAGTCTTCACACTCCTTCCTAATGTGGAAAGGATCTGTTAAGTGCAAGCATGTATAAAATATCTACAGCTTTAAAAATAATTCAGCGTTTTAGGGTTTAGATTTGTTTGGTATGTGCTATGCTTTCTGAAGTGTGTACAGGCTGCACTGGCCTCTAAGACAGATATTTTGCCCAATTTATTTCAAGCCCTCAGATGGTTAATGATGCATGTTTCTTCGAGGGGAAGAGGGCATGAGAGAGGCAGTAAGGCACAGCCTGAGCTCAGCCCACATTCCCGAAGGCTGAATAGCAACATGGCCTGAGCACAGGGCTCTGATTTTAAGTGTCCACTCCAGCCCTCCCATGAGCAGCTCGGGTCTCCTTCAGGATCCCAGGCAGCTCTGGCCAGCAAGGACAAACACTGAGGGTCTCAGCACACCAGGGAAACACACAGCTGCTTCACTGACAGAAAATAAAAAAAATATTTATATATAAATCCTACCTATTTATGTGTATATTTCAGAGCTCTGTCCTGGCTGCTGGTTCTTACACCCCGCAAAGGTACATGAATTTAACAACAGCTTGGTGCTAGTGTGTGCCCTGAGCAGAAGGCCCTGCTGGGGTACTGCCCCAGTCACAGCACCATCACTACACCAGCACCTCTGCCCTACCATTCACTCACCCATTTTACACCCACCGTAGAGCTGTTGGATCAGCTGGAGAAGTTTCATGTTAATCTATTAGAGGAAACGCAGGAATAATTGCTCCATGTAAAATAAGACTTCTTAGGGTTTAGTTGTAATTAATTTTAGATTCTAACATGATGTTATTTTCTATTTAGACTGCCATAAAATGAGAAAATGTCTGGTGAAAGTCATGGTAAAACACAGAATTAACTAATGTCTTATTACATGTTCACAAAGTACTGAAGTTAAAGTACCTGTTTAACAAAGGAAATCCATAGGAGAAAATCTGGTCCAGTAAAAGAGATCCAAATCCTGAAATGTAAAATTATATGTAATATCTACTTCAGCACACATTCTTAATTTAATAAAAAAGATTGCAAAGCATTTTATTCTGCAAATTTTATTAAAAGGCGCTCTTAGTCTGAGTACTGGACTCAGCAGTTTTTCTCACATGAGTAAATGAAAGTCCTAGGTCCCAAAATGTCTATAGCATTCAAATTCTTGAGTGAAAAAGAGCAAAAAATCCTACAGTAATTTCTCTGGTTTTTTGTTGGTTTGGTTTGGTTTGGTTTTATCCAGACTGCACTAGAAAATACATAAGATGTATCACCCTCAGAGTTAGTGAAAAGCAAGAGAAGAAAGTCTACTGGATAACTTTTTAAAGCTGTGCTCCTTTTCAATTCAAAAAAGCACTGTGCACCTCCCAAAGTTGCCATGCTTAGCAACAGCGTGATTTGCTAACAGGAGTAAATATAGCCTCAACCTCATGTGTTTGCTGCTTCTTTTTTAATTTTTAAGAGCAAAACCTTTTAAAATTATGAATAAATTTATCACTAGTATTCTTTTGATGGGAAAAGAGTAACAAGACATCTACACAAGAGAGAATCATTTTATGTCAGTTGAGACGAGATATTTAGGATTTAGAGCTGTTCTTTTGTTTCTGCTCAAAGACAAATGGTATAAAATTTATATGCATGCTTCTGTCCTGACAGCAAAGGGCTTCAGCACGACTCTCACTGACAGTTAATGGCTCTTGGGGATGCTGCTCTCTAAAGTCCCTTGGCATGAAATGGTCTCTTGCAATTCATCTCCTGTTAATAGCAGCTCCAAGACTACAGTCTCTCTCTTTTTTCTTTCTTTTTTTTTTTTAAGTTCTTTTATCCCTGAGTGAAGCTGTCTGTGTTCTCATTGGAGCCGAGAGGGTGTAGTGTGAAGGTTTTCGCCCCTCAGCTCTATTCTCTTGCAGCCCTCAGCAGACGTCAGGGCAAGCTGGAGGCCCTATGGAAAGTGGGGCCTGATGTCATCCCATCCAGCACGGGGCCAATGAACGTCCTCCAGCACCCAGCCCCGCCACACACGTACACATCAACAGCATCTTAATCGCTTCTGGGGGCTTTTTAAAGCTTTATTAGTCCATGGCAAAGAGCAGCTGTAACGTGACCGTTTGTTTCAATGGATGTCTCAGAGCCAGGAATGTTGTGGTGCCACAGTCATGTAGGAAAACAACACCAGGAAACAAAAAGTAGTTTGCTTTAAGAAGTTATTATAGATCTAAGGCAGATAATGCTCCTATTTCAATTTCTGGGGGATGAGGTAGCCCTGGGGTGAGCCCATGGGGGTGCCCATGTGCAGGGGGCACCCATAGGGACAACAAATGACTGGGATACCAAGAGGCTCCAGCTGGCCCTTTCTGCTAGCACCAGGATGGTGGAGAGAGCCCAAATCACCTGACACTGGCTGCCACCTTCCTTTTAATATGCCCATGGCTTAGTAAAAAAATAACATCACAAAATTAGAAGTACACACCTAATGCTACCATAATATAATGTCACAGTTTGCTCTGCCTTTCCCTGGGTCCTCACCTGCCATGGTTGTGCAGATGTTTCATTGCCTTCTTCATGCTCTTTGCTGCCAGGGAGATCACACTCCTTCATCGACATTTCTTTCCGAGGTGCTAATTCCTTTCAAGTTATTTAAACTAAGGTGTCAGTGTGGAATACACTTCTTTTGGAAATTTGGAGCTAACCTCTGAATGAGGCTAATGAAAATCTTTCCATCATGCATCAGTTGCAGGAAAAGTAACTTGCTCTAGAGAGGAAGCACCACCTAACTTTAAATCAGAATGAAAGTGAACATAGAAAATTGGAGCAGGTAGCTCAGAAGACTGGAAAAATCATGATTTCTTGAAGAAGAATAGCTCCTTTTTTATTATTATTACAGTCTAGGTAAGGAGTAAGTCCATATGAATATTCTTTGTAAATTTGAAACAGTTCTTAGTTGGATACCCTCTCTTTTCTAGGTGCCTTGGAAATGCTGTTCAGCACTTGCTTGTGCAGCTTAACGTGGTTATCTCAGACCATCACCCCAAGGCTGGGGAACATTGCTTACACCATCAGCTTCAGCTGGCAGAAGGTGGCCTTGCAGCTGGAAAAGGCAGCCTTGTCCTTTTTTTTGCTGCTGCCCATGTTGTTATGTCAGTGCAAGTGTTTATGCAGCTGCATTGCAAATGAGACCAGGGAACCAGTCTGGGGTGAAGCATTCTGGGGCAGGAGCAGTTTCAGCTGTGTCAGATCCCCCAAGTGGTCCTATCAGCCTGAAGGAAGGGATGGCATATGAGCTGAAATGAGTGCTCAGAGGCAAGCCTGGCTCTTTCAGTGACAGGACTATAATGGTGTCTAAGCTGCATTTTAGAGCCTCCATTATCACTCTTACCCACCCTGAAGGCCAAGAGTCACACCAGGGGCTTGAAAGGACAATGGCCACTCTTGGTAGCCTGTGTTGTCATACAGCACCTTCCAGCACTGGCCATACTCTCATCTCACCAACTCTGCCATTCCACAGGGGCCCCAACAGCCCTCTCTCCTTTCCCTGCTGTCAGCCTTGTCATGGTGCTGCCTGGAGCTCCATGTCTCCAGCCCAGACCCTTCCCTGTACCCCAGGAAGGTGTCCTGTGCCACCGCTCAGCCAGACCTCTGGGAGCTGTTGAGGGGTGCGTGGCCATTGTCACTCAGCACACAGAGGAAACTGAAGCCATCTCCAGTCTAGTGACAAGCACAGGCTATATTTTAGCAACACTGGATGATCATAATTGAAAAAAAAATTCATGTGGTCTTAGTCCTTTGTGGGGAAGTGGTGAAGAGACAGGAACAGGTATCTAATGGTAACAGAGTTTTTAGCTAACTTTCTATTGATTAAATTAAGCTTTCCAAGACCTTCAATAGTTGCTTGAGGCTGTAGAAGGGTAGCTTGTGTCAGATCTTCTCTCATTAACTCCTGGGACTTTTGTGAACTCTCAAAGAAATACATTATCATTCAACGTTGTGTGTGTCTGCATGAGCTCCTTCCTCGTGAAGCGCATCCTTCCCTAAGTGAAAAGACTTATGACAACTGCTGCTGCTATTGATTCACATTAAGACTGTAAAAGAAAGAAGTCAGAACGAGAAATACGATTTCTGCTAGGTCTGTTAAACCAACACAGCTGTGTCACTGCCAGAAGTGACTGAAAAACGGTAGGATGTAAAGGGAGAAAGGCCCCACTGCCCCCCAGTCTATTAAAATGAACCACAAACAGAGTACTAATGTGGTAAGTCAGGGCAATATGCAAATGGCTTCATGCCCCAGAAACCCTAATCCTATCAAGAATGCAGAAGATGTTAATTTTACCATCTTTCACAGCTCATAAATCTATCTGTAGAAAAGCCAGGCTGCCAGATGTCATCCACTAGCACTTCTTTGAGGCTGGCAGTCTCAGCATAGACGCCCAATCATGCCTCAGTAAAGACCAATAAAGAGCATTGTTTGTGTGGCCTGAGAGCTGCTTCTCACATTTTGCTACAATAGAGGAAAACAGTGGGAAATGTGAATGACTGATTGGCAGAACTGGTGGTCTTGGTTGTCCTGCTTTCCACATACAGAGCTATAGATTTCACATGCATTTTACATCACTAGCATGCAGATTAGCATACCTTGTTCTTAACAATTAGTGCTGTATTAGTGGTGTCTGCAACTTAGTTTTTTTGAATCCTAAACTATAAATACAAGCTGGACATAATTCCTTTTCTCTCAGGCAGATACTCCTTATTTACTTCAAACTACTTAAAATGGCAAATAGCTTTTATTATTATCTTACTCTTATGACTCAACATCAAGAATAGAAATATCCTATTTCAAAGCAAGCAAAGATCTCTAAATAAGAGACTTCTAGAAATACTAATTTTATCCTTCTCATATACAAGGTTTAAAATTACCTATTGCAACTTAGTTTCTTTAACCTCAGCCAGAATTAATCTAATTTTACAATGAGGGTGGTAAAACACTGGCCCACGTTGCCCAGAGAGGTGGTAGATGCCCCATCCCTGGAAACATTCAGGTTGGACAGGCTTCTGAGCAACCTGCTCTAGTTGAAGATGTCCCTGCTCACTGCAGGGGTTTAGACTGGACCACACCATGGAAACTGCTGTTCATTTAGGATGTGTATATTCCTGTCACATGTCACCCATGTCACTCGAAATGTTTTAGATCACAGCTCCAGCCACACAGAACAGACTTCTAGTGCTTCTTCAGATCAGGTAGAGGGTCTATAGAAGGGCAAGAAGCTGAGGTCCTTAATGCCGTCAAGTCCCTGCTGTCTGCAGCACAGAAGGTGCTGACCTGAACCTGAGCCTCTTGGGTGACACCAACTGCAGTGGTTTGACCCCTCAGCACTGCCCAGGGAAGAGAGACAGGTCATCTGGGTGCCTGGACTACCCACAAGTCCCTCCCGATGTGAAGAAGAAAAACTTTAGCTCAGGAAGTAAACTTTAGAGACATAACGTGTACATAGCCATGTCCCATGTTGCCTACCAAACCCCATTTTGATCTCAGTATAAGGGAGAAACAGTGATAATGAAGTGAGGCTTTTTTTTAGGTAGCCATGTTAAATAAATAATTCTGATGGGTCAAAAGAGACAAAATGCTATAAAAAAGAAGAAACATGAATAAAGTCAGTTTTAAAACTAAAGAACATCATGAATTTGCTTGGGAAATCCTAGTTACGTTTTACCTTCAGATTTAGATATGACAGGGGAGAATGAATTGTGTCGAGTTTCAGATGTCAACTATTCTGCTTAACAACTTTAAAACACCTGTATTGCAAAATTAGGGTGTGTCTAAATATAGTTCTGATTAATTTTTCTAAGAGTAACGGAATTATGAGGCAAATTTGTGTTTACAGATATAATCCACTATGCTAAAAATAGTAGGTCACCATTTTAATAGTATTTCAAGTAGGTTGAAGATGCTGAACCATAAACTTCACAAAATTTGTACTGTAAAATCAGTTCAGTGAAGGAGACATATTAAGCACTATTTTAGTTTTTTTTTTTTAAAGGAAAATATGTTATTTATTGATATTGCAATAAAACACCTGTAGTACATAACAATGCACCCTATTACACAATAATATTTAAGCTCTTAACTGTACATCACATCATTACTTTCTTCTTTTCGAAAAGAATAAACACAATCAAAACTTGATATATGAAATATTTAGCTCACACATTTTGTTAGACTCCTCCACTGAAAAGCTGGAATTTCTGGGGATGAGAAGGGACATCTCAGAGAGCAGGAACACCTAAACCCAGAACTATTATTTTATAGACCATGTTGTACAAGTCCTCGGCTGTTAAAAGTTGCCACATGTACAAGGTTCTCATATCTCTTGCAAACTAGTCATGCTTTCTGTATTTCTGCTGGACTCCATAGAGCAGACACGTGATACTTTAAAGCTTTAAAGTGTGCCCCTGAATAAATCTTTCTATTTACAGTAAGTATGAAATATTCCATTGAATTGGTCCAGGTCTGAGATTGCTATTTATTTCTGTATTTTATAAACATTTGTTCTTTTTATTAGTGTTTCCACTTTTCATAGCAGGTAATACTTCATAACTGCCTTGGGATATACTAAAAGAGCAGGCTTCCAAATTATTTTTGTCCAATCCTATCCCTAGTGGGTTATTCCCAGGAGAATTTCCCCCTGCGACTAGTCTCCTCTGTGCTATTGAGGATTCCTTGAAATGAACGAGTACCAGCTCAACATTCTGCACCTCTATCTCATTTTGATTCTCATTATATAAATACTGAGGCTTTAAAAAATATTTTAAATGCTTACACAGCATATATAAATAGGACATTGGATTGAAGGCTCAATGTAAAGGTTTTTTACTTCAGAAATTCAGCAACCTGACATAGTTAGGAGCAGCACTGCTCTCTATTTTTGTCTCCTTATCAAGACACTACCTTTCATTCTAATTTAGTGTAGACTATTTCAGACCTTCTGGTGTACCACTGACCAGATTTTCTCTGTTAATGTAGTTGCCACCACTCTCAGATGATCAGTCAATTCCACTTCCACCCCCATTCCCTCTTTTTTTAATCTCAATTTCTTATTCAAGGTCTGTTTTGCACCTTTAGAAATCCATTTTACAAGTAATGTGCTAAACTGTTCTCCCTTCACAGAGCTTTACTCCCAACAGGAGAATAGTTTCTTCTCTTAAAAGCTATGTTTTTGCAGTTTCCAGTGCATTTTCATATTCCTAATCTTTTGAAATAAGCTTTAGCATTACTTAGTTTGTAGTCAGATTTATTTCACTGTCTGATTATTGATTTTAGAATCCTTGCATTAAATAACACCTTCTACACCATGTGCTTCAGGGGCCTCATGTTGTTACTGGGACTGTGCTATCTGCAAAACTGCTCTTATTTATATAGTTTGTCGATTACTCATATAGTTTTTGATTATTTATAAATCTTTAGGTTTTAGTAACCAACTACTAAGTAGGTGCTTTCCCTAATTCCTGAATTAGACTTTGTTTTATGAAAAAAACTGCTCTAATGAATAATTACATTTCAAAGTAAAGCCCTTTAATTCCAAATCTAATTTGTTCATTGCATATTTTCAATGCTTCAGTATAATACTTTCCAATAGGGAACCACTATCAGGCACTGGTCACCATACACAGGTTTATTTATTTATTGTACACTTCTGGACTGCTTAGTAGCTCACTCTATCATTAATTAAAACAATATATAATGTAACTGCTGTCAGCTTCTACTTTGACTAGTTCAATAATTAAAAGTTATTAGGTACAATATCCTCCTCAGTCGGGTCATGAATATCATATACACAAGTTGATTTATTGTTACTTATTTTTGCAACAAAATCTGTTTTTTTCATTTGTTCCTATAATTTCAGTTTCACTTACATATCAATCCTATTTACTTGCTTATTTACCTGCTTCTTTATTAGGCTAATAAGAAATTCTGCTTCTATAAACATCTACTGATCTATGAAGTCCACTGCCTCACAAAATTGAATAAATTTCTTGTTGTGAAATAAGCTTCCAAATACATTGCTGGAGAATGCTACCTTTTTGAAGAGAAGACAGACAACACCAAAGGATCCACCTCTAGTCCAGAAATAAATGACTATTTTCAAGTCCATTTCTTAGGCTAATTCTATGGCCTTCATGGTTCAGTATTAACCCTTTCCCACATGTACCATCCTAGATCTGTTCACATGAAGTTGCTATTCCAATTATAAAGGCCTCAATCACAGGTTCTTAGGCACTAGTGCATCTTCTTTTGCTCCTTAAACAATTTACATTTAATTTAAATGTTGTTTCCAAATACTACTATCATGATCTTTTGAAAACTCTTAATGCTCCTAACTTAAAAACTTTCCAAGCAAGTGTTCCTCTGTCACTGCACGTGTAAGGAAGCACCCCAATCCCCTTCACTGACACCCATTAAGATCCTAGCTGAAACGTAAGTTTAGCAGTTTTAGCAAGACTACAGATGGATGGATCTGACCTCCACTTCCTTCTTCAAATTTTCTAGCTGCATTAAAATTCCCATACACATCCTACCACTAGAGCGAATCCAGGTGAATAATTTAACCTGACATACTTTACTGCTATGCCATCTACTGGGGGTTTTCAGCTTGTCTCTGATAATCAGTGCTTCAAAACCAACGTTTTGAAAAGCTGTTGCACAGGGCATTTGCCTTCAGTTTTTAAATCCTATTGCTTTTCTTGCATACATTATTTTCCAGGTCTAACATAAATGTTTTGAATTGGCTGCAACTTTCCCCTTCTAAACATGTGTTTAGCTCTTCTCAAGAGGAGCTGTTTTGACATCCCTGTAATGTTTACACATCAACACCTGCTTGCTGTTTTAACTCAAACATAAATTGGGAAGTTGATGTACCATGATTGACTTGGCCATTCCTCATAATTATTATAGTTATTACTACCATAACTTTTTAGTGCTTGTAGAATTTGCCCTTCTTTCTTTGCAGGTTATTAGTTCTTTTATTATCTCTCTGCTCCTGTCTTCTCTGTTACCAATCTCTCCTCTTTTTAGGACAGAACTTGTTAGCTTCAAACCAGTCATCTACATGCGTTTCCTTTTTGTTTGCTGTTCCGTTCTGGCTGCCTGCAGCTTCTTCTGATCTAGTGAGCCACAGGGAAGCTGAAGAAACCCCCTGATACTCTCAGAAGTACCATTGCTTATGCTTGCTTGAGAGGGTTAAAAAGAGGGACACACCTCCCCTCAGCCCTCGACTGCAACACTTCCCTTTGCTGACATCACCTCCACCTCCTGCTACAACACCCGTGGGCGCAGGAAAAGCACAGCTCCAAGAACCACCTAAGGGCAGATCTCAGCCAGCCTCACTTCCCGGCCACTGAAGGCAAGAAAGCAAATCTGGCTGCACTGCTGCTTTGCATGAATGACAACCAAGTCTCTATATTGGAATTTTTTTAACTGGAAGGCAGAAGGCAATTCACCCATGGGGTTCTGTTGTTTCCAGCACAGGAGAAAATCTGTTTTATTATATCAGGTTCAGGATTGGCAGAAGAGGAAATGACTCCTAGGCTGCAGCACCCTTACTGACAATGATGGTCTGCTGGAAAAGTCACTTTTTAAACTTTTTCTCAGCTCCTTGATGAATGAAGTGAGAGAGTGAGCAAATGTGTGTGTACACACACACACGGTTAGTCAACAAGTTCAATGCAATTCCTTTATACACTGTCATTTGCATTCAAAATTAGTGCCAACATACCTCTTAAACATGCACTGAAAGGATAATCTTAACTTTTTCAATTATTTATGATAGAAGAACCTGGCAAAATTATGTTTTTATTTCTAAGAACTAAAGTCTAAATTATGAGCAATATTTTTTAAAGAAAAGCTCCTAGTATTTTCAATGTGCTTAGTTGCACCACCTGCACCAATTTATACTAATTACGTAATTAAAAAAAGAACCCAAACCAACTAATTCAGAATGGAAAATTTATGTTCATTTTTTACCAACGTGACAGGTGGAATTTTCAGGAGCCATTTTATCAGACGTTGTGTTCCCAAGAGACTTTAAAGATTTTCATTACTCTTGATCTTACCAAACATTTGCTTTCCCGCACTCTAGTGCTCATTATTTAAGTCTTCTACACAAGCCTCGTTTTGGAAACCTACCATATAAATCACACAATCACAGATGGTCCTACTGAAAGAGAATCATTTACTTATTGCAATACTACCAGGGATCTAAGCAGTTACTTTCCTTATCATACTGCTACCCATGCAGTTATCTGAGAGGTAAAACTTTTCATTCTACAAAACCACTCTAAGCGAGTTTTCTCTTTCAGTTTTGGACCATATAATAGAGTTTTAAGTGCACAAATTGAAGATTACTCCTGGATTTATTATTAAAACATTTTCACTGCTAGCTAAAGCTGTTAGTTTGCCATATATCAAACTAAAAGTTTGCACAGTATTTACAGATTTTCATTCACATTAAAAGCTTTTCTATTTAATGCAATTAATTTCACCTCCAGTGATGTAGTTTGGTACAGTACTGTGCATGCTTACATTTAAAACAATGGGTTAACATACTACATCTGTAATTACTCCCATACTACCAGAAAACCAGTGAATTAAATTTATTTAGTGTTAAATGGATATGGAATGTCATACAGTACATGTAAAGACACTTCAAGATGAGTAAAGCAGAACTAATTGCACAAGGGATTAAAGGTTCACCTCAATAGTCAGTATTATCAAATCATTACAGCTTCCATCTTCAGAGTGCAAGGTATGTCATGCAAAAAAAACAGCTCAAAAAATCCCCAAACAGACAAAACCAACATTGTGGTACCACTTAAAATGCTATCATACCACAACATTTTACAAGACATTAGGTGATCATTCATCCAGAATGAAGCATCTTAGCAATAACAAAAAGTTTTAAACATAATGAACAGATTTTGCATGAACACCAATTCCAGCATTACTATACCTAAGGAACAGGCAACATGCTGGGAGAAAGTACCCAAAAATCAAAGCCTTTTTTATTCATAGCCAATATTACTTTCTGCAAGAATTCTGCAATCTTATTATTCAGTTTCCTCACATAACTGGGTAAGGTTCAATACATTTTTACATAGAGCATAATCACATAACCACCACATCAGCAAGAGGATATCATTATCTTGACCAGTTACTACATTTAAAACCATGGTATGGTAACATGCCCTGCAAACAAATTGTTTTCTGGGACAGTGTTCTGTATGTAGAAATATTAAACAACTAAAATATACTCCTACCCACTTTAACCCCAAGTAAGCTATAATTTTTATTTACACACTTTTGAAATATATAGGTAAAAACTGCAGATGGAAGAGAAGCAGAATGCAGAAGAGAGCCACGATAGTGCTGACTGAACTGATGGGTGCATTCAGTAATCCTGAATGAGACCTGGACAGGAGGTTGACCTTTGGCACTCTCCTCTGTCACAGGGGTCTTACCAGGGCTACCAAGGGCAGCTGCTGCTGTGCAAGAGCTGCTCATCCCACTCCTCCACTCTGGCCCTGTTGGCCAAGCTGGGAGCAGAACAGTGCACCCCAAACAGCCCCACTCAGCTCAGAGAGGATAAACACACCCCTACACACCCACTCCAACTACATCCTGAACATTAACAGAAGAGACACAGGAGATGACAGCATGGCTTTTAACATTTCCACCTCATAATATTTATATTCTGAGGGCATCAACAGGTACGTTAATCTACCAAAATAAGCATACAAAATAGGCCAAGTTGTTTGCCCTCATATTAGGAATAAAATATTTAACTTCCTGGCTTAAACGTAAGCAAGAAAAACTCAAGAGAGAACTCCTTGAGGTTAATTTTCCATCTACATTCAAAGGAAATAATTTACTAAAACTGTAACTTGCAAGGTCTACTAGCCTTGAAGTGAGGATATGGGCTAACTATATCCATAGTTAAATAAAAAAAAACAACTTTAAAAGACATTTTACAGAAATAAAATATGCAACTCTAAGAAGTAGGTGGAAAACCACTTCAGTATTCATCTGGAACATTCTATTTTCAGAGCCCATCATTCTCAGGAATGTATATTTCATAAATAAAAATAGAGAACAAGAATTGGTGTATTCAATCTAAATTTGGATATTTCTAAACCTCTTCAGAAAAAATTTGCTTTCTCCCTCACAATTAAGTGATAAAACCTGAAAAAAATTGGCTTTTCAAATCTATCTTGCATGAGGAAAAAAAACAGATGAAGAAACATCTGGGAAGAACATTTTGTACAAGATTGCAGTTCTAAAACACGTATATTACAAAGCAATGTAAATAAATACCAGGCTAGTACAAAAGCTCTTATTTACAGTTTTACAAATGAAAACATTTTCAGTGTAAATGCAGTTTTAAAGAACACAATATTAGTAAAATGAGTTCCTGTATAGAGCATTACAATTTCTGATAAATTTGAATGCAGTATTGTATAAAACCATTGTTTCAAGATAATTTTTGTTTATAATTTAGTACAGCCAAACCCCAGTTTATGCCTGGAATGGTATCTGTTAAAGTGCTGAAAAAGAGGACATTTCTGAAATTTTAGAAAAACATACTGTACATTATTAAAGCTTTATCAAGTCAAAACTGGTATATTTTGTTCACATTTGCTACCACACCACCTGTGAATGGAAGTTTTTCAACAAAAACTTGTAATTAACAGGATGGCAACCGTTGGTGTCTTCGCATTCAAAGCCTGGTTTCCCACAAATAACTTGTCTTAAGCTTCAGTGGTGGCTTCAGGTTTCATAATCTGGTAAGTAATCAAGTATTCTGGATAAGCCTGAAAGAATGACACACACATTTTTTTATTATGATTTCATTTTCTGAATAAATTCAGAATGTTTGTTAGAGAGGAGAAAAACCTACCAATGCCAAAGAAAAAAGGGCAAAATGTCAAAAGTAAAATCCCCAGAGCATTCAGGAAACACATATCCTTTTACCTGTAACCACAGTTGGAGTGTATTTTAAGGCAAAAGCAAGTCCTAGCACTTCAAATATAAGAAAATGCATTACATGCCCTTGGAGGAAAAAAAAAAAAAGCCTGAAAACCCAACCCAAACATTGTTTACCTGCTCTCCTCTGTAAATGACGTATTCTGCCAATGCCAATCCATTTACACTGGGCCGCCCAGTAACTGAGTGATGTCCTGGGGGAGAATGAGCCATTTTCATAGCGCTGAACTGCAGGAAAGACTTGCCCAATGTTACGCGACAAAAGAGCAATTGCCTGTGTGAAAAGGGAAAAAGGACCGTGAATACCCAATGCTTATCAAGGATTATTCAGGTTCAAAATTTGAAACTTGTGCTTGAGGAGAACAGTGGAACTTTGAAGGCACTTTAGCCAGTCTTCATAGTTCACAAAATTCTGAAGTTTGGTTTTGAAGAACAAACGTTACACTCCCCTTGGAAAGCTCTTTAGCCCAAGGAAATGGTTGGAAGTAACACTGAAAAACCTTTACCAGTGTACTCTGAGATTGTCACTATATTTTCTTTTTTTTTTTTTTTTTTTTTTTAATATTTATTTTAATTTGTTTGGGGTTTTAAAAAAATTTTTCTAACCACTCCCCCCATCACTCTTACTGACAACATGATTCACAAGCTAGATTTTATCTAACAGCCAAATAAACCTCAAGGCCAAGGGCAAACTCTGCTGCACTGATAGTCCAGAACACAACATAGAAAAGTAAAATCATATTCTTTTGAAGGACTTACCTGTGGCAAACATAACAAGATCTATCTTTGTGAATTGGACAGCCAGTGCCACCTCCAATGCCATACACGTATTGATTGCTTTTGGAAGAATTTTCAGCAAAATAAATCCCAGCTCCAAACATGCCCCCTATATAGGCATGTCTCTCATCAAAGCCTTTGTGAATGATTGCATTCACAAATGGGGAGCCTAAGGGAAAGGAAGTAAAATATGAAAATACAGTATACAGGTTTGTGCATGTGTCACAGTTCAATCATCCATTCCTGTCACGTTGGGAACTACATGGCCTTCATTATGAGCACCTACCATGAATTTGCTTAATTTGCTTATCAGGACAAAAAATGTATTTGTGCACAGGAGAGCCTTCAATTGCCTTTAATTTGCTAATGATAAGCTATCTCTTCTGGAATGCTGAACAAAACTAACTTATCAAATTATAAAACCAAGAAAACAAAAAAAACCCCCACCCAACCGCAAAAAAATGCACAGCAGAAAAAAGTTTGACCTTTTATAATTTTGGTCATACAGCCAATAAAACAGACTTGAGGAGGCACACTACTTAATCTTCATTCATACTTGCTAAAATGTTTGCACTTAGATCTTTGAAGTCTCCTTCAGGGAGAGACAAGGAGATGCAAATTTCAGAAGAAAAATACAGTACATTATGTCATCCCATTGTGACATCCAGGAACACTTGTTTATAAAAACTCTAGTAAAATATAGACCCTATTTCCATTGAGGAATATACTTTGTTTTTGACAGTAGAGACCCTCCAATTAATTGTTGATCAAGGTGAATTTCAAAATCTCACCATGAAACAGCATCCTTTCATTAGCATGGTTATGATTCTCTTCAGAGACCTCTTTCCTCCTGTGAGTGTATCTTTCCCATAGTTTTTTGTTGCACACTTTCTGAATCTGAAATAGTGAAAATGCAAGTTCTGCCTTGAAACTGAAACGTTCTGTTCACATTACTGGAGAGATGTATATGTATAGCCACTATGCTACAGTACACTCACACTGTCACTTAAACAAGAACACTTTCCTTGGAACTCAATGAAACACAAATTTTATAACTTATCCTCCCCAAGTTGATTGTTGCAGCATAAGTAAATCAGAGCTATATACTTAATTAAGAATCAAGTAATTTTAAAGAGCTCTTGAGTAATACTTCACAATGTAAATTTAGCAGCTTTAGTCACAATTCTACTTGATGCCAAATCACTAGTAAAATGATCAACTAGTAAATTAAAAAATGGTTTTCATGAAGACTCCTAAACACTTCTAAAAGAAAATAAATTACATACTCCCTGCACAGGTATGCTGGACATTGCAAAACCTTATGTATGTGGATATAGCACAGCAATTCTACTGGAAAAACTGTAACATCACTTTGGTATAAAACTTAGTAGTACTTATTTGAAAAGCAAAATCTTTATAATATTAATGAAAATTACCGTTTTTTCAGGGGGAAAAATATATAAATACAAACCAAATGTTTTACACTTGTTTGATGTTAAATCAAGTCAAAATAAGTACCCTTAGTTCCATATTTCAATAGTTTTGCTTTCACTTCTGTTTTCCACTCTCCCCATCATTCTTCCTCAAGAGAAACTGTCTTTTGTTTCCTATAAAACATCCTGTCTTTTTCTTCAAACATTCTACAGTTTTCTGTGAGGTCTTTTATATCAATTTCTTGTAAAATTTCTTCCTATTAACTCATAAGTAGCTTTTCCATATAAGCTTATCCTGAACTTCCCTGGAAGATGATCTCTATCCTATGCATGTCTCAGAAGAACACAGACATCTTGTCACATTATGGAACACAAACAAATGTAGAACATTTTATGGACACGTTACTTTCAGCCAGAACTCTAAAGGTGTAACCACTGACCATAAAAATGCAACAGTTACCTTTAAGATGTTGTACCTATTGAAGACTCCACCAGCATGTCCTCCGTCTCTGTGCTCTCGGACAGTGCTCTGCATCTGGAGATTGAGAATTGAGGAGGATGACATTGTATCAGAGCACATTCAACACACATTTCCTTTACACAAGGACATTATGAGCACAGATTTTAAGTGGTGTAAAGGCAAAAACGAAGTATCCTTATGCAACTTTTTCTTAGGTTTAGTGATGTTTACTGCATTGTTAAATTGTCTAGCAATACTTCTTTAGTAGCAATGACAAAAATACTGAGAGACTACAAAGAATGGCATACCTCTTCTTCTACTGATTGAAATTCCTTATCTTCAGTGGAGAGGTCTATGAGAATAGTTCCACTACCAGAAGTATTTAGAGTCAGGTATGGGTTAAGTCCTGTCAATGTAATAAAACACAACAGTTTCAGATACTGCTTTAAGACCGCTGATTTGGAACAATAACCAGTATGAGACTTCTGTCTATCAAGGGACCATTTTCCCAAACTCAAGTTTACCAGATGAACAGTTTAGCTGCTAAGAAAGGCAAAGATTACAGATTACTTTAATTGCCTTCTTTTGGCCACGGACATTCTTATGGATGTCAAAGTGTGATCCCTTGAGTTATTTCATTAGTTTCAAACAAACTTTTTCAGCACCTCTGTAAGCGATGTTTCAGTGAGACAAAGAGAAAAAAAAAAGATTTGGAGTGGGTTTTTGCCTTTAATGCAGCCATAATTAAACGAAGCATACTGAATGACAATGAACTCAGGATTGCCAGGATTGTGCTGGTATCAACAGTGCTGCACAAATAAAGAGGCTTTAGCAAAAACTTCAATATCAGCTAAAGTTGTTAAAGTAATTATGTTAATTTTGAATCACCAACCCTGTTTCCATAGAAATAAAAATTTCAGCTAGATGTCTGAGTGAGAAAAGACAGTATTCTACAGCAGGACCCAATGGAACAGTACATAACAGGCTTGAACTCGCCACAGAGAATATGCTTTGCTCTTCAGAGTGCTTTGAAGAAGATGAATACTCCCTAACTCAAACATCTTATGAGCAATTTGCACTAGATCAACACTGTACATAAGTAAACACAAAACAGTGACCACAGGAAAGGAGTGAATAGGAGAAAGGCAAGATTCACAGTAATTGACAGCATAAATAAAAGTATTCATGTTTCAAGTCAGAAGACATTCTTACTGTTTGAAGTGCCATTTTCTAGGGCAAGTTTTATTACCAGTCTTTTTAATGAGGTAAAATTTGGATTAACATAAATAATTTATAAAAACTGATTATATAAAGGCAGTATTACATCATCATTTAAAATGAGTACATACCTTGCTGTCCAGAAATAAGTCTTTCAACTCCTTTGATGATTTTATGCCTATGGCCATAAGCATTAATTCCAATTTCCTTCAATTCTTTGTGTCCCATTTCAACCAATACGTCCAATGTTATCTGTAATGAAAGCAACACCATTTATTTCGTAAACTAGAACAACTGCCAGTGACAGGGATAATATACCTCCTAACAGCTGAGAGAAAAATCAAGTATGAAAAGAACACAAATATAGAGACTTTAGTCTATTATTCCCATATTTTACTTCTACTCATCTGTTTTCTCCTTTTGTATTTAAAAGAATGTTCTATAAACTACAACTGTGTAACCGATATTGCTTGCAAGGATCATGTTACTGATTGAGAAATACTTTTCTGAGTGTATACAAGCCAACACAAACAAACACTGACATTACTAATCAACACTGTCTACTTGTTCATTCTACTATTTATAGCACTGAAAGGTAAACATTGCTACATTGTTAGACTGACAGGAACCTTAGTGCCTCCAGCTTTATTCCCCTGCTTTCTAGGCTTGAGTATATGGAAATAAATGTAGCCACTTACCTGTTCTCTCTCAAATATGTCAATTAGATGTTCAAGGCCAAGGTTCCGCACAAACTGATTAATGCTAAAATCTACACCTGAAACTGCATAAGAAAAACTCACAATAAACATTCATACCTGTATTGTAAAATAAAGTATACACATCTCACCCTGTCTGTGGCAACTATAAGAGAGACAGAAACTTCTGGTCTTTTGTATATGAGATTAAGTATCTCTATCACTGCCCAATAGCAATTATTAGTCTACTCTAGTCTTTTAAGATTTCTAACTCACTGAGAGTAGCCTTTTTGCCTCCACAAAATAAGCCACCAACTAGCTACCAGGAATCCAAGTTCAAACAGAAAATATATTGAGAACTAAAACGTCATAGAAGTAATCTTTTTAAGATATCTGATCTAAGAATAGCCTCTTAGAAACTAGATCAAGTTTGTAGTGAAATACTGCCTTGGTATGGAGCCCAATTTCATTTGACTTTGCTTTTAAAACACAATTCATCATTTTGCTTCTGTACAGCAAAAAACATTTTAAAGGTTCTATACAGGGGAAAGTAGTAAAATGTTTAACATGAAACTTTTAGACTTCTGTTCCTTGCTAATGGCATCATAAGGAATAGAAATGCTGCATATGCCATAACTGTATTCATGTATGGGAAACTTCACACTTTTGTATGTTATTCTGTTGTACTGTATGATTTTGTATGTTAAGAAAGTTATTCACTCCTGAGAAAGCCTCACCTTCTTTCTTCTCCAGAACAGTAGCTCCCTCTGCACAGTTTGTACTGACAACAGAGGGAAGTTCAGAAAAACTACCAGACAAGTTGTCAAGACTACTTGCAGCAGACAGACTGGATGGACTGGATGGAACTGAAGACAGGGAATCAGCTGCAGAACCTGTCGTCTGAGACACACTTATAACCTGAGGTTTGTAGCAGGTTGGTAAGGCAGAAGGAGGCATTGCCGCTGCCAGTAACGCACTAACATCATCTGCCTGAAGAACAAAAAACAACTCATTAAAACAGAGGAACATTTTTGTACAGAGTTTTTTCCTAGGATGTACTATCATTATTTCAGATTTCTTAAGTATCCTAGAAAACGAATAAATGCATGTGAGGAAAACAGGCATATTACAATGCAGTTTACAAACGGCCTTTTTTGCCAACAGCATACATGAAACTGAAAAATAATAAAAGCTGTAAAAAAGTAAAGACTCTAGGGACAGTTAAACATATTAAATTTGCTAGGAAAAATTCTGCTGGCAGCAGAATTTATGAAATAAAACAGTAACTCTGAGGGTAGCTTTGAATTGCATTATAATACTTAAAAAAACCCACATACCTAAAAATTTAACAGCCAGATAGTTTCTTAAATTTACGTGGCTATAAATTTTGCTTACATTTTATTGTCACAATTTTTGTTCTAGTCAAACTACTAGCACTGAATCAAAAGCATCAAATTATAACCATAAATTCCTTTTTGCTGGTGGTTTTTTTATCCCCCAATCTATAATCAAGTAAGATGTCTGAAGCAAGAAATTCTTTAAGGACGCTTTAAAAAGGTTCTACCGACTTTCCTTACCAGACAAAAACAAACACCAGAGAAACCACAGTATTTTAACTTTTGCAGAAATTGCTGTATAACCCTTTTTTTCAGGGACAGTTTTCAGATGAGCTGTAACAAATAGCAGGTAAGTACAGCTTTCCTAAGATGAGCCCCATCACTTACAGTGACCAGGTCCAATGGTGTTTGTCCTTCTTGGTTTTTCAGAGTAGGATCAGCCCCATGTGCCAGCAACAAGGCACAAAGTTGAGTCCTTCCTTTCTGGGCTGCTTCATGGAGAGGTGTGAAAGCCCATTTGTCCGTAGCGTTCACACATGCATTGTACTTTATAAGTAAAGCTGCTACATCAACATGCTGGAAAAATAAAAACACCTGTTAAATTCCAAGGTACCACAGTGCATTAAAGTAACTCAGAATTAGTGATACTTCGCTATAATCACAGCAATTTTGATTTCTCTTAGAATACATTATGATTAAAACATTAGTGTTAAAACAAAGTGTTTCCTTACTCTCTTATAACACACCAGTAAAAAGATAAGATTTGTTCTCTCGTAAAAAAAGGACAGAGTAAAACAGAATCCCAAAACCAGGGGAATCTGAAGGAAAAAAACCTTATTTTAAACTTCCAGTTTGGAAAATACTCCAACTGTTTTAGTTAAAGACTTGATTAAAGCACAAATATCCACAAAGTTCAAAAAAACAATTGCTGTCTCAACAGCAGCCATATAAGTGAAAGTGAGATCTTGCTGATAAAATTCAAGTGGCACAGGTAAGAAAAGGCATTTTATGGAACACCTTTCAAACGGCTGGTATTCTAGGTGTTCATGCTCAGAAAACTCAATTCTGTAAACTCCAAACATGATTTTACAAATTCATAAGAGTTTTCACCTACGAGGTATGATCGAATTACTCAAGTAAGTTTACAAGTAAGATTACATTGTAACTCAATAGCAAAAGAATTCTACAGAGAACTGGCTCACAATACTGCCAATAAAATGCATCACTTTAAAAAAAAATAAAGTCTAAGAAAGTTTGAGATATTTACCCCATAAGATGCTGCATTATGCAGAGGAATCAAACCTCCTTTATCCTGTGCATTCACATCTGCTCCATGCTGTAACAGATACTCTGCAACCTCTAGATTATTGTAACCAGCTGGAAGGTTTTAGAAGGACAGAATGAATAGAATTAAAAGATCACCCCCAACAGGCTGCAGAGAAGTAGTAACTCAAATTACTTGAATGTCAAACTCAGTGAAGGCAGTATATTACCTATGAGCAAAGACAGCTTCACCCTAATTAGGAGTATTTGGTTTTAAAACCTATCAATAAACAATAAAAGATCCTCTTTGGCTAGGAAGAACAGATAACTAATTAAACAGTTTGAAGAGCAACGTAAGATTAATATGCCTAAAATACGCATTTTATTAAACAGAAAATACTGAATTCCTCTAGCTTGAGGCTACATTTTAAACATGCTTAGACATAGAAAATTCAGCCACGGTAATTAGTAACCGATCAAACTAGTAATTAGAACACTGACCTGCTAAATGCAGTGGCGTTGAATGTCGTCCCTGTGTGTCCCGACAGTTGACATTGTCAGGTGAACACAGCTTCTTTACTCGGGCCAAACAACCTTTCTTTGCAGCATCTAGTAGAGCTGCATCTCCTCTAAGTAGGTCTTGAATATCAGTATCACCATCTTTAACAAGGTCTAGGGGAGTATTTCCATCTCTGTTTTTCTTTGTAGGGTCAGCTCCATGCTGTGCACATGAAAAACAGGTGGTAAATACAACAGTAGAATAAACTTGCTGCCTCTTAAGCATGTTACAGCTTACTGAGCAAATATGCTGACACATATTGGAATCCTTCAGACAACCTCCCAATTACTGTGTAAGAAAGGACAATACAAGTGCTAACAGTATCCCTCTTACAGAAAACATTTAACTACCACCATTTAGAAACCACAAAGCACAAATCATTTTCTCAAAGAAATCTGTTTACATTCCAGGGTGAACAAGAAAGAAAAGTAACCTTTCTCTAGCATATGTAATACCTGTAACAGGAGTTTGCAAATCTCGTATTTTCCTTTTGCTGCAGCTTCATGCAAGGGAGTGAATTTCCACAAGTCAGCTACATTGACAACTGCGCCATGTTTAACCAGCAGTTCTGCAACCTCATAGTGACCATACGAGCAAGCATTATGTAAAGGGACAAGTCCTCTGGAAACAATTAAAAGAAAAGAAAAATCATCTTTAAAATTAGGGTATTTTTTCACCAAGTGAAACTTAAAAAACCCAGTCCACTTTCAACAATCAAACCATAACAAAAACTTCTTTCCCCGCCCCCGCCTCAATAGTGACCCCTACAATATAGTAGAAAGACATATTGTCAAAGCAGTGAAAATGCAATCACCAATGGAACTGAAGAGAAGTAAAAACACAGGGCCAGAAAAGCTCTGGACAGCCTGATCTTAAGCACTGCAAAATGCTTTTGGATATTCTGAATACCATCATTCTAACAGAAGTTCCCATGAAAATAAAAGATTGAATGCTGATCTGCTAGCAATATTCAAAAGCTGACTGATATCATCAACTACAACTGCCAAGAAAATATATATTGGAGCACTTACCCCTTATCTTTTGCATGCACATCAGCTCCATGCTGAAGAAGATATTCCACAACAGATACTCTATTATATCCAGCTGCAAAATGAAGAGGTGTAGACTGACGTCCTTCAATATCTCTGCAGTTCACACTCTGAACTGTACACAACTTCTGTGAATTTCCCAAAACAAAATATACATCACTATATGCAGTGTTGACACTTTTTATTTAGTTAGAGAATGCTTTTATATGCATCTAATCATGAATAACTGTTTTCATTAGTTTATTTCTTCATTTATTTTTACATAAAGCCTTTACTTTTCACAGGTTGTGTCCTAATAAAACAATTCCCCTGCTCCCAATCCACACCTGTGACTTATTTATGCTTTTTATATAAGGCAAACATCTGGAGGTGGTATCCTATTTTATCATCTGTAGTAATTGTGCAATATAAAGGTCTTAGGACAGGGATCACAACTCTAAAGCAGTCAGTGAAGGGCTGGTTGATTGCCTGCTTTGACAAATTAGACTGAGATGTAATTCTGAGCTAGTTTTGGCTGCAGTGGAGTGACTCACAGTGCCTGGTATGGGGGGGCTGTGTTTTGGATTTGTGCTGAACACAGGGTTGATCATATAGAGATGTTGTTGTTGCTGAGCAGGGTTTATACAGAGCCAAGGCCGTTTCGTGCTGCCACACTGGGGAGGAGGCTGGGAGTGCATGGGAGGCTGGGAGGAGACACAGCTGGGACAACTGACCAAAGGGATATTTCAGACCATATGGCACCATGCTCAGTAGGGGAAGAAGTAGGAAAGGGGACATTTGGAAGGATGGTGTTTGTCTTCCCAAGTAACTGTTATGTGTGATGGGCCCTGCTCTCCTGGAGATGACTGAACACCTGCCTGCCCATGGGAGGCAGTGAATTCCTTGTTTTGCTTTGCTTTTTTGTGCAGCTTTTGCTTTCCCTATTAAATTGTCTTTATCACAACCTATGAGCTTTCCAGCTTTTACCCTTCCAACTCTCTCCCTGATCTCGCCAGTGAGGGAGTGAGTGAGTGAGTGGCTGTGTGGTGCCTGGCAGCTGGCTGGGGTTAAAACATGACAAATTCCCTCATTTTTAAGGACAGGTTTAAGCTTACTTTTACAGTATCCACATCTCCAGCCTTTGCAGCCTCCAGCAACTGTCGATCTGCATCAGAATTACCTAATGGGATCCCTTCTGCAAAATAAATGAAGTTGCATGACAGGTAAATGTAGGCAGTTGAAGGAATTTGTTAAGACAGGAAATCATTTGAGTTTTTTTAAGGGAAATGTTTGAAATAAAGTCAATCAATTACAGATGAGTTTTGTCTTTGCTTATGATCTATAACTATGGCTGACAGAGTTAAGAATGTTTGCAAAGTTGTCTTTAGCAACACACTGCCTATCTGTCTTGAAGTACTGTGGAACCGAATAAGCATTCTTCTTTCAGTTTCAGAATTAGACTCTATCGAGCTTTCCTATATGTATGATGTCCAAACCTTACTCTTGAAAATCCATGTACACTGTTGCCTCTGCTCACAAACGCAAAGCAGACATTTTTTGCTTTAGAAATTAATTTTCAAGACTCCTCCCACACTGTGTCAGAATTTTTCTAAAATTACTTCAGGGGGCTATGCCACAAACAGTCTGAGCATCTCCGACAATCTAGAGAGTAAACAATACTGTTAACTAGGGAATTAAACTCCACAACCCAGTACTGTCTCTTGAAGAACACACTTTTTTTTTTGACTTGTCTTCACTATTTTTCTTGACAGCACTTGAAATGGCAAGTAAAACAAAGCACTACAGCAGATCTTGAATAAATCGGCATACCCTGTAGCAGCTGTTGCACGCTTTCAGTCCCCATTTGTAAAGCTGTAAAACCCTGCAGAGACACGATGGAAGGATCACATCCAGAACTCAGCAGCAATCTGCACGTCTGAAGATGACCACAATGTGCCGCTCTATGAAGAGAGGTCTGGCCAAGATTATCTAATGCATTAACCTGAATATAACACAGACAAGAAATACCACCATCAAAAGTTAGTATTAAAAATGTTTTCATTGTTGACTGGGAGCACTTCACAAACATTCTTCTTATTTTAATTAAAAGAATGTATGTAGCATATTTCCAAAGGTCATTTGTAATTCTTATCGCACACAACATCATATAATACCAACCTGTCACACAGTTCAGTCTAACTTTTCGATGTTCATATATACTCCCTACCTTTTTTCCTTACACGTTTCATTATTACTGCTGGACAATGAAGCACTGTATAAGACACTCTAAAAGTTTTCCATTCACAAGATAACTACATCTCCATTTCTTGCACAATAGGATAAAACCCATGATGATTCTATGATATATAGGGCCGTACTGATGGATTGATGGCCTATGTCTGAACTGTATAAATCTAGAACCTTTCAAAATTAATTAATTGAGAAAAGCCTGTCTACCTGGCTGTTCATTCTCATGGTATGAAAACCTGTATGGTAAGCAAATGTCAACAAAAAAAAAAAAAAGCATGATACTCATACCTTAGCTTCATGTTTCACAACTACTTCAACAACATCATTATGAGCCTTTTCTGATGCCACATGCAAAGGAGTCAAGAAGCTTTAAAAAAAAACCACACAAAAAAAGGAATAATTCAAAATGTATTTTGCAAAATCTTCTAAACAAACACTTAGGAGTATTCACTTGTAAACACTCACTCTTTTGTTTTTTCATTGATGTTGGCTCCTTTCCTCAGCAGCAATTCACATACTTGTTTCCTCTTAGGATATGGAGATGCAGCAGCACAGTGCTGTGAACATTAAAAAATTCAAGATTACCAAACAGCTAGCAATATATAGGTTTTACTGCTTGCTGATCAACTGACAGTTTAAGAGCTGGTGGTGTAAAAAGTCAAGAAAAAAAGTCCCAAAACATGTAGAAGCTTATTAATTTGGAAGATTCCACATGGGCTTTTGGATTTACTCTGGTATTTTCCAGGGCTCCCTCTCCAATAATTGATGGAAACCATCAAACTTTACAAACAAAGCTATCACAAGTAGATTGCTATTGCTTAAAATGAGACTATTCTACAAAACCCAGTAATTTAAACAACCTGAAAAGGCAATTTAGATTAGTCTTAACATTAACTTTAATAACAAAGTATTAGTCAGTGTTATTTAAGTAGACACTGGATATTCCAGGTTGGTCTGAGTTACACTTGTTGACACTGAGAATTGTATTTCTAAACTATTACCTAGTATGCTTAGATCAGCCACAATATAAGCAAAATCATTACTAAATCTTGAGATATTACCAATGCTGTCTCATGTGTTTGAGGATGCTTGAAGTTCACTGTTTCCAAAGAAAGATGTTTCTTTATACGAGCTACATCTGATTCTCTTGCAGCCTGTAGCAGTGAGTGACCTTTGAATTCATCTTTAAAAACAAATAAATATATAGCAGAAGGTTATGAGGTTGGCTTGAGAAGGATCAAGAGAATTGTTTCTTTCAATTAGACAAAAATATTCATTTTATTCAGCAGACCATGGTGCAGACATTTTCAACTCTGACTCAAGCCTTTACATCACTTGACAGAACTTGTTAGTTAAGTCAAAACACTGTGTGAATTTTGTTTTGTTTCTAAATCAAAGACAGAGACATCCAAACTGGCTGAACAAGATCTATTTCACTCATCACTCTGTAGTTTTACTGTTCACATATGTACCCAATTCAAGCACATATAAATCTATATTCTGACCTGACTTTGGAAAACCATTCTTAGATGCATGAAGTCTAAAGTAGTATTTACTGACAATTTTTTTACATATCTCAGAAAGTTATTGTTTGACAACTCAAGAACAGAATTTGAGGTCACTCTTTTCAACTCCTTTAGTATGCTGGACAAAAATCGATGCCTTTGATCAAATTCTTTGCACTTTCAGAGTTTGTGGCATACTCAAATATATATTCAGCATTCTAAACAGTTTTTCCTTTTCTTCAAACAAAATACTGTGGAATAAAAATGAGTATTTCAGCAGTCTTGATGCAATGACAGGAGTAAGTACGAAAAATGACAGTGTATTGGCAAGGTCGTAAGGGAAAGCATGTATTCAGGGAAGAAAAGCTACAAAACCCGTCACGACCACATGACTATAAAATTGACAGTAAAATTATTTTAATGGTATATTCAGAAAATCTACCAATCTCAAATTATAAACAGTGAAATGTACTGCACAATTGCTTGGAAAGTGCAACCATTTTACCAATGTGATTTCTGGCAGGTCACTGTCTAGGGAACCTAAGTACACATCACAAGCTGTAACTGTAGAACTGATCTCACTTCATACTCACATGCTAATCGTTCTTTTAATTGGGGTGTTGGAGCCAAATCAATGGTGCTTTTGTTGTGACAGTTCAACAGTGTTGGGTCAGCACCATAACTTAACAAAAGAGAACATACTTCCACCCTGTTCTTAGAAGCTGCTTCATGCAGAGGGGTGAATTGCCACAGATCCATTGCATTTACACATGCTCCATGCTTGAAAGGGAAAGGGGTAAAAAAGAGATGCAATATCAAAATCAGATCGTTAGAAAAAGACAAGGTTATTAGTTTTAATACAGTAGACTGTTACAACAAAAATCAATGCTTATATGCAAACTGTTTCCGAGCCTCTCATTTTCAATCTATCACAACATTTCAGCATGTTGCGGTTTTTAATCCTCTAGTGTCCCATCCCACAGGTACACTCGTAGAAGCCAAAGGCAGGTTGGTCTCTTCAGGCTTTTTTCAGCATCCCTAAAAGGAAAGTAGCTCTGCTACAGATAAAATCAGATAAAGGGAAATATTCATATACTCCAAAGCACCTTTGAATAAGCTCCTCTTTCTTGCTGCTCTAGGAAATATCTAGTGAACAGCTGCACTAAGATAAACATATGTTGTGTGAATAATCCCCAAGATACAAATGTCAAGACATCTACAAGGAGGTGGGCACTCAAAATTAACTACAAGTCAAAATATTTAAGTACAAGGTTCAGCAAGCAATGTTCTTCGATGATTAATGTATGTGGAATTCTTCTCCAGTTTTGATTGCACCTCGAGTTCAGTCTGTAATCAAGTCTAATAGGACATGTTCTTTCCCATTGCTTCTGTCAAAGCTGTAAGGCTTTGCAAAAAGTAATTCAAGATTCTCTGGAGGAGAAATCCAACATGGAATACAACTCTAGCTGAACAGTTAAGACACACAGCAGTGTATAGGCAAAAGTCTGTTTGTGGGGTTTTTTTGAGTCTGGTACCACCGTTGCAAAAATTCTGGCCTCTAAAGTAAAACAAAATTATGACTATATGTACTACAATATATACTTATTTTAATGATTTTTTAAACAATTTTTTGCTGAACAGATAGAAAGACACAGGGAATTAGTGGGAGGCTGAGACATCCAAGATGGAACAAGAGCTATTCCCTGATCATCCAAATGCCTAGAGTTATCTAACAGAAGGTGTTACAATGATCTTGATTTGCTGTGGCAGCTAAAAATAGGCACAGTTCAAAACTCCCTTGATGGAAAACACAGATTATTTTGCAGGCCACATCTTCAAGCCGCTAGTTTAATGTGCTTCACACTTATCTTCAAGATTAACATAATTAAGATCAGCCACTTCAGCTCCAAGAGTTCACTTATGTTAGAAAATTGACATGTTTCTCTTTCTTTGGAGTGAATGCTACAATTCAGGGCCAGAACTGATGTTATAAAGTTCATTTCCTCAAGAGACTGATTAGTCTTTAATTTTAAAACATTTATTATCTTTACCAGTGTTCTTTTTAAACACCTCCTATTGCTTTGCCTTCTGAAATATTCCTCTACTGTCAAGCTCAAAATATTGCTCAGCTTTTTTGTTTTTTTTTTGTTTTTTTTTTAGTGGAATTTTTTTGGGTGAGGGTAGAAAGGATGAGATAAGCAGTATTTACTTGCTGGTACTAAAACATTCAACTTTGGAACAAAGAGAGTTAAAAACAGAAAGACATTTATAAAGAAAAAGCTTCCTTGCAAGCAAAAGAGACTGTAGCTCCAGCTTAATAATCATTAACATGTAAAGCAAAAGCTATCTATCACTCTTTAAGTACAAAACAAAACAAAAAAAGCAACTTGCATTAGTCTATTATAAACTGCTCTTATTTAATAATATGCAACTTCATCTCTTCAAAGACCAACCTTTACTAGAAGTTCTGTTACTTCATAATGACCATAGGAACAGGCATTGTGTAATGGCACCAGATCACTATATAGAAGAAAAAGGAGAAGAATAATTATTTTAGTACATGTATTTCCATCCAAATGCCTCTGTAACATTGCAAATGCTACTATGCTGCACCTTGAACACTTTACAAAAATAATATGACAGATGACCAAATGAAGCTGAAGGGAAATAGGAAGCTAGAGAAGAAACCAGAAAATCCCACCAGCATTTATCAGAAAAATAAACATCTAAAATAATCAGATGATGAGAAATTAATTGCATTGTCTCACTGTAGATGAAATGGTTTCACTCAGACTTGGGACCCTAAGCACAAACCAGTAACTGCAGGGGATGTTCAGGAGAGACTGCAATTATATCCTTTTTCACAGGAACATGGCTGTAATATCTTCTTCCTGGAAAACTAATCTGGTTGCATTTTTGTCATAACAGAAAGGTTAAAGTTGACCGAACAGTCTCAAGTTGGAAATTATTCCTGGTTAAAACAGTATTATAGTTCTTTACTTTATCTTAATTTTTAACAAACTGTTTATTCTGAACAAGGGAAAAAAAGAAACCTACCCTTTATCCTTAGCATGTACATCAGCCCCGTGCTGCAGTAAGAGCTGTACTATTTTTACACGGTTATACCCAGCTGCTAAATGTAATGGAGTAGACTGCAATGACAGAATGTAGAAGTAATCAATAACAGAAAATCAATGGTTGATTTTATGTATTTTTTTTCCAAAACTTGTTAACAGTACTAAATACTGAAGTCCTTAAAGACTTATAAGATTAAAAAAATACCAGAGTGCTTGAATCAGACATTTAATAACGATGTTCATTGTTTATTGACTACTCTAGAGGTCAACATAAACATAAATCCTGAATTTACTCCATTACTAATACATTTTGGCAACAAAGGCCATCTTAAAGAATTTTGGAGTCCTACAGTCCATTTTTGTCTTTTAACCTATTCTAAGTAGAAATGCTTTGCTGGCACAAACTACGACCCTTGTGAAAGGGGAAGTAAGAAGGCCATTAGAAAAAATAAAGTATGAAGAACTCTCCCTGCCAATCAATAAAGTGAGTTTAGAAATTATCAATAGAGATTGTTATCCACATCTGTGAGTGCAGTAAGTTAGTGGGATGTGGGGGAAATTTAATTTTCTCTTCTAAACTCTCACCCTCCACAGAGCAGACAGATAACTGCTCTATGATCTTTTCTACCAAATGCATTCAAGCATTCCCATCTGCGGCACTAAGTCCCTTTAAGATTAAAAAACAATCAATCATCTCGCTGCTAGAGGTGGAATCTTATTTTCCCCGCATACAGTGAAGAAAACAGATTTTATGTTTTACATTTTTAAAATCTGATCAAACAATAACCGTGAAACACATAAGAGAGAACTAATTTTAAATCAGGTTTTAAACAAAAATACCTTTCTGCCGTCACTTGCATGACAGTTAACATTTAATGGTGTAAGAAGAGACATCATCTTTTCCTCATTTCCACTCCTGAAAAACAAGATATGAAATGGGCAGAAATAATTTTATCCCAGTTTTTAGTAGCTTATTTGGGTTTTGTATTTTTCAGTGCTATAATGTTCAGCAGATCTGAAGCAATACATTCACCTCTGTATTAATATATCTATCTAAATTACATATGATTTTGAAAATATAACCAATTCCAGATATGTTTCAAACCTACATACCTGGCACTTTCTAAGAGTTCGTCTTTCTTGTATTCACCTAGAAGACAAAAGGGCTCTCTTTAGTGGTCAAATAAATACCTATATATGTGAAGTTCACTACTTATCGTCCTCTTCTAAGATTTTAGAGAACGTAAGTGCTAGAACTACTTGAAAGTACTCTTTTCAGTACTTAAAGGAGCTATAGAAAAGACGAAAAGTGATTTTTTACTGTAGCGGGTTGACCTTGGATGGATAACAGGTGCCACCAAGATGCTCTATCGCTGCCCTTCCCAGTCAGACAGGGGAGAGAGAATAAGATGGAAAATGACTCATAGGTTGAGATAAGGCAGTTTACTAAAGCAAGTGAAAGTTTGCACGTGCACAAGCGAAGAGGAAAATAACAAGGTTTATTCTCTACTTCCCATCAGTAAAGGATGTCCGGCCACTTCCCAGGAAGCAGGGCTTCAACTCATGTAATGGTTTCTCAGCAGGCAACCATTGAAAACAACAAATACTCCCCTTCCTGATCCTTTCCTTAGCTTTTATATCTGAGCTGACATCATATGGTATAGAATATCCTGTGGTTAGTTTGGGCCAGCTGGCCTGGTTGTGTCCCCTCCCAGGATCTTGCCCTCGACTGGGGAGGAATGTTACAGTACTGATGCTGTGCCCAGCAGTAGCCACAACACTGGTGTATTATCAACACCCTTCCAGCTACCAGTGCAAAGCACAGCACTGTGAGGGCTGCTATGGGGAAATGAACGCCATCTCAGCCAGACCCATACACTTACACAGGCAGATAACGACAGGACAAGGGGAAATGGTTTTAAACTAAAAGAGGAGAGATTCAGATTAGATATAAGGAGGAAATTCTTTACTAAGAGGGTAATGAGACACTGGAAGAGGTTGCCCAGAGAAGTTGTGGATGCCCTTTCTCTGTAAGTGTTTAAGGCCATGCTGGATGGGGCTCCAAGCAACCTGGTCTACTGGATGTCCTTGCCCACAGCAGGGGGTGTGGAACTAAATGATCTTTAAGGTCCCTTCCAACCCAAACGATTCTATGATTCTAAAAATTTGACAGCTTATTACTGAACTAACACAATAAACTATCCAGAACACACGCCATGACTGAGATTGGGAAGGCCATAAGGGAATTACTATTTTGAATTATAAAGCAGAGAGAAGTTAAAGTAGTATCAAAAAGACAAACCCCAAACTATTGTATTACATTAGTTAACTGTTGTAAGTCATGAAGGAATCTAAAGATTATCACTTACCAGTAAGCACTGCTTTTGCAGACGGGTCTGCTAAATCCAACGCCGTTCTTCCATCTGTGTTCCGGATGGTTGGTTCAGCACCGTGCTGCAACAGTACTGCAAAAATGCCAAAATCTTCCATGAGAAAACAATTCTACAAGACAAGGCTTATGAGATATATCATTATTGTAAGCTGCAGTAACCCAGTTACTGATTCTAACTGTCTTTCTCAGATTTTTCATGTCAGAAATTCCCTAATGTCATCTGTGAACAGTTTACCCAGTGAAACACGTCCACACACACTTTATGAATAAAAAGCAGAGTAGAAAGGGAACAACAACAGACTGGCAAGAGGCAATTTCAGTTGAAAGCTTGTGACACACTGCAAAAGTACAGTAGTTGTTTCCATCAGCTCCAGAGCATGCTGATCCAAATCCACAAATGACTGTACCCTAAACTGTACACAGCAGTGGTCAGGCCATGCATCTTGCACTCATACTCAGGCCAAATGGGCAATGTTACATATACAGCTCTCTAGATGTGCTCCTTAAAGCAAGGGAAAGCAAACCACACAATCAAAAGGTTTGTTTCTTGACCACATATCTAACTTTCTACCTCTTTTTTAAGAGGTTGCCCTTAGTACCTGTGAAGGCAAAACAAGTGGTCAATATAACCAAAGCTTAGCTGCTGTCTTAACTAATTTAACATGGCTGCTACACACAGATAGAATGAATCCACTATTAAAATCAGTTTTGTTCCTTCCACTGCGCTGTGAGCACCAGCAGAAGGCAGCATAAGAATCTAAGATGAAATAGAACAGAATTTAGCTCCATCACATCACGCTATAGCATTTTCTTCATGACGTCAATGTGAACTTTCACAATTGGGCAATTATCAAAAACTGACATGTAGCAAGTGACATATGAATTTATATTTATGAAAGATTTTTAGTTTTTAACCCTTATACCAGCCATAGCTTCATAGAAAAATGGTCTTCAAAAGGTTCTGGATTTTTCACAGCGAAAAGAAATGAGTCAGTCAGAGCAAGAGTGGGAGAAAATTACCAATGCAGACATCTGTCTTGCCCTTAATGGCAGCTTCATGAAGGGGAGTGTAATTCCAATTATCCCGAGCATTAGGATCTGCACCGTGCCGCAGGAGAAGATTGACGACCTCAGCATGACCAAAAGAGCAAGCGTTGTGAAGAGGAATAAGGCCTCCATCATCTCGTGCGTGGACATTGGCGCCACTTTGAAGTAAATACTCAACTACATCCTTCCGACCAAAACCTTGAAGAGGAAAAGGGATAAAAGGTGTCAGGATGGAGTAAGAGAATTCTGTGTCCCACATGTGCAGATTAAAATAACAAACTTAAATAAGAGCAACTACTCTAAATAAGAACCACAACTGGCACTGTTTGCTAAAGGAGCATTTACACACTAAGGCTGTTTTTGAAACCCTTTAAAATCAGTAGAAAAATAAAATTCAAGGTTACTGGAACAAACTATCTGGATGCGGTTCCCACAAGTCAACACTTTTCTGAAAATATAACAAAAAGAACAAAACAGTGACAACAGAAACAATTTCTTAGTCATTTTACATGGTTACCAAACAATACTTTGTGTGATACTCTGGACCAATAGATGATCCCTGGGAGCAGTAAGGATGAGGCTGGCTACAAGCCAATGCATGTAGTGTTCAAGGTGGAAGTATTCAAGGCCAGGTTGGATGGGACCCTGAGCAGCCTGGTCTAGTGACTGCTGTCCCTGTCCATGGCACAGGGGTTGGAACCACATGATCTTTAAGGTCCATTCCAACCCAGTAAGTTATACGATTCTATTCACAATTCATATGCTAAGCTTTTTAAAAAAAAAAAATCATGTAACATGAAAAATATTTTACAGAACAAAGCTTCTTGTTTTTTAAAAAAAGCAAATAGGCAGCACTACTCTCAGTTTAAGAGTAGAAGCATCATCATTTGCTTTCTAAGGAATAATTAACTTAATGTGTACACAGATTTCATCTTTGAAATGATCACTGAAGAAAACCCTTAGGGACATAAGTTTATCTGACACCATTCTGTACCGAAGAAATTTAAAAGAGTATGCACATCTATAATTTAAACATATTCGTACTCTCTATTTTCAGTGATGTTTAAAATTATTATAAATATTTGATCATGACTGGAGTACAAAAATGTTCTGATGCATTCTCATGCACCTTTTTACAAGCCTGTTATTAAAGTTAGTGAACAGCAAAAAAATTTCCTTCTGGGAAATAACCCATGTGTGCAGGACTTGGCCTTCCTTCCTTTAAGTATCTGATTTACAAACTGTTTTCCTGAAGAGATCAAGATCTGGATGGCAATGAAGCCTTAGACTTTTTCCTCAGACACAATAGCCACACCATTGCCAACATCACCAATACTCATGTATATCCCTGATAACACTATGGCGTTCAGTGACAAAGTCATCACAGCATACGGGACATGTCAATGTCTCAGTTACAATTGACCATTTATTTTTATCTTAGTTGTGACTCAACCTTTTCATAACATGTTCTTCGCTAAAACTGACTTCAGTAAATCCTTCTCCTAAAGCAAGAGGCACTTGCACTTTCAGCATCTGGAGCTCAAAAAAACCCCACTACCATTATTAAGTAACTTCTGGATTCCACTTGATAAGAGAAGATCTTGTAGAAGTATATGCCAAACAGAAAGAGATCAGCAAAAGTATTCAGAGAAGCCCTAGTTAATTCCAGCTTTTCTCCTCTTCCCTCAAAAGTCTGAGAAGGAACTACTTTCGCCACAGATTCGTCATTATTATAAAAATGACTTTATGTGAAACTTTTTAATCCCAGAATGAACTTCAAGGTGTTTTCAAGTAACAGTCACAAGGCTACTGGTGATGTGCTTCAGTTTTTCAAAATACAATGTCAGTAATACAAATCTTAGCTTACTAGCACCTTGCCTATGACAGAACCACAGACTGCCCAGCAAATTCACTTTTGAGCCTCAACATGACACCCACCCACCTTGGCTGTCCTAACAGAGAGCAGGAGCTCAGCACATTTGGGATAAGAACTGGATCGGACACATATAGTCCATACAAAACCTATTTATCTGCACAGGCACAATAAACCATATTCACTGCACATGCATGCGTATTTCTGCTACCAAAAAAAAATAAAAAATCAGTACCTACACATATAATCAGGCACCCATATTGACTATATAGTAAATTATATGCAGTGTATCCCTCATTCTTAAATACGCTTAGCTTTTCTAATGAGGTATTATAAAATCTGTTATTTTCTTAAATGTGTCCTGATTTCTTTCTCACATCTTCCAGCTTTTAAAAAATTCTGCTTCTGGTTTGAATGTATACTCAAAATTTACTAAATTCCTTGAGAATCTACTCAAATGAGACTTTCCCAAGTGCCAGAGTCCTGGAAAAACATCATCAAAGCTGTTATTTGACGACAGACTTCTTGGTAGCTTCCTGAGTACCAAAAAAATGTTTTCCAGGACTGCTGCAATTGTGTTAGAAAAGCCTCTGATAAAATTTTTTACCCAGAAGTTACATATCTGGTAGCTAAGCCACTCACTCTTGTAAAGAAGGCATTCCTATCCTTCAAGGGGTTGATCTACAGCCATGTTTTTGAAGGTAAAATGCCAACCTTAGGAGGAATCAATTCCGTAACTGAAAAATCAGCTGCAGTGAACCTCATAACAAACATAAAGAATTCATTTGGATCCCTCTATTTAGTACATGGGTTCAATCAGATGCAGTTGATGAGGAACCTGTAGCTTCTCTCTATGCAAAGCCTGCGTCCATTTGGAAGATGCCTCCAGTACAGCAATACCTCACAACTACCTGTAGCTAATTTAATGTTCAGATGGGCTCATTTGCATCATACCAAGTTCTGTAACTTCTCTCCAGCTGAGTACACAGCAGGGATTCCTTACTTCCTTGTGGAAGCATCTGTACAAGAGGGCACCATAAATGGAAGGAGAATTATTTTCTCATTACTTTCTAAAGGATGCATGTACAGAGGAAGTGACCCAACTGCAGAATGGTCTCTCCCTCTTTCCTTTTCACTGAGAGTGGAAAACAGGGAAAGCCTTTGCTGACACAAAGCAGGCAGGCATTACCTACTGTAACAGTTCCTCTTTACCATTAGTGAGCTGCTGAAAAAACTACTTCAACACTTTAAAAAAACCCCCAGTACTGTCATTTTAAAAGGGTGGGGATTTTCTTTGGCTCATGAGCTTTTATACAAAAGCCACCTAAGTGGGATCATAGCTTGCAACTGTGCAAGATAACTGCCTTATCAATATGAACACTTGATTTTTTATTGCAAAGAAGGAGGGCTGGCTACTCAGGATCTCTAGCTGATACTTTTCTACCATCTGTGACAGCTGAAGACTTCACTGCACTTGTTCCCCAAAAAGTTACAAATTTTTAGTTGACAATATCTGATTATTGATCATAACAGAAATGTATTTGTTTACAGTCATTATTCAGCTAATATTGATGAAATTAAAAGCCAACAGAAAGAACTGAGCTCCAACTCACCTCCTCTGCCCTGCTCATTCATATATTTGAGGTATTTCAGATTTCAGGGAGGGCATTTTGATACCTGCCAAGTCCCTAACACCTTGTGATACTTTGAATTTTGACACATACTGCGATGAAAAAGACTGACTCGATCAAGTATATGATGCTTATGGTGGAGAGGATGGAGCCCATTTTATTGGAAAGGGTGGTGGGTTCCTCACTGAAGCTTCAGTACAACTTATCTACCACACACACAGTTTCTACTACAAAATCTGAAGAGCAACCTTCCCCAAAAGCCCAATATGTACTACCTCTGATAATGACACATGTTCAGGGAGAGCTTGCAGTAGGTTTTTTTATTATATACTTTAAGATCCGTCTTTATAAAATGACACATGGAAAAATAGGAATTTGTTGGGGGTTTTTTTAATTGCTAGGTTCAATCTGTGAAAAGACAAAAAACAGACACCAGGTTCCAGGTTCAGACCCCAGAATGCCACTAAAAAAAGGCAATACAAAATCTGTAAGCGTATTTCAGCTTCATCTCTTCCACATGAGAAGTCTCAAAACTGAATGAAACTAGTCAGAAAAGTTTTGTGATGCATTTTCTAAGAACACCCAGCCAGCCAGTATAACCAAGGCAGGAATGCAACAGATTTTTGCTTTTACTTCTTGGAATATAATTCCTTTAGAGGTGGAAGACAAAAGAAGTTAGTATTACTCCAATTGTGAATAAAGGGGGAAAGGCAAAACAACACAAAAACAACCTCCAAGTTCAAGAGTTACTTATGTCCACCTTTCACACAGAATCTATTGCAGGTGGGCTGACAACAGCGGAGTTCAACTTAAGGCAGTGAAGAGTGTTAAATGCAGAAATGACACAAGTGTTTTATACCACGTTTACCAGAAACTTTCAGCATCTCGTAGTCTGGTGAAAGGAGCAATTCATTTCTCTGTATCAGTTCTGAAGAACACTTAAACATGGTCATTGTGTTTCCCATTTACACACCAACATTAGATGTCTAACAACTACGTGAACTTATTGCTATGCATTTTTTCAAAGAAGAGTCTTTCTATAGATCAAGAGTTCTTTAAAGTCAAGACAGATCACTACTGTTCAGAGATACTCTAGATCACTATACTGAACTAGAAACATCTTAGACACCCAAAGGAAGCCCAAACCAACCAAAACCAAATAAACAAACCCTGTCACTTCTTCAAAATGCTCTAAAACATGTATCTTTGTTTAAAAATTCAGAGTTAATTAGTGTACAGGCAGGACTGCTACATATAACAGAGTAGCTACAAAATTGTCTTCCTCTGACAGGGTATTTTAAGTGGTCTCCCGGGCTGTCTTGCTAATCAAGTTTCTTAAATTTTGAAATGCTGCTGTCCTGAGGAGGCTTTCAAGAACTTAGACCTCTTAAGTCTGAGTCAAGACCTCTTAACACAAAGAAATGTCACCTTAAGGAGAAACTTTTTCCAAGACAATTCCGTAAAGAAACAAACATCTTTGTTACATACTGCTTCGATGTAAAGAAGCTGCTGTCTTCTGCAGCCTGCCAGCCATAGGGTCCTACTTCTAAAGTTGTAATCAAATCGAAACAAGCAACATGAAAGTTACAGTCAGGTCTTTTGTCTGAAAAGGTGGGATACAATCTTCTGGCCTGCTGCCAGTGAAAGCAGTTGTTCTGTGACGTCACTTGTTTGCGTACTTAGGTCCTGAATTAACAAAGTCCATTTGTTAAAGATAAAAATGCAAAAAGCTCAGAAAAGGTGTTATCTGACAGGCACCACCTTTCTGGGTACAACTCATAACAACGCGCGGGCCTCGGAAATCCGTGAGAACTATACCTGGGACACGCGTCCCTGTCAGAGCTCACATGTCATAACACGAATGGAACAAACCCCGCTCCAGCCGTCCTCGAGACCAGCCGAGGTCTGCTTTTAAAAGAACCGAAAGAAAGGGGGGAAGAAAGGGAAAGGAAAGAGGGAGCAGAGCAGCCCCCCGGCGCTGGGTGGCGGGGCTGAGCGGCGGGGGCGATGCCGGGGGCGGTGGTCGGGGCCATGCTCAGGCCGATGCTCAGGGCGATGCTCAGGCCGATGCTCAGGGCGATGCTGGGGCCATGCCGAGGGCGATGCTCGGGCCCGGGGAGCGCTCGGACCCCGCTCCGGGCCCAGCGGCCCAGGCTCCGGCGCTGCCCCGCGGCCCTGCCCGGCCCGGCCCGAGGGACGCGGCGCTGCCCCCCCACCCCAGTCCCGGCTCCCCGGCCCGGTACCTGCGGCGAAGTGCAGCGGGCTGGACTTCCTGCCCGCCGTGTCCCGGCTGTTCACGTTCTCGGGCCGCACCAGCCGCTTGACCCGCTCCACGTCCCCATTCCTGCAGGCCTCGAAGAGCTCCCGGGCCGGCTCGGCCGCCGCCCCGCAGCCCGGCCCCTC
>JAWWEE010000159.1:18750192-18762353 GCA_035221455.1 Xenops minutus | reverse complement strand
ACCCTACCAGAGGCATGAACCACCGCCAGCACAGCTCACAACCTCATAAGGGCACGCAAGCTTCTCCCCCACGACAAAGGGGTGTCCGTGGAGAAGCAAGTATAAGGTATCACGGAGCTAAACCAACACATGACAACCAGAAACTGCTCCTTTGAGATGATTTTGCCAACTGGTTTACTGTAACCAGTAATAATGTCTGAAGAAGGGTAGAGTACATTTTGTGAGGGATGTTCTTGGAGAAAAAAAGTTTTGTTCTCCATTAAGACAATTCTTATGTTCCTCCAAACAAGGCTTAAAATCTCCATTCAAAGAAATGTTTGCTTGTAACAGAAAAAAATCTTGTAATACTCAGACATTTACCAAGTAAAGATATTTATTTGCATTCCTACCTGAATGTGGAGTAGACAGCCACTCTGCATATAAGTGACTAATCCTCACTTAAGGGACATCTATTTAATTTATCTGTTCCATGAGTAAATTGAAGATAGAATCTCTTTATCAGACCTCTAAGATCAAAACAAAGCAACACGACAGCTGCTAATACCTTAAATTTAATGAAGAATTGGGCCTAATAAAACTTAGAAAACCCAGAGTAGTCAAAAAGTTCTAAAATAACTGTGTGTTTCAGCAGTCTTAAGAACAAGCTAAATTGCAAAACTGAATTAAAAGTAATTAGCTTCATTTTGAGACTCTGCCACATAGGTCTCTATTTTTTTTATTTATTACCTGACTAAATGTGTGCAAGAAAAGAAAGTTTTGCATCAGTTTCACTGATACTTTACAATGGGCTTATTGAATTTTACACTAGAGTATATTACTACAAAGATTTAGCACAAGAATGGGCACCGAAACTTGATAGCAAACTAACTTCATATCTATAGCAGGGGTTTTGTATTATGCCCACACAGGCTACAAGAAAATAGTCATCTTTATTTTCCATTAATTAATGTTAAATTCAAAGAGGCCTTACCAGCTGATACATTTCCAAAGTTCAAAGTGTTTAAAAATTCAAACTATTCTGATTTTTTTATTTTCACTTGGATTACTTTTTACATGCAGGTTTACAGAATTATAAAATACACAAGTGAATTACTTCCCTTTCAACTGCTTACTAAAACTAGCTATTAAAACATTTTAAAAGTGAGATGTCTTGGGCATCATTGCCCAAAAACTCCACTTGTTAAGATATTAAAAAAAGATTTATTAATTGATAGAATGGTATATTGGAAGGCTTTTTTTTTAAATTGCTAATATTATACATTTAAAGGATGAGAAAATATTAACAAGTTAAGCATTTTTGGTTTTCATCACAGTTGAGTGATATAAATGCCTGGCAATGTAACATTAATTTATGTATATACAAAGCCTTTTTATGGACTTTGTATTTTCTAGCAAGAGAGGGAAAATTTTAAGCACCTTATTCAGACAATTTATTCTAGGATTATTTTGGTGATCCACTTCTTTCTGTAATTATTATAAGCAACAGAGCTGTTTCTTCAATACAGTTTATAGAAAGCTTTATAACCATAATGTATGTCTTTATTGATCCATGAAAAATAATTTTTTCTATTCATTCCGGAAAGGTACTGTTTTTTTCTTGCATCAAAGATACCTTGATTGTTGAAATGCTGACTTGTGGTCACCCTCTTAAGATCATGGGTACACAGGGATCTAATCTGACTGCCTAAAAATAGTAAAACATAGTGCATGTATTTCACCTGGGACTGGGGTTATTTTGCATGGCATGTGCCCACTGAGTACTTGGCCAGTACAGCCAATGCCCAATACCCATCTATAGATGGCAATATTTTTGAGGGTATGGGGTATTCCAATGGTATGGGGATTTTAGCTATGTGGGATATATATTTAGAAGTTATCCTTTTTGTATTTTAGAGGTGACTGAATTAATTTCTTTATAATTAAAAAATGGGCCCTTTTTACTTTACGTGAATGCTGACTATTGCTGCTAAGATAAGTTTACACAATATGTCATTTCAACAGCAAGGTTACTTGGGGTTCAAACTAAATATAGCTCATGTTCTATCACTCTGAAATCCCTTCAGGAGAGTGAGTGGTCATCCTTCTCTCTTTCAATTCTTTGCCTCATTTGGCCAGGTCCTTTGGTCTTCAAGATGAGAAGTACTTATCTGAAGGAGTCTCCTACCTCACTTCACCAGTAAATGCCCCGTGGGAACCTAAATTGCCAGATCTACCTCATGACTTGAACAACTTCAAGACTGGAAACAGAGCAGCTGAATGGAAGATTAGATTGGTGTGGAGGAGTGGGCATGATTAAGATCTCAAAACTTTAAAGACATCTGAAATTCTATCACTACACACAATATGTGTGCACACAAATAAAGGTCCCATAGGCATCTAACAGTGAAAGAGTTTCTCACAGTAGGTTTCTAAATGGTTTTCTTCAGAAATAATTTCACTAATGATGCTTTCTCTGTTGTCTGGACAGCTCATGGAGCAGAGCTGCTACTGCCTTCTTGATACTGTCCATACATGGAAACTCTTCAGCATGGACTGGAATAGCCCTTGCAGTGTAGATGATGTAGCACCCAGCTGTTCTTGTGGTCCTCTTAGCCTGTAAACAAAAATCCTGTGCAAAAGATAAATACTGGACACAAGTTGCTCTAATTTGTACTTGTTCCAAAATAAGTTATATTCTTTGGAAAAATTATATGAAATACATGCTAGTTACTAAGGATCTTAAATTGTAAGCAAAAAAATTATTTTTATCATTGGAGTTAGTTTGACACAGCCAGCCGCATATTCAGAAGGGTGCAGAGCACTGTAGAACTGATAACAATGTACACACAAATGGCTCAGGGATTTTCTTCTCTATACTTCAAACTGTGACAGTATCTAAAAATTCTATTAGAAATAACAGTTTCCCATTTCATAGCTAGATTGAGTGATTCAAAAGCAGTCTCTGCTGTAGCAAAGATCTGAGAGGCCAAAGTGCAGACATCAGAAAAACTGATCCATGCCTGTCCTCATTTTATCCTTGGCAGAACAATCACAGTAAGGAAACATCAGGAGGTATTAGTAATCCTCCAATTTAGCCAAAAGAGCTTTTAGCAAAGCAAACTTGGAATCAAATAAAATCATACTTTTTCTGAGCTATTCTCATTTGGCATCTACTCAGCTAACACATAGAGGGCAGCTCTGGAAAGTTGGATTCAACTGATAGAGTATGAAGTAGAAACTGACCTTTGCATCTAACAGCACAGTAACACCAGCTTCTGGGAGAGAACTGGTTTGCTTTTAGCAGAGATCTCACTGAGCCTGGTAGGTGTAGGCCACCTTGGCTAAAAGCTGAATCAGTTCTTTTATTCCCCATGTGGCCCAGTTCTGGCTAACAAAGTATTGTAATATTTGGAATAGTCATGTTGACTTACATAGAGGGACCTGCATATGGGAAGGTCAGTAGCATACTGAAATTCTTTGCTAGATAAAGTGGTCAGCTGCCAGTCCCTTTAGGATAGGAGAAGGACCTGAAGGCTTTGCTTCTGCCCTGGCAGAAGAGAGAGAAATAAATAAATCTCACTATATATTCCCTTAGCTAACATTCTTCAGTACTTTTTTATTTATCTCTGGCCAGATTTATAATGTACCGGGATGCTAAGCTCATAACATTCTTAAAAGGAATATTCACTAAGTCCCTGAAGAGAAGAACCAGTTTGTATAAGAAATCAAAGACATTATGCTTCACTATAGTGAGAAGTTAAACAGGTATTCATGCTACTTACAGAGCTCAAAAAAGCTATGGGAAACCATACTGGTTAAACCTAAACTATGCACTAATGGCTGCCCCGAGACCACTCTCTAAAGCAACAACGTTGCCTGTCAGATGCTGACTTGGAAGCACAGGCTAAGAGGTGGTGTGGGCTGGACCCTCACAATGCTGAGACTCCAGCACCTAGGGCACTGAGTCTGTAGGCAACTTGTGAGGCAGCAGGGTGGATGGAAGATGGACAGGGAGTATGGCAGTACTCTGTGGACTCTTTCAAATCAGCTGTCTTGTCTTTTTAATGGAGACGATTCCCCAGTTGGAATGGTAGAATAGTTCACTGTAGGTATGGTAAAAGTTAATTCAAGAATGAAAGAGGAATTAAGTAAAAACAGATGTGCTGCAAAATGACATTAGAACCACTCAAATAGTTCTATCATTGGAATGGCGTAGTCAGAACCTTGCTATTATTACTAGTCTGATAAGAAATGTGTGAACTCCAAGCTATGCTTCCACACAGGTCAAACTCATAGTGTTACTCCAAATAGAGATCTGTATGGATGGACAGAAGTTAACTTGGCACAACACTAAAACTCATCCTTTAGGAAAGAAGCCTAAGGAACCGGATTTGACCTTTAGTTACTGATCTACTTCAGAAATATACTTTGTCTTTACAAACACACAAGGAATCCAAGATTGTCTGTTTATATTTTGAAATTGCCTGCTTACTTATTTTTTAAAATTTCGAAGTTACATTTTGTCCAAATACTTTAGACATAAGATTTATTGGCATTGTTTTTTTTTTTTTTTTTTTTTTTTTTAGGCAAACTGCCAATGTCCTCTTTTAAACCCCTGCTTCTGCTTTAGCTGATCCCAGCACAAATGTGAAGGCTTAGGTAACTTCATACTCCCTGGACAGGGCTTCCAAACTTAAATTGTGTCAAAGCTTAATATAGTCCCTCTGTATCTATATTGGGAGGAGCTGTGTAATGCAGCTAGATATGTGGTAATTGTGAATACTGGCAAATTCTGCTGCTTTTTTTACTTTTGATGCCAAGCACTCATAAATCTTGGAATGTGGTGCCATTTGGAAGCCCTGCATCTGTCCATTATTCAGGGAAAAAGAAGTTGAGTAAAGAGAAACCACCTCAAACATCATTATGTGTCAAAAAGTTTCAAACCAGAAATTTTAAAGTCTGAAAGACCTTTGTTTTTCAGGCCAGAATGGTGCTTTTGTTATGCTAAAACTGCCTTGGAAATATGGCTAAAAAATTACCTTGTAATTCTGCACACAGACTGTTTTGTATCTTACAAAATACTGAGGCACTTAAAATTACTAAATGAAACCATTAGCATGAATCTTAACCAAAAATCACAAACAATAAAAAACTGTGTATAAAAAAAAGTCTACAAATTTTTGAGATTTTGGGAGTGGGGTAGATATTTTCACTAGTGTGTGAAAATGGTCTGCACTTTGAGGCTCCTTAATAGGATAACTTACATTATTTCTCTTGTAGGAAAAAGTATGTTTGCAAAAAAACCCCAAAAACAAAACCAAAGACTCAAACAATAGCAGCTTTTCCAGGGACTGATCATAAAGAAGAGAAAGACCTTCCATAATTTCTTGGTATCTCAACTAGTGTTCATCTCAAATTCTGCTTTTCAGTTCAGGGATCTCTAAACAGCTTATTAACTAGTAATTTTTCTGTCAGCTATTGGAATGTTATAAATCATCAAGTGATTAACAAGGATAAGTATAACAGAGATATGGGAATTCGTTTTTCTGTTTGAAGCTTAGCTTGGGCCAGTTGTGTTGTGCTGTGTGCAAACAATGACTTGACATGGGCATTGACATTCTAGGCTAAATTCAGAAGGAATTCAAAGCAAGACCACAGTGACCTGCAGGGATTTATCTTAGCCTTTGCTATGTGCCTTTTACTACCTTATATCGTTCTCCCAAGTTTATCTATATGAAAATAACACCTGCCTATTTTTAAGTGGCTTCTGAATATGGTGAGGAGCCTTTACTGTAAAAGATGTTAATAGTTATGCATTTGTGCTGCCAAATTGGCATGTATTTGCAGGAGATCCACTGTCATACTAACCTTGTTTTTGCACCTGGTGTGTTAGCATATGGTAGGACTAATGGCACTGTTACAGTGAGGCACCACTTTGGAGCTCACAGGCTGCTCACTTTTGAAGCTGCCTCTCAGCTGCAACTGAGAACATGACTGGTCTTGGTCATTTTTCAGGACAAAGGAGTTCATCTGAAGTCCTCCTTTGTCTTCAGCAAACCTTTGACATGACCCAAAATGAATTGGAAGGACTCATTGAATCAATTCTTGACTGTCTTTTGTTAGTTAAAAGTGAAAGGAGGCAAGGATGGATCTGATCCCTTCCCCTCATGTCCTCTGGGCAAGAAGGGCAGGTTGAGCCCCCTGCTGTATTCCCTCCAGTTAACCTGCCTGAGTAACTTGCCTCAGTGGAGTGATGACTTTTCTGCTGTGGAGAGTTTGTTGTGCAGGCACATGAGCTCAGCCTCGAGGCTGACACGCACACAGCAGCTGGACACTCTCGTGACTGGCACAGCTCCTCTAACTGCAGGGACAAAAAAAAAAATAAAGAGATAGGAAGAGGAATGGAATGTCAGGAAAAAAATGTACCTCTTAAAATGTCATGCACCATTTTAGCTGTCACCTTTGCCTAACATTTGTATTGCATCACTTGAGGCACAAGGCAAAGAAAACAGCAAAGGAAGGGCAGTGGCCAGCATCACCCCTGAATTAGAGACCTTGTGCTCAAGGACACTGAAAGTTTGGGGTTTTTTAAATAAAGCCCAAGATTAAATTTCTATCAAAGTAATGATGTTTAGATGAAATCAAATGTGCCTACAAACTTAGCTGCAGGGAAAATACAGAACTTATGAAGACTTAAAAATTTCCCTTCATATTTAGACAATGCATCTAAATAAAAAGATTTTTGCTGAGTTCTTTCTTGGCACGTAGTACATTTAAATTATGACATATGTGATGGGAGAAAAGGATCAACGTGAACTGGAAGTGCTCCCTTCTGCTTCCTGTTTGAGGAAAATGTAACACCCTGTAAAAAAGTGCAGTGTCAGTAGCCATTTCGGGACTGTGCAGAGACAGAAGAAAGCCTCTGAAATACAAAGCCTTTAGATCAACTTGTTTCCTAGCCTGACATCCATTTTTTTTTCTATCACAATTTCCTCCTGCTCTCTCCCTCCTACTCCATGTCAGAACCAATTTAATAGGTAATTCCAGACATTCTTATTCAAAAGTATCTCCTGGCAGGAAATCAGTGCCCTAATTTTCAGTTTTTTAAAAAAGCAAGCAAACTAGGCATTTTGTCAGAATGTATGCTCGTATTTCTCCTATCTGTTCTAAATCCATGTATAAATTTTTGCATCAGCCATACCATCATTTGCCTTCTGTGCCAGGCTGCAAAAGGCAAATTTAAAGTGGATGAGTAATCACTTATCTGCAAGAATGAAGTCTCAGTGGGTAATTGAACTCATCTACTCATAAGACTTAAAAGGAAGAAAACTGGTTTTAGATATGATGCTATGTATCAGCAATGGAGTTTTGATAGTAATTAAAACATTATATGACATAACAGTGGCTCAAAGAATTCTGTGGTGGTTTGGTTACAGGTTGTTAGAGTGTATATAGCATGGTATGTCTGTAAGTCATGTTTCCTTCCTGCTAGAAAGTCTTGCTCTAATACTTTTTTTCAGATCTTTGAGCATCTGACGCTTTTGATAAGGCGTGAAAACATCGCCATTCAGCTGTTGAACTTATACCATTATGAATCTGCAGGGAGCATGGATTTGCTCAGCTGGTCTGCTGAACCACTCCTTCTTCCATAAACAACAGAGACAGATTAAATAAATGTTAGGCAACACTTCTTGAAACTATCATAGTTTTTTATGGTGTTTCTTTTCAGCATTGCAACAGATTGCGGTTGGTTTTCACCATTCAATCTGCTTAAATTATACTGGTACTGAAGTAGAGAAACCCACATATTCAAAGGAACCCCATGCTCCATGAAATTTGTATGAACTATTGTGGCTTTGGGGATGATGCACAGTGAAAGTATAATTGTCTCGAAACTCAGAACACATCCCACTGATTGGCTTTCTAAGCATCTCCTTGCCCAACAAGAAAAGACTGGTAGTAGGAGTTTCAAGTGGGAGTTTCCACTCTTGTTATTAGTTGCATTGTAAGGGTTACACACTGAGTGTGGTAACATTGTTCAGGGAAAGATTTTCAGGAGTATAATTACTCTTTCAAATTCATATGGATAAAGAAAGGAAATGATCCTAAGAATGGAGGACCTCAAAGACCCATGAAAGCGAGAGAATATATCTCTGTTAGCTCAGAATGTATCATTAGAAATGTCAGCCAGAAAATAATGGCAGGGACCTTCTATTTTTATGTGGTAAGATGTTATTCATCACTTCACAACCAGTTTGATGTGTTCACACTGGAGTAGGTCTCATGTTTTTCAGAAAATCTGCAATTTCATTAGTCACAGTTGTTTTTAATAAACCTTGACTCCAACTCTAATAGGTTTATACAGTTTAAACAAAATAGTGATTAATGTTGTATTTTGAGAAAAATGGTAGAAGGAAGGTTTTGCTAATTTTGGCAGACTGAAGTAAAAAGACAAAAAAAGGAAATGTCTGAGTCTGAGAAGCTCCCCGTCTTGAACAGAATGACTTTTACCTGCAAGAAGCATTAATTTACCTTCTTTTTTGTATATGGCTGTCATAAAAACCAGGGCAGAAGCATGAGCCTGGAATGCAATTTACAAAAGCTATAGTGTGCTATAGACTATATTATGTATTTTCAAAGTTCTATAGGCTGTTTAAAAACATAGAGGACAAAACTAGTGCTGTATTACCTGTAAAACTTATAAGAAGGGATGGTAGAAGTAGGGCATACTAGAAAAGACATTACAAACCAAATGAATCTATGGCTGATCTAGACCTTTTGATTTAGAACAAGATCAGTGACAGAAAGCATGGTCATGCTTCTGTGCACAGCATCTAAAAAGATGATCTGACAATAGTTAAGAAGGCGTTTAGACCTGTGAAGCTTTCGGATGTAGGATGTGAATCAGCATTCTTGGTTTTTGGATGAACAGATAATGAATCATCATGTCTCTTCCTCTATCTGTACTTATATTGTGTTACATAAAAGGACCAGGTATACTATTTTATTTTCTGGTATTATACCTGCAGGGCATTCATAACCTGATTTTGGAGCTAGCAGCCCAGTCATTTCTGAAACAGACATTCCATTAACCAACACCCCATCCTGCTTTCAACATTGCTGTGCTATGACTAGCAGAGAAGTTTCTCCTTAAATACCTTCTTCATGGCATATTAAAATAAGGACAGTATAAATTATGAATATGGCCATTATGTGGAAAAGCCAAATGTGTAATACATGATGCCAGTAATAAAATGGATACATAATTTCTATGCTATCTGTTTTATACAGAAGTAGAATTTATTTTCTCTCATGCTCGCTGTCTTTATTACTGCCCCAAGGTAAAAAAAACCTACCAATGGAGGAACTTTGTTTTCCCTTGGGGCACACAGAGTTTAAAATAACTTAGCAATCTGTATTGGATGGAAAAGGATTTATTAAGCTTCATATTGTAAATATTTTAATTTGCTCCCTTCCTTCACTTGCTCACAAAGGAAAGAACCACAAACTTCCTCTCCCATAACTGCTAGTTGATATGGCCAGGCCCTGGCTCAGGAGACAGGCTGCTCCTACCCCATCAAGGCTGCAAACTGCCTTGACTGGACTCCAGCTCCCTGGGACTCTCCTGTTAGAGCTATGCAGCTTTGCAAACATAAATATACTGCAGAGAAATATATGGGCACATGAAAGAGGACTGAGGACTTCAGGATGAGTTTTCCCTAATCCAGGAGAAGGACATGAATGCCATGCCACCCATGCCATGTGTTGATTTGTGTCCCATCTCATTCTATAGGAAGGGTTCCTTTCTAAAGGCAAAGGTTAGGTTTGTTTGTTTGTTTGATGTTATGTTTCCAACAAGCACTCTGCTGAACATCTATTCCTTTAAAAATTGGAATTTTATAATAAAGAAAAATGTCTAACTACCCCTGGTTAAGAAAAGTTTTTCCCTTTTTCCTAGTCTGGGAATAAAAAAAACAGAATTCCTTTTCCACTCCAACACACTCAATGCTTTCTTCTTCAGATAAGAGCTGTCAAATAACTCCTCATACCGTGAAATAGTACATTATGACTAGGAAATATATGTCAGTGTCACCAAGATCAGATCTATGCCTTTGCAGTAGAGTGCAAGCTAGAAGAAGATAGTGCATGAGCTGAGTTTTGCTCAACGAACAAAGTCCATCCTGTTGCCTGGTTAGCCAAAAATGGTTAAAAAGAACTAGTCAGAAAGGATTTGCCTGTTTTAGGTTTGCAGTGGAGCAACCTTAAATGGTTTGAAGCAAATTTTTGTTGGTGTAGTGTAAGAAGAGCATGGTGAAAGAGCAGTTGTGGGGTTTTTTTGCATTGGATGCCTTTTAAAGGGGCTTCATAAAGAAAAACTGAAAGACTGCCATCATGAATGCTTAAATGAGATGAGGTAAAGTAGCAATGAAAGTCTTAGTGGCTTTTGTTAAGCTAACAGGGCAACAACACTTGGGTAATGGTTTAAGGGACATACAGTTGAAGTGTGGTGGGAAGGTGAAATGTAAATTAAAAGCATGAGGAGCCACCCAACCAAAATTAACTAGAAGAAGAGATAGAAAGATGGAAACAGCAACATATATGGAAATAGAGTTGTCAGAGCAAAAGCCTCAAACAGGTTTGAAGTTGGCCTGACCATGACAGCAAGCAAAGCAAGTGGTTTGTGTATCAGCATTTTGGGGAAAACTTTTTTCCAGTTTTACAGGTAAGAGTGAACAGCGATCATTTGGAAATGGAGGTAGATGTTAAATCAAAAGTCCTGAAAGCCTGAAAGATTGCAGTAGTCTATTTACAGACGTGCAATATCCTTCTAATAAATGACTGAAATCATATGAGAGAATGATTTCCAAGACTACTGGAGTTGGAACAAAGAGCAATTAAAGAAGAGCCCCACAGCCCACAAATAAAATGTGCTTATTGTATGTAAAAATTCCAGTGAGATAACTGCTGTTTCCCAAACAAACCAAACAGCGCTGAAGAGATTGCACTAATTTCTATGTACCAACCTGTACAGAGCCTTTGCCACAGCAAACAAAAAGGTTCTACTTGTGTTCTGTGTGTGAGAAAACACCATGAATCTTATTTTAAAGTTCTGAAATAAAGGCCAAGTGAAATGCTTATTCCCCTCCCTGCGGCACATATAGGATGGCATCTGGAAAACTGTGCCCAGTTTTAGGTCCCTCTGTAAGAAAACCTCATGGGTTAACTGGGGGAAAGGCAGTGGAGGGCCACCAAGATGGTTAGCAGACTGGAATGTGCTGCAGAAGGAGAGGCTGAGGGAGATGAGTTTGCTCAACTTACAAAAGAAAACGCTAAGTAACAGTGGGTCAGAGTTCAGCCTCCCACTACTAAGAGGGAATATAGGAAGATGGAACCAGAAAGTCCCTTGAGATGTACAGCAAAAGGAAAAGAGGGAGCAGTCACATGTTGCAGCAAAGGAATTCCAGACAGATAAATAGAAAAAGTTGCAAGGGTGATTAAGCAATGGCACAGGTTGCCTAAGAAGCTGTGGACACGCTGTCCTTGGAGGTATTAAAAGCTCAGCTGGACAAGCAAGCTGAGCAGCCAGATCTAACTTTGAAACTAGTTCTGTTTTGAGGAGGAGACTGGATTTAAATTACCTCAAAAGAACCTTTCCAACCTCTGTTATTTAATGACTGTAATTCTCCAGAGAAGCATGCAAGATTATTCTCACTGATTAAAACCATTTTAAATATTCTAAAAGTTACTGTAAGCATTAATGCATATATGGAGCAAACACATTTTGACAGTAAACCATCTGTGTTCTGGGAAGCAGCATCCAAGAATAACCCAAAGAAACCAATTTATTGCAAATATGGTATTTAGGCCACCAATATTTCTACATTCAGGACAATAACTACTTCCCCTCCCATTGCAGGATGAAAGGGAGCAGGATGTTACAGCACTTGTATTAAAGAGTTTCATTCTTTCCAATAAATCTAAAAATGAAGTGAATCTCTGAATGAAATTTGACCCCTGTGAGACTGGGGAAATAGACTTTCTCATATATATATATATATATATATATATATATATATATATATATATATATATATGTAGGAGGCAAGTCCAGCGAACACCAGGATTTTCACGAGTGGATTGAGCTGTCAGCAAAATGAGAAGGACACCTGCCAGATCTGGGG
>JAWWEE010000159.1:18664557-18750092 GCA_035221455.1 Xenops minutus | reverse complement strand
TATATATATGTATGTATGTATGTATGTTGTGCATCCAAAAAAGGATAACTAGGTCAGATCCTAGGAAACTCAAATTTTTTGTCTGAAGGGGTTAGAAATTAGACTAAATCTGAAAGAGAAAAGACTCATTCATCTCTTAGACCTATGCCATAGGGGAGCTTTTTCCCCACATAGAAAATCCAAGAAAAACTTGACACAGAATTTCACTGTACTGATTTCCAAGCCCCATTCTTCCCATGTGATACATAAGACAAAAACAACCTTGTAAGAGAACCTAAAATACAGGAATGGATCAAGTCTCTTGGGTAGCAGAACAAGAAAAGGAGTGTTATTCAGACCCTTCAAAGGCTTCTAGACACTCTGGGTGAACATATTGCAGCTGTTAGCTGGGCTGCTGTCAGATATAGCAATGCTCATTCAGGATGAATGTTTTATTCAACATAAGTCTTATGGGAGTGGTAATCATACTGAATAATCATGTGGCTCCTGCAAGTCTGTAGGGAATTGTGCACATTTCCTTGAGAGATTGCAAAGAACGAGAATACTTCCCACATAGCTGATGGAAGTATCTGCTCAACCAACATTTGCTTGTTCACACAGCATTAAACATAAACCAAATTACACAAAGCAGCATTTCACTTGCTGTTTTCATTAGCAAAGACTACTCATCAGCTGAGGTAATTCCTCCACTTGGGTCTAGGAAAAAGAATAGAGAATAAACAGTGATTATCTATACACAGCAACATTAATTATATTTATGAAATGTTTGGCCACAGAATATCAAGGTTCAACCTTTTTGGATGTGTGGTTAAAAATAAAACTGACAAAAAATTGAGAAAAGAAACGTTGTAATATTGAAATACTGCATTTATTTCAAGCATCTAGGAAAACCTTTGCATTCTCTCAAACTGATCTGTATTTGTAAACCAGATTTAAACTCACATATAAAAATATATGTATGTGTTTTGCTTTCTGCACTCTGGAGAAAACCTTGTTGGGAAGTTCAGGTTATTCTAAGAATGAATACCTACATTCATGCTTTGCCATCTTTCAGTTCTCTTTCTCTTTTCACTCCATGTTGCAGCAACTTATATGTAATGTGGCATTGTCTTTGTTTCATCTTACTACATACTAGCAAAGCAATTATACTCCTAAAGAGCTGCATTTTGCATAAAAGCTGTTTAAGGAATCTTGCTCGAAATATCCTAAATTTAATATAATCACATTACATAAAACATTTGAGCAGCCTGAGATACATTTTCTATGCCACCTGTTCCAGAAAGCAATGCTCTTCTCTTATACAATATATTGCCAAAGTGATGACTCATGTACGATTGACTGATCTATCATTAATCAGTCTTAACAAGACCAAACATTTGATATCCATTTCTAGCTTCTAATGCAGTCCAAAGCTTTCAGTTTCAAGGAATTTAAATGCCTTAAATTTAAATGTCTTTGAATTTAGCCTTACAAAGTTCCAAGAGTGGCAAGAGCTCGCTCTACTGACTGAAAAAAATCAAGACTTAGACCCTCTGCCAATGCTCAAAGAGTTAGACCTATGTCCTGTTGCTGTAAGAAAACACAAAACCCATCCATCTTTGCATGTACATTTGGTTGCACATTATTGCCCCTTTCTCCGGGGGGTGGATGTGCAGTGGGAGCACTGCAATACTTTTTTCCAGACTTTCTGTGATTTGCCCATTAACAAGTGCATCACAATTTACAGATGTCTTGGTGAAGGGATCCTAACAGCTGGAGCATGTTAGGTCTGGTGACCATCAGAAACAGGCTAATAAAAATCCCCAAAATATAAAAAAAATATTTCTTTCTCCTATGGACTGTGCCAGTGCTGAAGAAACTCCTAAAACAATAACAGGGTTTCCCAGGACAAGTTTCCTTGGTATATATTTGTAAGAAATATATATTCGTTAGGAATTTTCAAAGTTCACCAAAGGGTTCTGAGAAGCAAGTAAAGAAAATAGTCTTCTATTAAGACTCAATAAGAATTCTGCTCACTGTATTTCCCCAGATAAATCAGTGATTTTAAATTTTCAAAGGCTCACAGGCTCAGCTGACCAGCTTGCTATGTGCCTGAATAATTACTATTTGCATGACAGTTGCATTCAGAGAAACCTACAGCATAGCTTAATAGATTGCAACATTTACAAAAATCAGTCTTAGTAGTGGAGCATGAATATTAAACAGAAGAGGTCAATTCAAGGGGTAAAAAAAAAAAAAAAGGCTGCTGTAAACCTTGTGTGACAGAATTGTCCGTTCCTGTCTATTACCACAGATTTCTTTAAATTCATTGAAGCTCCATCTCATTCACAGGTGCCAACAAAAATAAGGTGGACATTTTCTGTTTTCTAATAACCCCAGTATTTTGCCTTTGGCCTAGCAATTGGTTTCAGTTTCAAGCCCAAAATCAAATCAAAAACTTCCCTGCTCTAACTGCATTGACTTGGCATTGCTCACCCACCCAACAAACAGCAACGATTTCTCAAGTGATGCATTACTATGCAAGTGAAATGGAGATTTTTCTTTTTCTCTCTGGACTTTTTTACCTATAAAAGTGGTCATGACTTATCTTTGCTTCAATAGGCTTCAATTAAATACTAAAGGCTATGCTACTCTTTCTATATCCTCAACCACAACATATTTCCTTCCTTCCCTCCTGAAGCTGTGGGGGAGGACAGCAGAGAAGCAGAGCAACCTGAAAGTAATAAAGTCAGAGTGAACCACAAAAACTTTGTTCGATTACTGAATTTCAGAACACAGACTGAAAGAAGCAGCTCTTCCATTCTCATGAAATGACAAGAGCCGACAAACACATGATCAGAGCAGCTCATCGCTGCCTGATAGCTGACAGAAAGGCAAAATCACTCATTATCTGCTCTCAGAGATGCTGGTTGAAAAGTCTTGGTTACTCCGGGTAGGTGAAGAACAGTGAGACCCAGAGGGCCATCTGCATATGAAAGTACTCACTGTGGAGCTAATACCATATATTTGTCTTTGTACAGCACAATGTGAGCCCAATTGCCTGTTGGTTGCAGAGCAACCTCAGTGAACTCTTTGCAAAATGAGTCTGTGCCTTACATTGCATCTGGATCATCCAGGCTGCAAACTATCTTTAAAAACATACATTTAAGGTTTAGAGAAACTATGGTAGCTCTAATAAAACTATATTTACTATAGCTAACTTGTTGCTATTAACTTAGTACATTTAATGTGCAACTTGCCCAGGAAAAGACAAAGAACTAGTCTGGGTGATCAACGTGGATTTCCATGTTACAGAAGCAGTTGGAGGTACAACCCCCTATGATAGGTCTTGATTTTATAATCAGCCCTGCCTCTTCCAGGAATATATTTCAGCCACTGTGCACCTACAAATGTCAGAAAAGCTGATATGCCACAAAATGCAGACGAATGCATAGTAAGACAATGAAGGTTTTTCCTCTGGTGCTTGCATTTTAGCAGCCCTATTTGAAAGGTAAGACAGATCTGCATTTTAAGCTGCTGATGACAGAAGAGCTGCTGAACCAAAGTATCTGGAAACCTGAGCCCTCTATAAAAAGCACAGCTAGGGAACCATCACTGACAAGATGAACCAGTGCTCTAACTTTGTCAGTTTGGCTCGATGCAGGGACGCCTCCTTGGATGAGGAAAGACTTATCCTGGCTCTGCACAATGCTCTCTGCTTGTATTGGCAACTGGAAACTGGGACACCAGTCCACGGCCATGAATGTGCTCCAGATTAACAAGTAGGCACAAAGTTGCTGTATCCAGTTTATATTTACTGACTTGGGCAATGATCTGCCCATCTGTATCTCACCACTGCTTTTTTGCTAAGCATATCACTTCAAACAATCTTTCACGATGTTTTCCAAGTTGGGCAAAACAGGTATTTTAACACAACAGGAACAAAATATTTTGTAGCAGAAACAGTGCAATGAACTAGTACAAAGTAGCAGAAATATGTGTAGCAAAGCCTTGTAACTCCTTTTGTGCAGGCTTCAAGCAGCTCTCATTTAATACCTGCAGAGAGTGTGATAGAGCAGCCCCAGCTGCTGCACGTGATCCCTGATAATGCAGCAGCCCAGCTAAGTGGTGCTGTGGGGGAGGCTGAGTGGACAAACATTCAAGTACCACAGGCTCATAAATCTTCTCCAGAGTTATTAACTCATTTTTTTATGATGGGTAAATAGAAGAGATTTGATATTTGCCAACCATGTGCCCAGTCCTCCCTTATACCCATAGGAGATGTTGGGCCTGGCTTACTGCTGCCAGGCCAGGTTGCTGGAGCTAAAACTATTTGTAGCTCCTCCTAAAGAAAAATAAACCCTTTGCAATTAGTAAGGCTACTAGCAAGGCTTCTGACACACAGGTGCTGTTTTCTAACACTTTCCCTAGAAAAATGATGAGAAAATATCATCTGTCTTTGAGAGGGAGCTGCAGTCACCAGAAGATAAGAGAAGGGAAAGGAGAGGAGGAGTAATGGCAGCAGCAGGGATGCAACTTGAGAAGCGGAGGATCAGGAAAGGTCATCCTGAATAACTGGCGCCAGGAAACAGAGCAGTACTTTGCAAAGCTTTGTCTGCATTGCCAGTTAGTGCTTCAGGCTTCACCTGTGTGACAGTTAGTGTCATGTACTGACACAAAAGGCAGGGACTTCAGTCAGCATGGAGCAGAGCTAAGAAACCAAAATCTCACTGTCCTATAAATACTCTCATTATACGTACAGAAACAGCACACTGGTGTATGTGCCATGCATCCATCAGCAGAAGACTCTAGCCTTTCATGACTGGTTGTTGGTTGAACCCTCTGCTTATATGTAGCTTGGATCCAAGATGGAAGTGTCCTTGTCACCATCTGTCATCCTCACACACTATTTGCACACATAAGCAGTGGAGCTTTTCATTTCTTTTGCTCACAAATCAAGAACAGAAAAATATTTTGTGTTAGACAAAAAAGTGCTGTATTGTCTGGTCATTGCTTTAAGTCCCCTTTGCTTCTTATAAGAGCACAGGACTTCCTGCTGGTCATTTGTGCTTGGTCTCATCTACTGGTAAAAACTATGAACTCAGAAAATCACAGATCACAGACTCCATATCACATCTTGTAGGTGACTGCAAGTCCTCTGTCCCCCTTGGGAAAGAGCAAATGGGCTGGCAAGAAACTGTTGACCCCCAGAAGACCCAGAGAGTCAGTCAGCAACCAGGACACAGAGCAGTAACTCTGTGGTGGGCTTCGCTAGAGGGGTTACTCAGAGCCTGCAGAGGACAGCACACCCGTGGGCTGCCCACAGCCTCTGCAAGGGCTTGTCTGCTCTGTGGATCCTGCCCCTGGGGCCTCTGGCAGGCAGGACAGGGCACGGGCAGTGCCACAGCACCGCTATGGCTAATGCTGTGGGGGATGCCTTCCACCAATTTCGGCCCCTTTCCTCTAGAAACAGGCAGTAGATAAAACGTGTGAAGTACAGCAGGGTCTGCCATCCTCAGGCGGTGCACAGATCACCAGGTGTGGGGGGTGAAAAGCCATGAGCACCACGTTACAAGTTCAGAAGTACTTTGGCACCGAGGACAAGGGCAGTTGTACTCCAGGCTGACAGATCCCTGGCCTCACCGTACAAAACGGGGCTCCAGCTGCTTTTTCAGCGAAGCCGGGAAGGCAGCACAAGCGGGCAGTACTTTTGCTGCGCTGCGTGATGTCCTTCAGCGGCGCTGGAAGCAGCCCTGCATCGGCATGCGGGACAGCAGCCCCCGCACACGGAAAGCCCCTGCTGGGAAGGGCGGGTGCCCCTCGGAGCTGCTACCCTGCGTTCCCTAAAGGGCCAGAGAGCCGCAGCCCGGGCTGTGGGGCAGCAAAGGGAGCCGGGGGTGCTCCCGGGCGGGGGTGACACGGCGACAGCCCCCGCCCCGCCCCGCGGCTCGGCCGCATAAAGGCGGCGCGCCCGGGGCCGGCCCGCAGCGGCGGCGCGGCATCCATGCACTGAGCACCAGGTAAGCGGGCCGGGGCTGCCCTGCTCTGCCCAGCCCTGCCCTGCTCTGCCCAGCCCTGCCCGGCCCTTGCTGTGCCTCCCCCAGCAGCCGCTCTGTCTCGGGCTGCGGCGCGGGGCTTTGCTCGGCTCGCTTCGGTTGTTCGGATGGCTTTTTTTTTTTTTCTTTTTCTCGTTGTGACACTGCAAAAGCTCGGGAGCAGCGGGTCACCACAGTTGCAGAGAGAGGAGTTTTGAAGCCTCAGCTCTTTCCCTATTGAAGCAAAGCAGAACTTGATTAATTTGATTCGGCTCCTTTCCTACTACTTATTATGGCAAATACCTTCACAAAAAACCCAAAACTCAACCAAGCAACAGGGAGATGAGGCCAGAGCAGACTCTGCTTTGGTTTTGGCGGGGCTCCGGAATACCAATGAGAACTCTGGGAAGCAGAAGGCTATTTTACTTAAGTGACAAAGCCTATGCCTTTATATGACTCAACAAAATTCTGCATTTCCAGGAAGAATTGCGTCCATCTCAGCAGGGATGTCCTGCAGTCGAATCCCCTTTTTACAAGTAGTCATACTAACTGGCCTTGAATGGGCCGTGTTCTTGCATGGTAATTGTGATATTCCTCATCTGAGAGAGAGGATTATGAGTGAGTCTTTACAAATAAAGCTGTAGCATTCTTACTGAATCCTTACAGTATGCTTTTGACGTGGCCTTTGGGAGTTATAAAGAGCTGGTTTTAAGCCAATTATTGAAGCCCAAGGAGGTGAAAAAATAGTTTGCTTCTCCCCCATTTCCCCCCCTCTTCACTCAGTCAACATTAACAGTACAAAGAGCTGTATTACTTAGACCTAGATTAATAGTTCATAGAAGATATTTCCAAAGGTGCTTTCGCATTTTTATTTATCTGAGTTACCCAAAACAAGTGCTTAAAACATGGACTAATGGTTGTTCAGAGCCACAGCTGGATGGTTCTGCATCAAAGTGCATCAAAGTACAATCACATTTGACACTCTGATGGGATAGGCAACTTGCTTAATATAGTGCTGTCTCTTTTCAGAGATGAAGCAATTGATCCAGCTTGTTGGAATTTTAAGACCTGGCTCAGACCCTCTAAGAGGGAAGCTAAAGTGGAGGAGCACTTTCATTTAACCTTGGTCTGTTTTACTGGTTACTACCATGTTCTTTTCTGTATTTTCAAGGAAATATGTTCAATTAGCTCTCACTAAAATATCTTTTTTTCTGAGATTTTGACAAAGCAAAGGAGAATAGATTTGAACTGAAGAAGTTCAGGATTGGCAAGAAATGACTGACTAGTCTCACCCCAGTTCCTTAGGCAGAGCTGTCAATTTTAATTTAAGCTGCAGAGATGAGACCATGAATCAGGAAGAGAGTGGATGAAGCAAGTATGCATTCTTAGGAAGCTTCTTATCTGATATAATAGTAACATCCTGTGTTTTGCTCTTTTCAGAATGATACAGCTTTTGGACCCAAGATCTTTGCCAAGCTCCATCATGCCTGTGGACATGGCCATGAGAATTTGCTTAGCCCGTTCTCCACCACTGAAGAGCTTTCTCAGCCCCCTTGAGGACTGCCAAAGAAACAACTTCGTGAACAGACTCAAACCTCTCAGACCGTGCCTTCATGTGAAACGTGACTCGGAAGCTCAGAAGAGCGACTGGAGCCACTCGTCTGCCCGAGCCAAGAAGCGAGTCGTGTTTGCAGATTCAAAGGGGCTGTCCCTGACAGCAATACACACCTTCTCTGAGTTCCAGGAGCACCCTGGGTGGGATCTTCAGTTTGACCTCTTAGGCATTGAGGATGTAACATCTGACTTAAAACTACATGAGGAGAAAAATTTGATTCTGGGTTTCCCTCAACCCTCAGCTGACTATCTGGACTTCAGAAACCTCCTGCAGAAGAACTTGGTCTGCCTGGAGAACTGCACTCTGCAAGAGAAGGTGCTGTCAGGCACTGTAAAAGTAAAAAACCTGAGCTTTGAGAAAAAGGTTCGGGTTCGAATTACTTTTGATACATGGAAGACCTACAAGGATGTTGAGTGTGTATACATGAACAATGTTTACAGCGATTCTGAAAATGATACCTTTTCCTTTTCCATCGATTTGCCTCCTGCCATTTCCTCTGAAGAGAAGATAGAGTTTTGTATTTCTTACCAAAGCAGAGAGCATACCTTCTGGGACAATAATGAGGGTCAGAATTACAAGATTGTCCATGCAGAGTGGAAGCCTGATGGTGTTCAGATACCATCTGCCAAGGAAGACTATGTAGATCTTCAGACTCCAAGGAGAGGACAAGAGAGAGAGCCTGATCAGCTAGGCAGTCCGAGGCTGTCCAGTGGCCTCTTTCCCCAGTGGCAGAGCTTGGGTCGGATTGAAAATTCATCACCATATTGGTGATCTGTAATACCAAGGAAGCATTCTTTCATTTGGCAGCAGAACAGCATTAGTTTTCTGATTCACTTACTGCATGATGACACCACCTGGCAGGTTTTGTTTGCTGTCTGAAGAGATCCAAATTCATTAGTCTGTGGGACTTGGTATACCATACTATGCTACTGAAGTTCTTAGCCAAATCTTATCCCCAGAAGAAAAGAAAATCAAGATAAAACTCGTGTGTATGCCACCTACTATAGGAAGATATGCCCATATCATAAGTACATGCTGCCTTCTTTCTGCAGTCAGCTCTCTTGGGTCACTGGGAGAAACACTTGCAAAAGAGTATGTAAAGCGATGGTATGTTAGCAAGCTGTAGTAACTGTATGCTTGAGACTATGTGTGTGTGTGCACAGGGACGTTACATTAATAGAATGTTACAATTCACTTTGCACCTAATAGGAGTTCAGTAGATGCTGTCAGGAGGCTTGCTAAGAGCCTCTATGTGCTTGCAGCAGAGGCAGGTAGGGATGCATGGCAAAGATTTGTGGCTTCAATATAGGTTAAGAAACTTGGAGAGGATAATGGAGAAGTTGGAAAAGAGGAAGAGGTAGAATGTGCTATATAACTTGGAGATGTGCAATGTTCTAATTGCTTCTTTCCAAAGCTGTTTTTCTAAATCCCAGGGAAAGTTCTATGGGATAAAAAGACTAAAGAAAATAATGCAAAATGAGTGGTGGAAGTGACTACTGCTTTGAGAAGATGTCTGTCCTCACTGGCTTTGTGAATGCCTTGCATTTGATAACAAATCTAACCTTGACTTCATCATCCTACTCACTTAGCAGGCAGATGGTTATCTTTTAATGTTAAATGAAAAATGTGCCTTTAAAAAAAATTTCAAGCCACCCTAATATGCCAAAAATAGGGTCAGGTGACAAAACAAAATGATTTATAAATTTCCTAGTCTGTAGCAGCATTAGGTGATTCTATTCATCGCCTGATCTAATTTTACAGCATCTGATGTTTGCAATTGGGAACAGGATACTCAAAGTTAGTGATAACTTTTCGTAAGTGCATAACATAAGAAAGGTCCTTCATATTGAAGACAGTGAATTAGCTGCACTTTGTGAAAGCTAATTTCTTTAAAAGAGCGGGGTTGCTACTAGTTTTTTCTAGACTGAATATAGGCTTGCACATAGAAAACTATTCTGTTTTATTTTACCTCATTTTTGAAGTTTGGGTTTTTTTTAGACTTTAGTAAACTAATATATATTTTGTATTTGTATGGTTATAATTTAGCTTTCTGAGCTGTGAAACTCTAAAGGTGACTTGTATTTCATGCAAGACTTGTGTGAGAAATTGTCCAGTACATGCTCAGCAGGTGTGAATACTGGCACACCTTTTAGCTGGACAGAAATGGTGTTAACATCAAAATATAAATCACATTTTTGTCCACAGCTAAGAAGTATAATATCCTGAGTGTGAAACTACTTGCAGTGCAGCGAGATGATAAATACCAAGGAGAAATAAACCTCCTCCACTAATTGCACTTTCCCCCTATGTAACCCTTACTGTTATGTGTGAACTAGCCATTTTAAGAATAAACTTTATTTTGATACACCTGGTTCTTGCTTTGTCATCTCAATCTATTTTCTCAACTTCTGTAAAACAACTTAACTGTGATACAAGGTGCAACCAGTTCCATACCATGGGCTTTGCTAAAGCTGGCTATGGTATGGCATCTCAGGTCAGAAGCTGGCATTACCCTGAAAATCAAATCCAAACTCTTTACTAAATGAGAGGTTAGTATTCCCCTTGCAAGTTATGCCATTTAAAAAAAGCAACATTGTATCTCACTAAATTTGACTGGAATATTTTTATTTGACAGATTCTGTCAGGGATCTTGCTGTACTGTGGGCAAGTCTGGCAGGAGTCTCTCAATCTGGTGGCCAGACTTACCTGCTGAGCTGTAGCATATGTGGTGCTTGGATGAATGAATTTAGACACCAGCACTTAATGTTTTCTGGCTTGCTTTCACCTTATTTTGGCTAGTTATGCTGCCTCTTGCAGCTATGCTGCTGTTTGGGACATTAGTTTTTCTCCTCTTGTACTCAGGAATCCAGCAGAACTGCCATCAGTACTGAAGATCTCCCTGCAAAGTTCAGTGTCTGTCTCTGAGCCAGCCATTCACCATTGCCCCTGCAGCATGGACCTAACCTCACAGTTACTTAGAATGGAGACAAGGGTGCACAGTTTCCAAGGGCCTAGTCCCCTGGGGGGCTGGCAGAGGGTTTTGGTACACGCCTGCTTCTCTTCCATGGCAATTTAGAGCAGCACAGAATTAGAACAGGCTTTGGGTTGCACACCAGCTACTTCATATGGGATTTCTTAGTACACTAACTCAATTACAAGATGCAGTTTAATTTTAGCCTGTCACACACAAAGTCAAGGGTTTCCCAGCAAGAAATCTAGCTTTAATTATGAAAAAGCAATTCCCAAAATGCAGAAAACCTGGAGTTAACAGCATTTTGCTGACCTGAGGAATGAATTTAGAGCTTCCACCTTGCAAAACCTGCACTGGGTGCAGAGCCCTTCTTTTCCCAGCATTATCTACTAGTTTCAAATTCTGTTAAATACTACACTGGGTTGTACTGCACAGGAGCTCTTATGGTACATACTGCACCACCAGCTCTCTGCTCTAGGAAAAAGTGAACTGAAGAGAGATTTGTAACTTAAGTGGTTCAAAGGCTCCTCTGCCTCAAGGTGAAACTTTGCCACAAGGCTACTGAGTAGAGCAGAAGCCTTCCAGCATGAGAAATAGCTTTTCTTATCCTCTAGCTAGGTTTTGTGACCAGCCAGCCTAGCTGTCTGCCTGAGACATAAATCACTTAAAAACACCATAAGACAGGTTCCTTTGACCAGGCCTTGGCTTTAAGCCAGGTTCTTCGCTAAGATGTCTTGCAAGGTCTTATTTGCCCAGCAGTGAGTCAATGTAGTGTTGCTCGGCAGCTCCAAAGCCCTCCCTCAGTTGAGGATTTCTCCTTTTTCCACTCCTTACCCAAAGCAACACAGTTTCACTCTTTCCTTTTTAAAACAGAGCTTGTATCCTTCAAAAAGGTAACAGGCTCCTAGAGAAAGGTATTAGCAACACTAAGGTATATTAACTGAAAAAATATTAGTCTTACAAATCTATTTCTCAGACACTAAGCAAAACATCACCACTGGAAAACTGTTTTAGCATCTTAGATGCTGCCCTTTCAGGTACATCCATTCTAAAAATTGAAGGTATAAAGCAGGTATGGTCCTTGAAACAGAGCTTGCACCCTGTGACATCATCTCATTTTCTCAGGTAGTTACTGTTTCAGCTGCATTGTAGGTTTGCATTTCCACTGCTGTTATGACAAAGTGAATGACTGGATTAATCCTACAGCTCTGCAGGTCTAAGGTGTCTGGCTTTCAGTTATAGCCTATGGGTGGCACAGTACTTACAGACTTTGTTCTTCAAACATGAGTGTTTCAAGTTGGGTTCCTATTAGCTGTACTCACTTTTGGGAAGCTAGATCTAGTTTTGCCATACAAAATTAAATTAAAATTTTATATTAATAACGATCTGTCACCCTGGAAGATCAGTGTATGAACATTTCCTGAGAACATAATTAGAATTTTCACAGGCAATTAGTGAGTGTCTTTTTCTGTAGTTATATATAGCTAAGCAAATTACCATGATTTATATGGTAAATCTGGTGTATTAGTGGTAATGTGGTAGATGTAACAGTATTAAATAGACATAAAGAAACAACTCACATCCCTCTCAGACACTTCTGAGATTTAAAATAAAATGTAATCAAGAATAAAATGTTTCAGTGAGGCTGACATGAAAGAAAATAAGGATGTGCCAAACCCTCTTGAGGGGACTCTCCTGTTTCAAGAACCACCTGTACTTCAGCCTTTCCCAGCTGGCATTTGCTTAAGCTGTTCTTATAGCCTTCAGTGATGGAGACTCCACAAACTTTCCAATTATTCCTTCCTTGTCTTACTTTAAGAGTTTCCTGAGGTCTTAGCCTAATTAAAATTAAGCTTAGTTTCTTGTTTTATTTTGCATAGGCAAGAAAAAAACTATTCCTTTCTTTTTGCAGTAGCCTATAATGGCTTGAGCACAAAGAAGAGCTTTCCCTCCTTTCCCCACATCCCTTCTCTAGGCTACATAACATATTTAATTAAAATGGATATTTTGACTTTCCATCCTTGTTTGAAAAGAATTTACTAGACCCTCCTTAATGTAGAAATATCCCTCAGCTGTCTCTGGCAAAAGCCTCATGCTGTGGTCCTCAACTTCACCAGTGGAAACTTAGCACAGCTCAGTACCCATTTTTCATTGCTCAACTGACTTAATCCATCTCATACAATAAGACCTGGGGAATGTACGTCTCAGTTCAGCAGTGCTCGATGGCCTGTCTGTGAAGTTTATGACAGCTGGGCGGGTTGAATCAGTGCTGTGCTTCACTGACCATTTATTCTAAGGATGGCATTTCCTCCATAAAAAACATTCATCCTTTCCCTGCTCCTCCTTCCTGTATTGCAAGCTGCTTCTTACACTTACTTGATTATCTCCCTTCATTAAATTGGTAAGCTTTAATTTCTATGTGAAGAGTAGCATTCTCTACTTCAGTGACAAAATGTGGGCAAGTGGAATAGGACTGGTGCAGAAGAGGCTGACTGATATTTGTTTTTACAATGCTTGCTGAAGGTGGCCCAGTGTCCATCTCAGTAAGTGCATCTTTCAAACAGTTAAATTGAAAATCCCAGGGGCAATTCTGGTAAGGCAAAGCATGGACATGGCACGATGGATCTGCTCCATCACTGACAACTTTGCAAGATGCGAGAAGCATTACAACGCACTGAACACACAGCAGCCATGTACCTGTGTTACAGCCCCAGCTTTCTTTGAGCATAGGGAGAAAACCAAGGCTGCTCAACAGCTAAAGGCTTGGTTTTCTGACAGAAGTGACTGTCAGTACGATTATGGTTACAGTAAGTTGGCAACCAGAAGTGATTAAGGGGAAACGAATAAGCATTGAATAAGCAATCAAATCTAGTATAGCAGAAACTGCAAGGGTGCAAGAGAAGAAATTGGTCTACAGTTTACTATGCTGTAAATGAAATAAATGGGAAAGAACAAAATAAAAATTATTTGCTTCAAAGGTGTTATTGGGGAAATATCTCTGCTATCTCTATATTTCAGGTCATAGTATTTTATATGCTTTGGCAAGACCTTACTTTTAGAAGCAACATGAAAGTGGCTGTTGCTACACACTTGGTAGCAGTGGGAGTGAATATGACAATTCCCCTGTCTCACAGGAATGGTAAAACAACCCCAAAACCTTCACACAGCAAAACTCCTGCCCTAAATAGTCCACTGATCCCTGAATCACACACACAACTGTAGTTAACCATGAAGACAAGTCTGTGAAACCGCAATGGCAAAAGCAAGGGTTTAGTTCCGGCCCCTCAAAAAAAAAAAAAAAACCAACAAAAAAACCCAAACTCTTACTGATAACCCTTTGTGAAAACATTTTACAGATTAATTCAGAGTATGCAGCAAGTATAATTAACCAATATCAGGGAAAGGTCAGAGTGAGGTGGGGTTTTTATTGTGTGGGAGCTTTTGATTTTGTACGTTTGTGGTTTTGAAATGTTTTTCTTCATGAGGCTTTGTCTTTTTCTTCTGCCTTCCCACTCATAATCTCCCTCAGTTTCCCCTGCCTGGAGCTAATTCAACATTGAACCAGGAGACAGATAGGTTTTCAAGGCATCCAGCTGCCTTACTTTAGCCCAAAAGTTACAATAGAATTTATAGATACATTAAAAAAATTCCACTGACGCTCAAATACAAAACTGCAATACACCAACCAAGCAAAATACCAACCAAGCAAAACACCCAGTTATTATTCTCAATTTAAAGACAATTACACTCTGCAGGTCCATAGGGTAAGGTGTCAAGAATGTTGTGGTACAGCACAGACATCTTTGACTTGGCTCTGAGCACCATAGCAAATCCAGTGACCCCAGGAAACAGATCTGTCCATAACTCAAAGCTCAGCCACAACCACTACCAGTCACTCCTGCTCTACCCATGAAGAAGCTCAGGCCAGACACTGATACAGCACAGAAACCCACAGGAGCTGCAGAGTTGGATAGGTAGAGTTCGAGATAATTTTTGTGTTCAGGTGACAGTCGTATGTCAAATACTGATGCTCTTCAAAGCCTCCATCTAGTAAAGGTGAGTGATAGAAGATCTCCTAACGTTTTCTGCTCCACTTTCCTTGGAAGAGACACCCTTCCACAGTCAGAACCATCCCATGGTCTCTGTGTTTGTAATTATCACCTGAGCAGCTGCACCATCAAAGGCTTTTCCCTATGGTCTGCATTGGGAAGTCAGGAAATTTTAACTCCCCGGCCCCAGAGATTCTTATTTTTCCATCAGGCTATAAAATCCTTATTTTCTTACCTTACTCTTCTGAAAGGCCACAGGTATCTGAATTTGTGAACAATATAACTTTCAGAGGTCTGCCATAATTTTTGTTCCAGAAGAACACCAGGGCAGTATATAATGCCAGTACAAAGGAAGAGTCTGCCAGTGGAAAGGAAACACCAGCAACTGAGATAGGAAGGTTAGGACTACTCACAGGTCCTAAAGACAAGAGCTTGGAACACTCCCACTAGTAGGAGATGGAAAGGCTGCTTTAGGAATAGGTATTATTGCTAAAGCAAATCTCCTGCAGGCATGATATCAGCCTGGGGGTGGTGGGTTAGTGCTGCACTAGCAGCACCTGAGAACACGGGTGTAGCAAGTGTTGATTGCATAGTTGATTGATAACACATGGTGGTTATTTGCTAGATAACTGAACTACATTTCTTCTCCTGCAAATAAAACCTTTACCATGCTGGAGAAAATCAAAAGGGGTGTTTCACAGGCCCCTGTATCTGTATCATAGGTGTACTAAGACAAGTTGCCTAACTTATTGCATTGGGTCATGTGAAAGTGTAAGGTCAAGTCACCACTGAAGAAGCAGCTGGGTTGTGTTGAATTTAGTGCAGACCCTGCTGTATTAGCAAGTGTGGATACAGGTACAGGGTGTTTCTACTCAGCTGGAAAACAGAGCCATCATGCAGTACACCCAGTGATGGGTATGAGTGAAGAGTCTGCTCCTCTATTTCGAAATCCATGAACAGCTTCATACTGAAGAACTCTGAAATACATTCTAGCTAGTAATTAGAAAAACATAGTATATTTTATTTTCAGTGGACTGCAAATGTAAAGTACTATCAAGATCAGTTATATTAAAAAAAAATAATTTTATTATATCCAGTGAAAAATATGCTACTTCTTCAGTATAAAATATCATACAAATGCTGAAAGTGTACGTACTCTACATGTGCAGGTTAAGATCTCGTGTAGTCATAGCCTCAAGCAGCTAACTAACAGAGAAGGCTGTGCCGGATTTCTCCTCCTCACACTTCAGTCATTACTCAGAAGGGGTAAAAAAAGAGGAATGAAATGTGTTTCTGAGATCACATCTTGCTAGCTGGTTATTAGAACTCACATCTCACTCCTGCCAGCTCTGGGAGGATGCCCAGGGCATGCAGCTGAGCTGAGTGCAGGGTCACAGCAGCTATGAAGCTGTTGACCCAGTAGTCCTTCGTGTCTCTTATGATCATACTGTCAGCACAGCAGTGATGGGGAGAGAATCACAGAATCAAAGAGAGGTTAATCTCAGTCACAGAATCACAAAGAGGGGTCTGTGCAGTCATTTTAAATAATCAGTCACCTTCCTCAGGCTAAATGTTCCTTAGAGAAGGCAAAATTTTACACTTTAGGACCTGTTGTTCAGAGGTCTATACTAATGCCTTTCTTAGTCGTTGCTGAACATATTGCAGCAAGGCCTTTACAAGGGATAATTAGGCAGAGACCTATATTTATAGTTAATTATCATGTTAGGGCAGCAAGAGCAGAGTGAATTCCAAATGTAAAGTATTGCCCACCCCCTTTCTTTCCATATGGATTATATTAGCCCCTCTGGTGTTTGCTTATCCCTCTTGGGAGCCTTTTCAAAGCATTCTCAGCTCTGGGACTTAATGCCTGGCATTGCTGATGTGCAGAATTAAAAATGTAAAGCGTATTTGCCACCTTCTGTTTTTAGATTAGCAACAGAGAAAACAGTCCTTGACCTGCACATAAAGCCAGAAGGGCCCAAGGGACACAGCTGCAGTGTGAGCAGAGCTGGGAGAAGAGAGCCCATGGCAGGGCAGCCTAGAGGGACAGAGCCAGAAGTCCCTCTGGAGCTACAGGAGCAACCAGAGGAGAGGGAAGCTGTGGATAATGGCCCTGTCAAATGCTCATTGCTGGCAAGGAAACCTGTTGAACTGTTATTTCAGGAGACAAGAGGAGGGTGTTTTGTCTACAGGCCAGGGAAAGGATTGGGTTACAGCTTAACTGATATCTGCAGTTGCTAGTAATTAGGTGGTTTGACAAAATAATAAACCCCCATGATTTTCACTGGTTGTTCCTGATGTACAAAACCAAAAATCTTTACATAAAACAATAAAGAGAAGTGTGTTTTCTCCCACTCTTAATGGAACATTATTAGCAGGTCTAGAATTTTCTTTCTGAAGTGACCTTCAGACATTTTCCAGACATCATTCTACCTGTTTCCAATTTATCTTGTTTACTGAGCGTTTTCTAAACCCTCAAGGCATAGCTATTAAAGCAGTACTTATAAAAATGGTCTCTCATGACATTTTTGAAGGATCTTCTCAGACATCGGGGTTACCACACCACTCTTGCATGACTAGAAACCAGAATAAATTCCTTGTATTTTAACTTTATTTTTATACTATTCTATTGGTAAATAGGGCAGTGTAATTCATAGGTACATAACCTGAGGCTTAGGGGCCAGGGGGACATTTGCCACAGGTTTAAAAAAATCTTGAGACAGTGGTGAGGTTTTTTAATTTCAATTTTTGTCAGAGTAACTTGTCTTTACTGCTCTGAGTCACAAGTTTGTGGAGAACAGAATGTAACTCCTGCAGTAATTTACGTAAGGATTTATTTGTGTGCCTTTGTAGAGATAAATCTTCACAGTGGTTTGGAATGTATTTTTTTTCCAATTGATTTTAAGTTCTGGCCTCCTGCAAATAACCTTTGATGTTACTGTGAATTTGCTGATTTTGTGACTAGGCTGATGAGGGAGAAGTATCTGTAGGGCAGTTCATCTTCAGCTAATGACAGTCCTTCTGGAGTGACTTTGGCTCCTTACTTTCCAGGGTCTTTTATTCTCCAGAGGGCATTCCTTTTCACTACCATGAACCACATGGTTTCCTAGACAGTTCAGATTTCCCTTCACATAATGGTGCAAATTAAGTGTCTGTCCTTCAATAAAATTGGGATATGTGTGACTGCCTCTCACTGGCAAGACACACAAAAGTGAAAAAGGACAGAACATGGACTGAAGTCCCTGGATATTTTCCACCATCCGGTCATTAACGCTTGCCATAGTTCCTCACTTCCCATGCTGGTTGCCAAGCAGAGCCCAGCCAGCTCCAAACACAAGGTTAAGGGGATGGCTGGCTCAGGGCTGGATGGCAGCTCAGTGCTTGTGCAGGGAATATTTCTTTGCTCTAAGGAGATGCTGAAATAGTTGTATTGCCAGCATCTGCTTCCTCTTAGACATCTATTTTACTCCTACATTTGACAGATGGACCAGTGATGGGGAGATGAGTGCTGAGAGCCTCCAGCTAATTTCACTGATTTGGAGCAGAACCAAGAAATACATATATTTTTATCCCTCACTTCTTTCACAGGTGTTCTACTCCTTCATTCAGCAAAGACCAGAGCTACAAATCTGAATTTTGTTTAGAGAGGAGTGGAGTAGAAGAGGTGTGGCTGGTGTAAACCATTTCACCCCTTTGCATGTTTCTGCAGGCCTGAATCTTTCAAACACAATTAACAAATATATTCTTAGCACAGAGACTGCTTCTAAAGTAGAAGGAGCTATTTTTTTTTTCTGGCTGAATTTCTGACTACAGTGAACATGCAGTAAATAGTCAAGATTTCTCTTGGATAACTCTGAGTTGTGTTGGTCAGCCGATACACTAATTCTGCCATCATGCTTTCCTCTGTTCTTGGGCTTCCTGCAAGTTTTCCCTTCATGCATCCCCAGTTCTCAACCTTGCAGTGGAGCTATTCTCACCTTCTGCCCTTCCTGCAATTCAAAAGCCATATGTGCAGGTGTGAATCAGCAGTAGACTTCATCGGTAGGAAAGACAGCGCTGAAGGAGTGGAAGGTGATTTAGCAGAACACTTTATTAGCAATATCACAGTGGAAGAAAAACATCACACCTGAGTCATCAGGTCCAAGCTTCACAGTTGCAGGCCATTGTGTAATAGCTATTCTAAAGGCTTTCTGCAGTGGTATGAAATATGCTATTCCATTATACTTAGACTGCAAATTGAAGCTATGGAAGGGCAGGGGTAGGGCCTAAGTGCTGTATGAAATTTCCCATTTGTTCTCCCTGTCAAATGTTCTTCTCTTGATTCTCACAAAACACAGCACTGTAGTTAGAAATCATTTGAATCTGATGAGTCAGTGCACATAGTATTATCCTGACACAACTGAGGCACTAGTAATTAAACCTTATTCTCCAGTTGTTCTGCCTTTTTAATCAGTGCCAGTTCTCATGTGTTTCTGGCTTACTGCTTGCTCTGCAGGAGCTGGAGGCAGATGGCCAATCAGGTATCACAGAGATGTGCCATGCTGATGTCTGCCTAACTGCATAGTTAAAATCTATTGTCTGAACAAAAATTATTTGATTTATGTAATGAATCCACCATGGGGTTATGTTGCGACATCCATTAAAACAAGAGCAAAACAGCACTGCATACCAATACCATAAAAGGAACTGCAGTTAACTGTGTGATTGGCTTAGTGTTCATTATAAATTACAGTAATTAGCAAAGTAAACTAAAGTCAATGTAATTCCTTCAAAAACGTAACTATTTCTGATTTCTTTTTAAAACTGTATGGCTGGGAGTAGTTCTTTATGAGGCTGAGGGTGAACCATCACTGGACTGGCCTGCACAGAGTAGACTCTTCTGCGGGATGTGTAAGTTTGCAGGCTTCCTGTACAGCCCGGCCAGCACTCTGACCCTGGGTGCAGTATCTTCTCCTTCAGGGCTACCCTTTCAAACAGAGCCTAATTACATGATATTTTGTATGAGATGAATCAGTAAAGGGTCAGCATGACAAAAAACTTGTAGTTTGTGGTTTAAGGAATGCAATACTTAGTGTGTTTTGCTTATAAGTATTTTACAGCAATGACATGCTGTCCTCACAGTGCTTTGTAAGGCCAAGTGGATAATCTTTCCTTATCTCCTAAATATGTCTTGTGTAATACCCTGAACAGCATTTGCAGATGCTAATAAAGACAGTATATTTTATGGATGTTCTAATTTTACAAAATTGCAATTTATTATTTGTTTACTTAGTATAAAGATGTTACACTCTGCAAATATTCTCTTTAAGACTGACAATATTTTGAAGACATGTCAGAATGCAAGTGCTGGAGTTTTAATGTAAGCAGAAGAGACTGTCTGAATGCCAAGTAGGGAAAGATGCGAGTGGAATGAGAGTGCTGTGGCCGTGCGGGGGGAGTCACATCCAAGAGCAGACATTAAGGCTGGTAAGCCTGTAACTGGGTCTTAAACATACAACAATTTTTCCTTACGTTCAGAATTGAGACTCTTGTGTTCTAAGGGGAAACAAGGCATTTCAGGAATATTTCTGTGAAAGCTACATGGTTACGGAAACCATTCAAGTTAGCTAGCATGAAAGTGAATGTCAAGTCTTGCTCCTCTCAATAACTCATTTTGCATTTTACCTAATTGTACTTTAAAAATGTCTCTTAATTCAGTGCTGCCAAATGCCTTGATGATTTTGGTTTTCCCTCTTTTAATTTTTTTATCTAAAAAGTCTGAATTTAAAACCTACATATCTCCTTTTAACATTCCCATTTCTGTTAAATAAAAGAAACAGAAAGAGGGATATAAAGATAGCACAGAGAGACTAACATTAATTGGAGATGGGATTTTGGTAGCTTGGCTCTGAAAGCTGCACCATTTCCTCCCGCTTTGCCTCTTTGAGGACTGAACCACAAGCAGTGCCTTTTGCAAGCACACGGAGTTACTGAGTTTCCTGCTCAGTACATTCCCATCCTCCACGACTCAGACAGCAAGGCAGGCATTGCATACTGTGAGAAGCATCCATAGGGCACAAAGCCAGTCAATGCCCTCATCAGCAGTTCAGTGTCAGCACTTTACTGAGCCCACAGAGAACAGTGGATATTTCAGATGGCAAATTTGCCAGGTGGAGCACAGGCTGAGGGAGCTCTTGCAACCACTGGTGTCCTACACTCTCATTTCTAGATTGCCACTAGCTACCTTAACCCCGGTAGAGGACATCCAGTTTGATTCTCTTTCATATCTGAGAAAAATTAAAACATATCTTCCAGGAGCATCTCCTGCCCATGAGCTAATATTCCCTCTGAATCTAAGAGAAAATACTAAGGGAAATAACTTTTTCAGGGTATTCCACTATGCACTATAGACAAGAATTTCCTTGCACATAATAAAAAAAATAATAATCCTTAACACTGTTTAAAGTATTAACCTGGCTTGCCCTGCTCCATGAACACTTAAATATTTTTAAATTGCCATTGGATAAAATGCACAAACAATTCCAGAAACTGTCCAGGGGGAATGTATTCCTGCACTTATCTGCAACAGGGGTGAGTTCAAAGTAAGTGCTCAGTTATTGGGGTTTCTCACAGCTGAGGTACCTTTGGGGCAGGCAGTCCCAGAACTAGGCAAGTGGGAAATGTTAACAACAGACTGAAGCTGCTATAGACTGTATCTGCCTGTGGGCTTGAGCAGCAGCTAAATGGGAGTGAGGGGAGCAGAGGGATTTGGATCCTTAAGTCCCTTTCTGGATCTGGACCTCAGTGCAATGAAGATTCCATTGGCTCTCAACAAGGGGTCTTTGTTTGACCTCTGGTTTTCTCTTCACTTTGAAATGAAAGGTGGATGCATAGTAAGGTTGCCATATGCCCCTGATAGTATGTGAAGTAGGAGTGAAAGAGATAAAGTGATTAATGGATAACTTGTATGTACTCAGAGGAAACTGATTTTCATGGAGAAAATGGCAGAATCCCTCTCAGAAATGTACACAGTATTTGCCTTTTCCTCCCAAAAAAACACAGCTAATTTCTTTATATGGTTTTGCAGAATTCCTATGCAGTTCTTAGCTATGAAAAGTTACACCTTTTGCAAGTATGTATAGCTTTACTGAGCATTTAAAAATGGCTAGAAACACAGTTGACACTGAAACATGTCTAAGCCTTGTTTAAATGTAGTCGAGATGCCACAAAATCTTCTCTCTAACAAGAAATAGAGCATAGTCATGTGTTGTTCTGTTTTCAGTGATGCTGATGCAGCAAAATACGTATTCATAAATCCACTTTACCAGACAGTACCATAAGGATATGACTACCACATTTCCAAGGAGATCCCACAACAGATCCCATATTAAACAATGTTCCATCTTCATTTTCAATGAACAGTGTTTTCTTTATAATTTAAAAATGAGACATCATCTGAAATGTACATACACTTACCCAAACCATGGATTAATCAGGCCCTGCCTTCATCTGATGCCTTTATTACTCCTTCATAAGAGAAAGTGTTTTATGCTCACTTAAAACACAGCTTCATCTACTTTTAGTTAAAGCTCTTCTTTTTAGAGAACTGATGGCAAAGGTGAACACACTCAGTATGTTCTAATAGCCTCATTTACATATTTTTTAATATCACGATTCTTTTCCTTTATCTAGGTTATCCCACCTCATCCTTATTCTGGATAATTGAGCAGTGAGTGCACAGCAGAACTGCGTAACGAAGAAGAAATATCTCAGGCAAAGACTGTACCCCCACTAGCTTCCCAGGGACTTTCAGGGAGGCTGAAAAGAACTGCAAGTTGCTAAGTCAGGTTTGTACCCTCTGGATCTGGCCCCTGCTAAGAAGAGCTCAGCATGGCAAGGGGCTGCTCTCCTTCATTATGACTTGGAGCAGCATGGTGAGCTGCCCTGGAGTTGCTGGGACTTAGTTGATCCACAGAGCACTTTGGCCACATTCCTGACTATCCAGCTTGTCCTCCAGATCTTTCCTGAGGTCATTCTGAGTCACAGCCTTACATGTGGGACTAGAGGGGCAATGCAGAGCGGCAGACTATTGGTCACCACGGCTAAATAAGACTTCACAACCAGAGGAGGGAAGGGGCATGTTCTTCTGCCAGGTCACTTTACAGCACAAAGACTACCAAGTCCCCAAAATATACAGGGTCAGGTCATGGGTTTAAAAGTACGGAAGGGAGTATGAGGAGGAACCACAGTTTTAACTTCTTGCAGAGTCAGAAGACAGATACATTTTTAGGTTTAAATCTTTGAAAAATGAAGGCTACGAAGCCTCACAGTCTGCACTCTGAACCCTGGGTGCTTCTGGGATCTAGTGGTCATATCATATCTTTCAGAACCACTAAATGAGCCTTTAAAAAAAATAGAAGAGCAATTTAAGAGTTGAGGAGAAATGCCAGAAGTGTCAGTAGTAGACATTCTTCCCTAGCCCCAGCCCACCAGCTGTGCTCAGTGGGAGATTTTCTTTGCTGGAGCTGCATTAAAAACACTCTGTCCTCGGCTTGATTTCCACATGCCCATGTCAGAGCTTGACCCCCAGCTCACATTCCTGCTGCCATAAGGTACTTTTTTATGCTCAATACAACAACTTGATCTCAACCTGTGAACCACAGACAGTCCAGGATCCTCTCTCTCTCTCTCTCAAATAAGCAAGCCTAATTTCTATCCAGAATCTTAAATTTTCCATGTCTCTTGAGAAAACACTGCTTAGAGGACCTCAAATAGAAGACAGCCATCATTAATGCTCCTGGATGAAACCTTTCTTTGCAGCAACTAGATCAGTTGCATCTAAGCCATCCATCCCACATACTCATCTCACCAACAGGACTTAGAGTTCCATAGCGGGCATCCAAGGGCTGTCAGTTAAGAGGACTTGGTGTGGAGATGTAAGGGCCACAAAAATAATCAGAGGGATGTGTAGAGGATCAGAGATTGAGAGTGGGTCATCACAGAATGGACTATCTATAATGAAAGACTGAGAGAGTCGGAATTGTTCACGTGGAGAAAGAGAAGACTCCAGGGAGACCTTACTGCAGTCTTTCAATGCTTGAAGAGGGCTTATAAGAAAGATAGGGATAGAATTTTTAGCAGGGCCTATTGCAACAGGACAAGGGGTAATGGTTTTAAACTAAAATAGGGTAGATTTAGGCAAGGTATAAGGAAGAAGTGTTTTCTGGTGAGGGTGGTGGAACACTGGAACAGGGTGCCCACAGAGTTGGTTGAGTCACTGTCCCCAGAGGTAATAAAAAGATGTGTAGATGTGGCATTTAGGGACATGGTCTAATGGTGGACTTGGCAGTGTTAGATTTATGGTTGGACATAATGACCTTATAGGTATTTTCCAACCTAAATGATTCTATGATTACTTTTGAAAATCCATTGTAGACAGTGAGTGAGGCCTTAGGTCCTTATGCTCCCCTCCCCTTCAAAAAATTCACCTACATATACCTAAGCTCAGTGCACAAAAGTCCAAACCCTTCTCCCATTCCTTTGGATACCAGATGCATTTTTTTAGTACTGGAAGTTTTCTTTTATTAAAGGAGTGAATTCATGTGAAGGCCAAGTGCTTTGCTATGAAAGGCATTCATTCTCTCTAGAGAAAATCAAGAAAGGACCAGTGAGACAGCAGCACTCAGGGAAGTGCAGCTGTAGGACCCTGTACTACCCTCATCACTTCTTGAGAAACATACTTCTGGGTAGTTCTCTAAAGAATCCATTCAGAATAATTCAGAGAATTATTCCACCCCAGTGACTTCAATTTATCCTATATGAACCAGTTATATTTAGAAAAGTTGCAGTCAAAACCATGTGGTGCCATCATTGATTTATGTGCAGAGCAGCAACAAATGAGTAATAAAGTTAAAAAGTAATAAGAGAGGTCTAGCAGATGGGCACAGCACAAAAATAAACATTCTGATAAAAGCACAGATTCAGCAAACCCCCAAACCCAAGAGATTCTCGTGAGTTTGGCTTTATTTGGGTTAACTAAGTAAATTTGCTAAGAATGTTGCTAAACTACTATAATATTAAGGCACAGAACATGCCAAGGACAGTTCAGCATAATCTGGATGTAAGAATATCAGGATATCAGAGAAAAATGCAGAACATTCTGTAGCTCAGTTGCACTTTGCCCCCATCATAAAAACTTAAAAATCCTTGTAAAAGAGCTGCCCTTTCCCACAATCCATGTCACTAAAACTACATGCAGCAATTTGTGCACTCAGAGCTTTCAGCTGCTGTTCCTCACATCATGCCTTCACATTTTGTATGAAATTGCTTTTATTTCAGGAAATTAGGCTCAAACTTGGGAAAAAAGTACAGTAATGCAAGTGTATAAAATACTGCACTGTCTTAATGGGACACGGCAACTTGGCAATTAACTTCTCATTAGTAAGGTTTTTGGTCAAATTGTTTTCTGCATCAGGATAGGAAATGGTAAATAATACTTTTGCATTGGGGAATTTTGCCTCTTTATCACTGAGTAATTCAGTGTCATTACCAGTAGAGGCTTGGGTGCAAGTTCTGAAACTCAGCAGCTCCCTTATTTCCCATACCCCAGAGCTTGGAACCTGCTACAGATGAGGGAAGTGGATAACCTCTCCTTTTAATCAGAAAAGGCTCTACTCTGTGATAATAAAAGATGATTTTAAGTGGACAACTCTGCTGCACAATCCATTGCAATCGACAAATGAAATGGAAGGACTCAGCAGCATGGTTTTCTTATGTACACAGCCTGTGTACAGAAATAACATTTAAATATATATTTTTGGGCTAAGAAGATCTGAAAGCAGCTTCCAACTGAAATTATAACCCGTGGATGGCAGAATGTATTCTCAGAGACAATCGTCTGTTCTGGGCAGATAATCAGATTTATGTGGCCTGAAACCAAGATCAAATTTTAGAAACACTTTTAGAGAAATAATTTCTGGCACAATGGTTTCTCAACAACTCTAAAACCATCCAAGTGCAAGGTCCCATCAAAAATTTTGCCCTGCCCTCCTCCTTTGCCTGTATGTTTCCCACCTTCTACTGGACCTGTGGGACCAGGCAGCAACAGAAGCAGGACACCCATCCAGCTGTAAAACAGACTCATTCTTTGCTGGGTTCAATTTTCAGCAGAACAACAGCTTTAGTTACAGAAGTGCTTTTGAACCATGTACAATTCCAATACTTTTTTGACTGCTGTAAATGAATAACCTGATATTTCCTGCAGCATCAGCTCAGGAGGATGGGAGCTGCTGTGTGCTCACCACCCAGCCCTGCATGGTCCCTGGTACCCAGAGCTTGCAGTCTGGAGCCTGCAGCCAACTGAGGGACTCCTGGCCTCATGCAGAAACCCCTTGCATGGCTGGGAGCAAGGCTGAAAGGATCTGCTGCCAGCTTAATGTCTGAGTCTGAGCAAACTTTCTAGCATGAGAACTCACAGTGAATAGAGAGTTATAAAATATGGTAGGCAACACATAAAAGTAGTTTTAATCAGAAACAAAAGCTGAATACTATACAAACAAGGAAGTTTTGGTCACAGGAGACTGTAGAGGAGTTTTCTCAAAGATGCATTTGTTGGCTGTGGCTGCCTCAGTCTATCAAATCAACATTTTCTAAATTAAGAGGGATTTATATAAACATGGCCTGGTCTCTAAGGTGCTGTTTATGATCTGTCTGGTATAAATATTTATGATAATTCTAAAATTAATGGCTTTTCTAAAGAGTGCTTTTGTTTAATATAGCTCATGACAGTTTCTATGGTAAATAAGCAGTTTTGTTTCTGAAGAGAGAAACAGGCAACATAGAAACCTACTTTAACTAGTGCTAAAATGGTGGCAAATCAACGGAGGGTTGTTCTCAACTGTGAACTCCTGTGGACTCTCTGCTGTCTGAGAAGAATTCACTCCTACACACTTTTCCCCAGGGTTTACACAATCCTTTTCCCACATGACCATGTAAGCATATCCATGCCATGCAGCAATATATATAGGAACTGAGTGCTGGGCGGAAGCACTGGAGCCTGCTGCTGCCTCCTGCATAGAATGCGTGTGATCACACAGAGTGCATCTGCTTGCTCAGATCCGGTGTCAGAAGGATAATTCACGTCCTCTCTGCAGAAGTAAAAATAAATTGGGTTCAGGCTGAGTTCAACAATCTAACATTGTATATTAGCAATTACCAGTGTTCCTGGGAGGTGAGGCACTCTTCAAATTCCCAGTAACAGGAAAGCAACCAGGTAAGAGCCCAGTGCACAATGAGGGGCACAGTGCTCTCACTGAGGTGACTCATACTTCTTGGTCGTGACTTCAGTGGGCTTTTGTGAGCCATGACTACAGTTTCTTTTAGCAGGATTTCCTTGAGTCACTGGCCTGTTTATTCTAGATCTATAGATCTGTGGAACCTGGGCAAGTTTATAGAATAGACTGTTACTGTTCGTGTACTGCATTATGAATCGTAAAGTGCAACTGTGGGTAGACTGTCAATTAATTTCTATCTTAATCTCTCTTTTGAATAACAAAGCTGTATTAATAAGTTGTAACCATCTCTTTGCCAGATCTTACAAGTAAAATCTACTGTTAGTATAGAATTACCAAATTAGAGTAATAAATGACTGCAAATTATGAACTTCCAAGTCCCTGACCAAACGCAGTGATCCAGTGTCCCTCTTTCCTCTGCCTTTTACCATTCCCAGTCTTCTCCCTTGTTACACTGATGGGAACATGAACTTCACAGCAAGAGCTAAGCAAGTTCTTTATGGTCCTTCATTTGAACCACTTCAGCAAATCTCAAACGCAGAAAAAAATAAAATTAATTTATGGCAAATTATCAGGAAGACAGTAAGCTGGCAAACTGTAAAGACATCAACCCACTGCCATAATTCAACCTGCATGTGCTGACAAGCTGAATGATTAATGTACATTTTTTCAAATGGGAATGAATTTGCCCAAAATGGAAGAAGCCAGGCAGTAGTCATTGAAGGGAAAAGAAATAGGTTCTGAAAAGAATTCGAGATCACAGGGAATAATTAACAGAACACTGTATTATTGTTTATAAATACCTGATAGTTGTGGTGAGTAGTAAAGAAGAACAAGCCAGACTCTTCTCTGTGGTGAGGATAAGAGGCAATGGGCAAAACCTGAAACACAGGAAATTCCCCTTAAGAAAACACTTTACCATTGTGGATGTAATTAAACACTAGAACAGGTCACCTGGAGAGACTCTGGAGTATCCGTATCTGTGGAGACATTCAAAGCTGAACTGGGCTGAGTCCTGGGCACCAGCCCTTGCTGCAGCTGCTTTGAGCAGAGAACTTGGACTCGATAACCTCCAGAGGTCCCTGCCAACATCCACCTCTCTGTAGTTCTTCAGTACCTACACAGAGATCAGAAATACGAGAATTCTTTATGAAAATAGAAGGACCAGATACTCACCCATGTGACAAGATTCAAATAACTAGAAGCTGATAAGAAATGATTTTAGTAAACTGCAAAGTTTTGACCGTCTGACTTGCTGGAGCAATTTGCTAAGAACTATTGTGGACAGTCCATCAATACTAATTTTGAAATCAAATTAGACTTGATTCTAAATATGGTTTTGACTACATTCTTTTGGCCTCAGACAATTGAAGAGATGCAAAGTACATTTTTTGTCACCATGTGGGAAAATCCTACAGTGAGAATACTAGTGGATATGCTTCTTTAACTCCATAAATATGTCTTTAAAGAAATGAAAATACCTTTGAAAGAGAAAATACAGAACAAGCGAGCCCTGTATAGCCCTGTTTCTTACTGTGGTGCCCTGCAGAATTGGTCTTCACAGGGAAAAAGGATTGATGTATCTCCTAGGCTGTGGTTTTAAAAAATCTTTAAGAAGAAACCTTCTGAAGTACAACTGTAACCGTGATGCTAAACTTCGGTAATACCTGCAAATTCGTGTAGTCTTTCTGACTACAGAGGATGATCAGATGTCATGGGCACAGAACTGAAGCTTACAAAGATCTTTTGCATTTCAAGCTAGCTTGGAACACTAGCTTGTGCGAGTGGCACATTTTCTAGTTTACTCTGTCACTGGGACAGGAGCCAGTGCATGTAGTGTATTGTACATGAACAGAGTGCCTAAAGAGGCTCACTTCAGTTCAAATATTTTCTTGTAGATAGCACATCGATTAGGTCTGTGCAGCCTCTTTGTCCAGTTATGATGCACTGCAAGCATTGAGGTTACAGCACTGAGTTTGTGGCATGTCCTTCTTCCGCAAACAGCAGAATATCCTTCCCATCCCTCCCTTTGACTGGGCAGATTTCAGAAGTGGACATGGGGCAGCTTTTCAGCATATTCCAGTTAACAGAAAACAAAAAAAACATATCATACACACATAAAGCGGAATATAAAGATCATTCCTCGCTGTTCCAGTTGCATTGAGTCTCAGAGCCCCTCTTCCCCACCCCCAGACTCCCCAGCCCCCAAAGGTAACTGGAGAGGCTGCAGCAGCCCCGGCCAGACAGTACAGGAAGGGCACAACTCACTCTCTCACATGAGCAGACCTCTGAATACCCAGTGTGGGTAAATTAAATACCAACATTATTTGCTGGGGTTGGTGCTTTGTTTATGTGATTTACCCGCAGAATCCATTTTGTAAAAAAAGTGCAAACAAGCACTGCCATTTCTTTTTTTAAATCTGAATCTGATGACTGGCAGAGTCTGTACCAGCTTCCTGGGCTGCTGAACAGTGGGTTGGCTGCCCAACACAAAGTTAAAAGAGTATCTCTCAATCACTATAAAGGAATTGATGAATTTTTTTAATTTTCCTTCCTTCTACTTATGAGAAAGAGGGGAAGAGAGGGACAGGCAGAGGCAGAGGGAGAGGCAGAGGACCACAAACTTTACAAGTTTGTTGATTTCTGAAAATGCACTGGCATGATGCTTAGCAAGCAATGGAGAAAAAATTCTTACAATCTGTTAAAGATGAAACCATTCGTATTTTTTACTAATATAGCTGCATTCAAAGCCCAGGGGAGTCAAGCTTTTTTGATCGGCTTCCATATGTTTACTAACGTGCAGGTGTCTAAAAATATGTATTTACCAATCAGAGGTTGCCCAACTTTAATAGATCAGACAGAAAATGTAATGTCAGTTAAAATTTAACAGTCATCTTTTAGCTTGTGTGGCTGCAGACTTTGAAGCCATGGCCAAAATCAAGTAGGAGTTCTCTGTGGGACTCACCTGATTTGAGCATGGTTAGAGAGTAAACTTTGAAGGACTGCCAATACAAATGATCCTTCTTGATAATTGCCCTGAGCATGGTGAAATATCACTTGGATCCAATTCACTAAACAATTCTGCTCTCTTTAGAGCACCTTTCAAGTTAAAAAAACCCACAAAAACCAACAAAAGTCATCAATAAAAAAATTTTAGTAAAAAGTTTACCCTAATGACAAGTCTAGATTGTTCACCTAAAATGGGGATGGCCAAAGCCCTCTTTATGTTTTCCTAAATAAAGATATTTCCTCTAGGGTGATGCTAATTAATAACTGTCAAATTGGCTAATTTGGAGACTTTATGATGGGACCGAACAATCAAAAGCACAATCTTTTCTCATTTAGTCTGCATGTGCTCCAGAAATCAGTCTTCTAGACCTCTGCCTCAGCTCTCTTAGGATGAATTTGGAGCAATGAAGGTGGTTTGCAAAAAATAGTTACACTTACTTGCTGAAGCTGGGACATAAAGGCGCTGGTATTCTCATTCCCTCTTTTCCACCTGCCTTCACCAGTACAGTAGTACCATTTGTTGGGTATGCAATTTATGCTGAAAGTACCAAAGAACACAGATGTGGACAGCTACAACTATGCAACAGAGAATTTTAGTCCACACTGGGTTTTAAATGCCTTGTTTAGATAGTACTTTGACAAACGGGACCATGAACATACACTGTCCATACCTTTCTTTGAATCTGGGAAGGTGAGGGGAAACACTAGGTACATCTTTTTTGCCCATTTTTGGTCCATTTTGTGCCAATATACGGATTTCAGAAGGTTTAACCTGGAAGCTCAGTACAACCATTTCACTTCATTTGTGTCAGAATTTCCTAAACTCCTGAAGGCTGATCCTCCTGCTTCAGGAAAAGGAGCAAGGTCCTGGCACTACGCAGTTTTCCAGTGTGCTTCTGAAGCCACGCATGCTTCCTCCCCATCTCCACCCTGACCCACTTTGGATAACCCTGAGGCACGTCACCACTGTGTTGTGCTTTGTTTTTTCAAAAACGTCACCTCAGATTGTCTGTTCAGAAAATGAACCCCACTGACAGTTTCTCTTTAATGTCAGTATTTTAAGATGTTATTTATTGCCAGTGTGAATACCAGTATTCACCAGTATTCTCCCCATCTATACACCTTATGTATGAGACAGATCTCTCCTGCTATCCTATTAGCCAAGTATTATCGCATTTAAATCCAATTATCATTAATGCAAAATATGGTCAGCAGTGAAAGGTATTCTGTGTTTTGAGAGGCTGGAGATAATGATCACAGGTTCAACTATATGTTTGCCTGGGGGGAGGGGTTATTTTTTTTTTTTTATTTTTATTTTATAATTAGATTCTGACTTCCTTCCCAGGACTGAGAGGATGAATTCCTCTAGCTCAGGCACAGGGCTCCTAATCATCACCAAAGTGTTATAGAGATCTCTGAGGCCCAGAGATCTGACTCTGCTCTGTTTTGGAGATGCCATGAAGCAAAATTCCAGCAGAATGAAGAACCTCTGCTTTCAGAAAAACTTACAGTACCCACCAAAGTGTGTCAGCACATAACAGTGCTTCATTTCCATCTACCTGTTTCAGTAGCATGTGTAAACTTGGATATTGTGATATGACACTTAAACAACTCCTGTAGGCATGTGAAGAGATAGCAATAAAGCCATAAGCTTTTGTTGTGGCCTCTGCAGCAGAAAGAATAAATTACCTGTCTGGTTAGAGGAGAAATACAACTCCTGACAAAATTGTGTGCCATATATGAAGTACATTAAATGTTTCTGAATCGTGAGAACCTTCTTTTTCTTAACATATTTTAACATTCTCTCACTGATGTCTTCCAGAAACACAGTCCTGCTGCAACATAATAAGCCATTCCTTGGCTCTGTGCTTTTTGTATTTCAACACACTTTCCTGGATGCAGCTCTCAGCTGAAAGAAATGAGCTGTTTCTTCATTTAGCAAACAAAAATGTAAACACACTGCAGTTTAATGAACTAAAATCATGTCATGAACTAGAAGCCTTCCTTTCCTCTCCTGCCTCTACAAGCAATCTATTCAACTGGTCTTGAATCAAGTTTTTAAACTTCTTTAAAAGCAATATTGCTAAAATTGGAATCAAGTGGCTTTAATTCTATCTTCATACCTACTAGCTATTAAATATGGAAATACCTTGGGACTCATTAGCTGACAGGCAGTCCTGTTGTCATTTCAGTCCCCTAAGAATCTTCTAGTTTTTTTCAATCTAAGAAAAATAAAAGAAAAATCAAACAAAACCCAACAGATTTTGTATAGGAAAAATGTGTGCATGTTGCTTAAAACATTCATAATAAATGTAGGAAAATATATAAGCCTCACAGCTGATATATAAATTATTTAGCTAAAAGTCATGAGGTCAGTTGGACAGAGTTTTCCGGAAGGCTGGTACATGAACCAAATAGATGCACTTTCTGGATACAGAAAACATAAACTCGTCTGCAACCAAAGTGCTGCCTGGTGTTGCCTACAACTGTGTTCGCATGATGTAACTACACAGGTCTCATCCACCAACACTGGAACCAAAACAAACTCTGGGTAGTCATGCTACATTTCAATTACATTTAAATAATGAATATTTTTATCCCAGAGCTACACAGCTGTGATATGAACTCAGATACAGAGAGGATCCACATCACCACAGACACAAAACACAGACACCAAGAGTGACACTGCTCTCTCTTCCAAATGCAGCAGCCCCTCAACACAACACTGAGCTTTGAAGAGCATCAGAGTCAGCCTTCTCCTTTAGAAGCAGCTTCAGGATTTTGTTTCCCAAACATCCCGGATCCTGCCTGCCCTTTGTCGCTTTTGCCAGCATTGTTTCTGTTAAAACCTCTTTAGGGAATTTTGTGACTACAAAGAGGCAATTTAGTGGCATTAACGTTCCTGGCAGCGGTGCTGGGGCCACAGCAAATGGGATGACAAACAGTGCAAACCTGACCACACCTTACTGGCTGTTGAAGAGCAGGAAAGGCTGTTGCGGTAAGGAAGTGGTGGCAGACAGAAGGCAACTTGGTAAAAATTGAGCAACACTCTGGCATCCCAGCATCTTGCTTTGACCCAGGAATAACAAAAGCTGAGGCTGGCTGCAAGTTTGTGGTATGCTGACTCTAGCAGACTCAGGACAGTTTCCCATGAAGAAACAAAACAGTTGGTTTGTAGCAAAACCCTACTATCATATATAGAGACATAGGCTGCACTTTATTATGGTACAAACTAGAAGTCAGTAGCACAGAGATGTGTATTCCAGCTTCCAGACTTACCCTGCTAATGCAATGCTAATAGTCCATTTCTGGAGAAAACTTTCCTTGGGAATATGAACACCCTTCTGCTTAAATATGAAGATTAGGACAAATAATTATTCTATGTGTAAACAAAGGCTGGTGCTTATTTAAGAACACTCTTAAAAAAGATGAATATGGATTAGTCTTAGGGGAAAGTGATTAAGAACAACACAATTCCCACGAGGAAAATGGGGCTGCTTAATACTTCTCAGCATCACTCTTTATTAATGCCATCAGGTTTCAACAACTGACTAGAAGTTGTGGGTTTAGCACCTTTAAGCATAAAAGCGTCAGTGCCACACTATTTCAAGAAATTGCAAAGGATGCCCAGAAATACAAAGCTTCTTTCTTAGGCTGTGAAGTCAGAACTGGGAGTAGGCTAAGCTAGATGCAGAGAAACATGAAACAACCATATAAAGGCAAAGAAAGTCTGTTGTAATCACTGGCTGAGTTAAATCTGTATTTGTAAGAAGCATGTCAACTCAGCCAAGAGAAGCTGGCAGCTATGTGTGTGCAGCTAGTTTTCCAAAGGAAGGCTGGAGCAAAATGAGAGTGTTTATTCTGGCATCAAGGCACTCTCACCCCAGCTGAAATCTCAGTTATGTTTGTTCTGAGTTATCTTAATTCTACTCAGTGTATTATCATTCCTTTCAGATATATATACATTCTTGAAACAAATAATAATCTTCATCCAGAGGTCATGTTTTTGGGGGAGGTTAGTTCTGGTGAGGTCACTGACCAGTCAGCAAGCAGCAAGGCATCCACTATCTGGTGTCCCTCAGCATCCACAGCTTTTACTAAAACCCTGCATTGCTACCACTTTTTCACTTGGGGAAACTGAAGCCTAGGAAGATTTGTGATGTACTGTCGAGTCGATAATTACCAATCTTGTTGCAGCCTCATTTGAGAAAATTGACAACATACCATAATTTCCAGGTAAAGGCTATTTGCTTTCAAAACAGAGTTGTAAGGAAGCACACCAATGTTTGCAAAAGTAATGTCACACACAAACTATGCAGCTCAGGGAAGGGGTTGGCTGTATTAAACACAAAAGCAAAATAATCATTAATAATCACCTTATTAGAGAGTGGTCTGTGGCTGCCTCCATTTACGCAGGTGTTATCCGTAGGAGTTACCTGAGAGCTGCGATGAAATGGAAAGAGCATCACTGGAGCATTGGAAAAAGCTACGAAGAGTGAAGGGAATATCGCTGTGGCTGCAGTTGAATACCTGGAGAAGGGGCAGAGCTAAAGGGACCCCCATGCTCTCCTGAGGGTGTGGCTCTGTGGGGTCTGTGGGTGCTGGAGGTGACACCTGTGCGAGGAGCTGTGGGTCTGCTCACCACCTAAAGAGGAGCCGTGCAGCTCAGTGGGATGCTGCTGAGGCTGCCTAAACCTGGGCTAACATAGGTTGTGGTCATACCAGGCAGTTTGGTGCCCCCAGGCTCGACAGGGAGTGCTGCTGCACCTCCTGGCCAGCAGGATGGGATCGTGTGGAGCCACCAAGCCCTGCCCAGAGCCAGGCTCCTTGTCCACTGTGTCTTATTTGCTCCCATGCCCCGCAGGGCTGCACCTGGGTACCAGCTGCTGCCAGCTCCAGGTCACACAAAAGCCCTGACACAGAGCCAGGTGCTCTGCACAAAAGCCTGGTACAGATCTCTGCAGCTTTAGGCCAGTTCCTTCATCACAACCCCCCTCCATTTTCTGGCAAATCACTTGCACTCACTCCCCAAGGTGTATGACTGTGTGAAATGAAAAGAAGAACAGGAAAAGAAAAGTAAAAAGAAACCTAAAACCTGTAATTACTTTACACAAAAATCTCACAGAATAATAATAAAAAAAAATCAACCCAGAATGTTATATAGAAAAAGTCCCACAGAAAATACAATGAGAAGTCTACAGAATTTTGTCAAGAATTTTTACCTGGTGTTTTCATCTCCTGCTAGAGGGTTCTGCAGCAAGCCTGAAAAGTCCACGTATGAAGTATTACATTATCATTTGCACTTTATATAAACATTGACAGGGAAATAATTTCCTTCAGCAAAGCAGCAATTTCATATTTGAATGAGAGTTCATCTTTAACATTCATTATTGTGGTTCTAATTGAACAATTTTATAAAACATTCTTTTGCTACATTGTAAATGCACTTCAGTGAAGTACTGCAAGATGGGAAAGATGTATCTTTAGATGGTTGTCCATTAAACACACCTATAATGTAAACGAACATTGTCATCTAAGTTCCCACAAACATATTTATTTCTCATAGCATGAAATGAGTTAAATTCAGAGCTATATTTGCATCTTTATTCATAAAATGCCAGGTGTGATGAAAGTATTGGAGACATTAGTAACTAATGTTCAGTCCCAAAATACCAGTCAGCGAATATGACAGCATACTAGGCAGGAATTCAACAGCCTACTAGGTTGATATACCATGAACAGTGTCCAGTTGCTGGAGAGAAGGACTTTGGCATCTCAGTGATCCACAAGAAACTCATCTCCCAGGGAAGGCATACACAAAAAGTGTATCAGAGCCTGAGTTTAAAATATAATTTTGAAAATTGTATTATCCAGACTTATCATGCATGTATCAGCTTTGAATTTAATCTTGACATTAACTGACTTTTCCCCACAGATGTACCATGCCAAGAAGATGTATTTTCATTACTTTCCTATTTGATTTGTATAATACTAATCCTGAGGCAAGTTTGAAAAAGAACAGTGGTTAAATCCCCATCTGGTTTCTGCAGAAAGTTTGTGGATGTTGGAAAAGGGCTTAGGAAAGGATAATTTACCAACAGATACACAGCTTTCAGATCAGATTTTTCAAGATAACCAGACTTAGGGAAACAGGACAGGCCTTGCTAATGAAATCCTTTCATAGTTATTGCTGTATCCATGACCCTACAATTTGCATGAAATGGTGCCTCTTGTCATCGGCTGCTCAAGATGCTGACGCTTTACTTTCAGCAGTAAATTGGCACCAGAGGGATGAGCAGGCTCCTACAATGTGCTGTGGCTGACGTGGCAGATGAGCCATTTCCACTTGGTGGTTTGGTTTTTCAGGTTTTTTTGTGTGTGTGTTTTTTTTTTTTCTTTTCCTGGCATCTGAGAGATGAGTTGGTTTTTGTAACCTTCTGAATCCTGTGATCACTCGTGGTCTTACTGAACTGGTAACAATGCGGGACATGGGAATGCACAGCGAAAGAAAACGGTGTTTTACTTTGTCTGCCATTTCCCTCCTCATTTGTCTATTTATGCTCAGAAGTCTGACTGCTGCAGAAAGAAGTGCGTGAGCCCTGGGGAGCAGCTCAGCCAAATACACTTTGCTCATGGGAGGGTGAGAGGCAGTTGCTGTCAGAGACAAGGCCTAATGTAAACCTAAATACACAAAGCAAAAAATTTTAGGTAAAAAGAACATAAACTCTGGTTTCTTTTGCTTCATTCCCCATCTCTTTGCCTGCTGCTGTGCTAGCCTTTAAGAGAAGTGTCTGCAATGAGACATGACAGTAAGGATATTGGAAAGGTGCTTTAAGGGTAGCCTGAAATAGCATTTTCACTTGCCTGACGTATGCCTGTGATTGCCAAGTCACGCTAACACGCTACTCACTGAGCCTTGTTACTGAGAGGGCAGGCTGATTGCCTTGGAACAAGAGGTTGTTCCTTCAGCTGCAAATCCAGTCCAGCTCACAAATAGGCTTTGGCTCCATTCTGGAGCAGCAGTGGTGGGTCACCTCATTTGCTTCCCCTTCGGATAGGTACCAGAAGATTTGGAGGAGCACACACAAGGGAAATTATTTCCTTAAAATCAGCAATTTTTCACTTGAACGACAGTCCACCTTTAAAAAAGTTAAATTAAGTAAAGGTAAATTATTGTTCTAATTGAACAGTTTTACAAAACTGTAGGAGTGGGACTGAAGGCACAGCCTTCTGCTAGGAAAAAGATCTTGGTGATGGACCAGACCACCTGTGGGGCCAGAGGAGGCAGAGCCCATGAACCCAACTTTAGAGAGTGGGTGCCAGAGACACCAGGGTACTCTAAGCAGTCTGGTATCCATAATGCACAAATCCCAGCATTAAGTAGAAACTCTACTGTGTTTCAAGACGGCATCAATTGCACTTGTAAAATAGAGGTAATTAGGTGATGAATTGGTCTTAGATAAAGAAAACATTTAACAATTATTTAAAAATTTATAATGCAAGACTGGGTATGTTTCTGCAGATATAATATTTTCAGGGGCTTTTAAGCACAGATTTACTTTTTTTTTAATATCTTAACTGTCACCACTCTTTTGAGCATGCACTCTACCACATTAAAGTGAGGATTAAAGTGGAGATAAAGCCTTAGGGCAGATTCTTGCCCAGGATGAACTTGCACCTCTAGGATGGAGTATGGCTCTTCTTGTTTCAATAGCTGTCTTTCTGCTAACACTCTGAATCACAGCTTTTAATGCTGACAATATGCATTGACTCAAGCAATCTCCCCACAGGAACTCCATGTCAACCTATCAACAGCATTTCTTGCCTTGGACAGAGTCAAAGTTCTTCAACAAGTTCAGAGAACAACTGGAAAACATCTCATCTCCTATTAAAACAGGGGGGAAAAAAGCAACAGACCAAGTGATGAGCTATTTCAGAATAAATAAAAAGAAATTAGAGTAGAGAAGTAGTCTTTTCTTTAAATTATTTGAAGTATTTAAAAATTATGATTTTGATGACATTAAAGATGATGAATTATACAAGCCCATGTTGAGATACCAATACAAGCACGTACCTGCAGAAACTGCAAAGCTTAAAACCTTCTGGACTGTGGTTTACTTTATTCATTCAGGCTCATCGTTCAACACTTTAAACATTCAAAAGTGGCCAACAGTTTTGAAGAGAGCGTTCCTACGGAAGGCACTGCCTGTAGGTCAGAGCCTGGGTCTCTGTCTGCTGCATCCTCAGGGCAACTGCACAGAGCAGAGCGATGCAGAGTTAGGTAGGGAATGGTGAACTCACCTCAGGCACAAACTCATCTGGAGCCAGAGGAACTTTACTGGAATGTGATTAGGCCCAGTTAAGCCCAAACACAGAACTGGAGCAGCTAATTTATGGTACAATTCATTCTTACTGAATAGGATACATATAAAAAATGTTTAAATATACGCTGCATAAATACCCATGGGAAACATACAAAATTGCTCATGCTGTTTTCCTTTTTTCTCCATCGTATATTCAGAACCACAGTGTTCCTGCAGCTGATTATGGTCCCTCCCTCAGATTGCAGAGTTATAAGCCCATTTCATTCTATTTTCCTTGTCTTGACAAAAATCAGTTCATTAAAAAATGAGAGGTTACTTGAAAAATATGCATAATATTTGGTGCAGTAGTTCTTCTAGGCAGGGAGAAATACCTACAGGAATGCTATTTACCTGAAAACAAACACTTTCTCCGTTAGAACTGAAAGTATTTTTGTTTCAAGGGTGTTATAAGAACTAACTTAATATGGCAATTTAGGAATACACAGAAGGCATAACAGCTTTACATGGTTTTTGGCATGCTGTATGCATTGGATATAAACAGTTACAAAACATCCCTTGATAAAGGGGAAAAATATTAGAAAATAAAACATGCCTTTTCATTGGGCAAATTGCAATTCTATGCACAAAGGTATGATTTTCAGAAATAAGGGAAGAATTATGAAGTTGTTAAGTTTGGGGAACATATTTTGTAAACTAGTGAGTATATAAATAGTTGTCTTAAAGTCTTTGCCAATCAAGTTGTTAAACTGAAATTTCTACAGTCAAAACTTGAGCTCTATATTGACAGCATTTTTACAAGTTGGCAAGTATGGGATTCATCCAAAGCCTACAGAAATCAGTGAGCATTTTCATGAGCTTGAATAAGGACTTTAACAGGATATGCTTCATAATGCAAATGACACAGCATTCTCAACACCTCTTTCTGCAAAATTGCTTGAAGCTTTATAGTCAAAACGGATTATTTTCAGCTTAGAATTTTCCAGCATATTAAAAACTCAAAGTTTCATGGAGATCCCAGATGCATATTTTTCAACACAGTATTCTTCAAAACTGTCTATATTTCATTTATCTACATGAAAAAAACCCCAGCTAATGAGTAGAACAGAGAACCAGAAGTAAGGAAATCCATGTTGGGTTCAATCCTGTAAAAATCAATGTGATTTTGTGCAAAACAGTCTGTTCTTTGGTGATGGCAAGGGTTTCGAAGTGCCATAGGCATGCTCTCCTCCAGTACTTGCAGTGCAAAGATTTTTCTGCTAAGAAAATCTAAGATTTTTCTACTGAGAAAATCTACAAAAAAACAATTAAACTTTTTTCTTTGATTATCTACAACCCAGAAGAGAGTTTTCTAAAAGAAATAGACTACAAAACTTTCATAATTTCATTGCTATGGCTTCTGCAAATACCCACTAAAAATTAAATTTACAAATCTTTCCATATGTTATAGAAGTGAAAATTTTACCATGCCTTAAATCACACTTGTTCACACAAAATTACTATACAGTGTGGGACATGGACTGGAATATTAAAAAGTAACAGTAGGAATTGGTGATAAGGTCTCATTCACACAAGAAAATATTTGCAAATAAACCCCATAACTGATACCAAGCTCAATACCTGACCCAACACCAGTCCTCCCCAGAGGGAAGGCGGTTTCCCCAGAGAAAATAATCCTTTCAGTGCTTCAGAAGTCAGGCAAGGCCCTGCTTGAAGGTTTATGATGTTATATAAACAGCTAAATGCAGCCCAAAGAATGCAGCACTGATATTAAAACACGTAATTTTCTGAGTTTGATAGTAAAAAATAAGTTAGTGCTATGTAATAACTCAACAATTTGCCATGATGGCTTTCACAGTATTCTCTGTATTTTTGTCTAATAAGGTATTTCTGGCTTGTTATTTTTGCAGGTTGCTCAGGAAAATTGCATACTGAGAGATGAAGACGAATGGTACTTCAGTTGTTAGACTCACCACACTTCCCAGAATGATTTCCCAAACTCAGCCCCTTCTGTCCTGGTGTTACACCTGCCTTGTGAGTAGGAGGGAGGGTTTCATGCATGACTCCTGAGTATGATTAATATTTTGGTTTAGTCACCAAACCAAAAGATTTACAGAAAGCAAAGATTGATATAAAATCATAGAATGGCTTGGGTTGAAAATGATCTTCAAGATCATGTAGTTCCAAACTGTCTGCCATGGGTAGGCAAAAATTCCAGTAGACCAGGTTACTCATAGCCCCATTTAGCCCAGTCTTGGACACCTCCAGGGATGGGGACTCCACAAACTCTCTGAGCAATCTGTTCCAGTGTCTCTACACCTGCACAATAAGGGATTTCTCCTTAATAGCTAATCTAACCTCCCTTCCTTCAGCTTGAGGTCATTCCCTCCTTGTCTTGTCACTAAATACCCTTGTCAAAAGTCCCTCTCCAGCTCCTTTTCAGGTACTTGAAGGGGCTGTAGGTCTTCCTGGAGCCTTCTCTTCTCCAGGCTGAACAGCCCCAACTCTCTCAGCCTATCTTCATAGGAGAGATGCTCCAGACTTGAGATCAACTTCTTGTCTCTCCTTGGGGCTCATTACAAAGGTCTTTCTTGTGTTGGGGGCCTCAGACCTGGACACAGTACTCCAGGTGGGGTCTTACCAGTACTCCAGGTGGGATTTCAAGATAAATCAAGATAAAAGTGCAGTGCAGGCTATTTTATTTTCCTAAGATGAGGAAGTAGAAGGCTATGGTTTACACTGAATCAGAACTGAAGCTTTTATTCCACATGGAGATGTTTAACAAGAGCAATCACAGAAGTTAAAAGCTAGAGCTCATACAGCATGATGGTGGGAGAATTCAGTTCTCCCTGAGCGAGTCAGCATGCTCACTTGTAGTAGGAGAGGACCAGCCTCCCCCTGCCAGTTGCAAACAACACATTTAGGAACTCAAGGGTTACAGACAACACAAGTTCAAATCATGCCCTCAGAAGACTGGAATGCCAATTCTCCCCTTTGCTGGTAAATGCTCTGACTACCTGAGTGTTGAATGGAAAGGATGGAAAAGAATGACACCTTCCTCACTTTGTAAATCAAGTATTTCTCCCCACAAAGCTCATGAGACAAAATTAGCCATTAAATTTTATCCACAATTTTGGAACAAACAAAAACCTCCAGTAGGTTCTGAAGACACAAGGGATGATTACTATAGGTTGGAATAGCTGCAACTATGCAAACCCCTGTAGCTATATTTTATGGATGTTCTAGTTATCAAATATAATTTCTGAAGTGTATTGTATAAATATCTGTATTTATCTTGCTGCAAAAATCAGACGCTTTTGCTACAAAAGTAAGTCATTAATGAAACAGGAACTTTCACTACTGGCTAGATGTAATGCTAGCTCCTGACAGTCAAGAGCAGTTGCAAACTAGAACACTGCCCTAGAGTTACCTCTTGTTTTTTAATTCCCTTCAGTCAAAGCTATCCTGTGCTCTGCTTGCGGACAGTCTGGGAACCCCACCAATAAACCCGCCAAAACAAAACAAATCCAAAAACCCTGCCCTTTAATAAACAGAAATGAACAAACCGTTCTTTTTTATATGCAAGTTGCCAACGTGTGGTTCAGTATTTTCTGTGCTTCTCTTCACATCCCGCCTATGCTAAAAAAGTAGTGAGGGAGATGGGAAAGGCTCTTACCCAGTTTTACAAGATATGACAGACACATAATATCCAGCATGTACCATATGCTAAGATAATATGAGGCTATTTTATTAGGCTGCTTTGGACTAGTAATATTAAATAATTGTGATGAAGCTCTGATCCTGATAATAAATTTCCACATGCATTTTATATCACTACTCTTAGGTTTGATAAGCTATGTGAAAAATTCTTTGCTATTACTAGTAAAAAGCTCTAGGATGGTGTTTATTGCAGATGTTTTATCTTGTAATCTGCAATGATTAAGACAAAGGAATCAATTATATCAATGCTGAATATTTGCAAAATTGCCTTGATATAAAAAACTTAATAAAAGCACCAACCACCTGGCTGACAACGTGGTGGTAGTACCTGAGCCACCCAAACCACAAGAATCTCCTGCTTATTGGTTTTCTTCTTTGACCCTTGAGCTGAAAGGACATTGGGGTTCAAACTGAGTGAATTAATTGCAGAGACACCTACATGCATCTAATTAGGGAAGAATGCTAATTGCAGAAGTTTAGCACGTAAGGGTTTTGCTTTTATGACATTTTCAGGACAGCTCTATGACCACATACTAAAAAGCATGAACAAGGGAAAACTAAAAAAGGCAGATAGATTGTGGCATTTTTCCCCCATAATTATTTCCTTCAAAAGAAATTACTAATACTTCACCCACTAATTCCATCAATTTGGTAACAAACCTGTATTTCAAATTCATTTGCTCACCTCCACTTATCAATTTCTGGCAAAACCTATTTGAAAAAGATTGAGAAATCAAGAACGGAAGAGCACAGAGATACTCAGCAAGCTTCATTGGGATCCAGCCTTCACTGACTGACTGACACCAACAAGTGATAATGAATCCAGAGTGAAAAACTGAGAAGCATTTAAAGAGCTGAAATGAAGGACTGCAGCCAACTTGCTGCACTGCCAAGCCTCAGCTGCAGCCCCTGCACTAGCTCTGCTGTATTATTTGGGCAAACAAGGTCTCCCAGCAGCATTGCAATCAGGCTTGGTTAAACACAGATCCCTCTAGGCAGACTTGAGATAGATACTGCTAACACTTTAGCTTTCTACATATTGTCAAATAGGTTGGGATTTCAGATGGTCCGAGAAAAGGCTTGGCTTCTTTCTCATCTCATAAGTGGAGCTCTATTCTTCAATTTAAACCTGAATTCTGACAATCAAAGCACGTGAAACCCATCACTAGGTAAGCATTGACTATGACAAGATCAATAGGAAAAAAGCAAACATTCCCAAGGTAATTCAAATAAGCAAATAGCAACAAAAAGGAAGAGCAGATCGAGTTACAATGACTGATCTGAAGCTTGTAGTGTTATCCCCATGGGAATTTTTCTCCCATACAGGATATCTTCAATATGTAGCGTCTGTGTAGCTCCCCAGAAATGAGAGATGAAGCATAGCAATTCTCTCCACTTTCCCCTGCCACCACCTTGAACCACTGTTTTTAATCAGCTTTTTTTTTAAGAGACAGAGAGACACAAGTTGCACCTTAGATATACAAGTCACCATCCTTTTGCAGCAGCTTTGTCTATGTATTCTTTCTTAATACTAGAATCACTTTGATTTATGAAAATGTGCTGGAAAGAGGATTGACACTGCATGCAGCTAGAATAAGGACTGACAAGAGACCTAACCAAATAATTAATATGGGTAAGTGACAACTCAGTTCAAAAATGTCAAATTCCCCTAAGTTACTCTATGTATTGAGAAAATACAAAATAAAACCTGAGGTCTAGTGAAAGAAAAAAAAAAAGGGTAGGAAAATAAATGTCACAAATAGCCAAAGGGATGATTTTCTCATCTAGAGAAATTCAGAGTGAAAGCTTCCATTAATCATTCTACAATTACCTATCTATTATGAACGACAGTAGTTCCTGAACATGGTGAAAGGCAGCATAACCATAGAAAGAATGCAGATTGTTGCTGTAAGTAATGACAGGACAAATTAACCAAAGATTGGTTGTGCTGCATGAAAGTAGTAATTTCCTCTTCACAGTATACCTGCAAGTAAGAAAATGGTAACTGAATGCATGATTAAGCATAGCAGCCTTGTTTATGTAATATATAATTAATAAGCCCTATTAATAAAGCCAGCAACAAATAAACTGAGAAGAAATTCAAGGGCAAAAGATAAACTGGAAATACCTTTGCACCATAAAATAGAAAAGCCTTGATGCATCAGTTGGTACCCTGAAGACAGGGAAGAGAAACTCAGATCATTTTTCCTTTTGAATAATGATATGAAAAGTGATGCAAGCACTTACACCCTCAGATTCCCAGCTGCAGTGGACCCACTGCAAATGCTTACAAATGAAAAACACACACAACTACAACTAGCACACGGAGAAATCAAGTGAAGAGATAAAAAAGTTCCCACACTATTACTTTCACTTAAAAACTACTCCTATCACATCTTCCATGTTTTGGTTACATGCCTACAGTAGTTTACACAAAAAAACAGGCAATGAAGAATAGAAGACACAGCTCTCAGCACAGCTGAGTTGATGTTTGATTATAGGATGATGTTTAACTCTTAAAATCAAGTATAGGAAAATAAAGCAGTGTTCTAAACCAATTTCATTGAGATTTTTAGTTCTGTATCTGTGAAATCTTGCCCAACACTACAGATTGTTGAACAAATTGAGTTCACTTTTTGAAAGGAGTAATTAATGGGTATTAAGTATGTTAGTGTAAGAAATACAATTAAACCCTCCCCTGTAAGTATGTGAAACCATCACCAGTAGAAACTGGGCCAGCACGGGCTAGGAGATAATCAATAGGATGAAAGCAAACATTCCCCAGGTAATTCAAACACAGCCTGGTTGTAATACTCCAGCAGATTTCAGTTCCTATCTGGCAACTAACAAAGCAAAGTAAAAAATTATTAACTTGGAATCCTTTTCATATATTTACAGTAACTTCTAGTAGCACAAGCTACTGGAAAGAGAGGTTTTACCTTCCAGAATGTGCCATTTGGCATAACAGCTTAATGCATTTCAATCAATATGCAGAAATATGATAGTGAATAGATTCTGAATCCTAACACACAACTACTCAAACCAAAATGCAATGAGGTTGTTTATAAGCAACTGAAACAAATCTATGTTATTATCTAAAAGCTCCAATTTGAATGAATATGAGTGCTTTCAATGCTTGGGAAAGCTTTTCTTTCATGGTAAAAATTGCCAGAAAAGTTAGGATTCCAAAAGAATAGTGAGGTGGAACACTTTACTGATTTCAGGAAAATTAGACAATGCAGTAAGCACTATGCAGTGATGCGGCAAGAAAAATATTACAGTTTACTCAGATTTGAGCTTTATCTAAAATGGTGATTGAATTAAAGAAAAAAGTTTCATTTCTTAAACTCTCTAAGATATTAAACACTAGAAAAATTAAACCTCATTAGCTAAGGGAATAAAATTAGATTTCTGCAACTAAAAAGCAATTCTATTGAACTTCTCTAAAAGAAATATTTCTCTTCTGCTATTGTGCTTATCTCTATTTTACACAGGCTCCACTTATCTGCCATGATTAATGAACTTTTTATTAATAAACATTTAAGAATGAATATGATGCATTTAGTATCATAGAATGTGACTTGTCAGGGATGTTTTACAATCTGAGGAGGACACTTCTCCATCTTGGAATCCAGAAAGATTTGTGAAAAATCTCTCCGTAAAGTAGATGAGTGAGATGACAAAGTTAAGTGCCTTCTTCGCTCAATATGGCATATGTTACTGGCTCATCTACCCATTCCTTCCTACTAATCAAGGGCAACTATTAAAACCCACAAGCAGTATATATGCTGGCACCACAGTCCTTGGAAACCAGGTGTGTGAGGTTACACAAATTCACTAGAAGACAACCAAAACCAAGACCCACACGTTTTGAGTTTAAACCACAATGTTTTCAAAATGATTGTGTTTTGGCTACTTTATATCCAGCTGGATTGATTTTCCAGAGAACAAAATGCAATTCTTGCCTTGCACAGTATTGCTACTGACACAAACCAAGTAGCAAAAAGAAATTGATATTCTAGGTCTCTGCTAGAGCAGAAACTGAATGTACGTCGAGTAAACTCACCCATTGACAGGATGATTTGAGTAACATATATACAGTTACAAATAGTTTTGTTTTGGTAATGCCTGCAGAGCCCAGTGGAGGCTGGATTGTTATTATCCACAGTATGGTAGCTGCCAGAGATTCTGGTGTAAAGATAACTAAGAACTCTGTGAGAACAGATGAATCTCTCCTGGTTAATATGAAATCACGTTACAGAGTTAAAGCACCAAATAAGCAAGAAGCCCATAAATTAAACCTGAACATCATATATCTACAGAATCTAGGACAACTCTCATGGGAAGAAAATATCGCATCAAAGAGTAAAAGTCTATTCATCCCTCAGTACTAGTATCAAATCATTAAATTGATGTCAAATATGGTAAATGAAGCCTTGCTGTGGTAGAACACAAAACTCTGAAACACACAATATATTTGATACATTGATACATCCTGTTCTTATGCATATAGGTATTATGTAATTCTAGTACTGCAGAAGAGACTAGAACTGAAGTGCTGCCCAACCTATGTGAACTTGTCCCACTCTCCCAGAGTTTAGTGAGCAACTACTTCACCAGATTATCAGGCAAAATGTCTCCATCTCCCTTGTCCTCAGAGTTTTTTCCTAGATGTAGCTTGTATAATAAATTATTTTTGTAACAAATATCCATTCTACAGTTATGAATCCATTAATTATATCAAAACATAATAACTGTTGCCATACCTGCTGTATTTTACTTAAAGCCATTAGGCTTTAAAAAATTCAATAAGAATTTAATTAACAATTTGAAAAGTGCAGATCACTGAGGGGCCATTTTTGCTCATTAATTTAACAACAAAACCTACCTGACTATTAATTAGAACATTTCTAACACAAGTGAAACAGCTGTGGCAGCCCAGGCTGTCCCGTTATTATTTTCTTATACACTATGAATATTTAAAAGTCCAAGGAACTTCAACAACACATACAGCGGCAGAAGCCCTGAAGAAAAAAAAAAAAATTACAAGTAGTCTGAAAACTTACTTGACCCAAACAAACAAATGTATTGGAAGAGAACTAGGTGCTCCAGAATAAAAAACACATGATCATCTGACAGGACATTAAAACAGAGGATTTAAGGAGCCTTTAAGATACCCCAAGGAGAGATTCTGAAAGAATATTAAATACCACATCTATGAAGAATAACAGTGGATATAGCATTAGCTTTTGGAGCAAGTCAACCAGTACCAACACCAACTACAGAGAAGGGACCTCACCACTTTTGGCCAAAAAATCAAAAGGAAATACTGCATTTCAATTTTAAGTACCAGCCATCTGATCCCTAGTTGGAACAGGACAAGGCAAGCTAGGTTTTCTAACCTCTTTCCAAACATCAGTTTTGATTATTACTGATCTCTGAACAGTCAATAACCTCAATCTCCTCTCTTTGAGGCTTTGGCAGAGTCTCTCATTGGTCCCAATAACACACTAGGGAACTCCTTCATGGAAAGAGAAGACATTTTCAAAACCCAGCACTAGACCAAAGCAGCTGCTTCCCCTTTCTCCATATCTGTTTGCTTAAAGGCAATTTGTATTTGCTGATTTTGCAAATCTGAAATAATTTGTTATATACAAGATATAAGCTTTTTCTTTATCATGTGCACTTACAATATCTACTGTTAGTTAATAGGAAAGTCTGACCTGTAATTAAATGGTTTCAGTCTTCATCTTTGCTGCCATCTGTAGGTAACTTGAATGGTACAAAGAAGACAAGAAGCAATTTTGGATCTGGTCAGGTAACAGTCCTGTGATCAGGGCCTGTGTCCATGAGAAAGCATAACGTTCTTGTTACCTGTCCCTCCTGATTTTAATGATAAAATTAGACAGAAAAAGATAAAACATACAACAGCTTGTGGCTTTGTCTCTCCTTGCACTTCAAAGTAATCTTGCAACTGAGGTAGTAAAACAAAAAAAAAAAAAAAAAGGAAATTTAAGTTAGAACCACAGAACCATAGAACAGTTTGGGTTGGAAGGGACCTTAAAGATCATCTAGTTCCAACCCCCCTGCCATGGTCAGGAATGCCATTCACTAGATCAGGTTCCTCAGGGCCCCATCCAGCCTGGCCTTGAGCAATTCCAGGGATGGAGCATCCACAATTTCTCTGGACAAACTGTTCCAGAGCTTCACTGCCCTCTGAGTAAAGAATTTCTTCCTAACATCTAGTCTGAACATGCCCTCTTTCAATTTGAAACCGTTTCCCCTTGTCCTGTCACTATCAGCCTGTACAAAACATCCCTCTCCCTCCTTTTTCTAAGCCCCTTTAAGGTACCAGCAGGACGTAATGAGGTGTCCCCAAAGGCTTCTCCTCTCCACCTGAAACAACTGCAGTTGTTGGGTCCATGTTCAGGATCCATGCTATTTTACAGCATTATTACACTGCGGTATGCACCAGAACACCTGTAATTTGGATTTTAAATATGAAATATAATTTTTGGTGAATGTCTGGTAATTGAAACTTTCTTTTCAGTAATCCATGCAATGTTTTAGCAAAACTGTTACTGTAAAGAAAAATTTCCAAAAGAAAAATAAACCAAAATCAGAGAGTTTGATCATAATTTTAAATCCATTATGATCAATTTCGGCAATCTGAAATTAAACAAGTGAGGCCAGAAAATGAAATATTTGATTTAATGACTGCACACTTTTCATACATAAAAATAGATACTTGGTAATGAACAAGTTTATACAAACCAGATTTCTTTTATATGGTACAAAACAACGATGGAGATAAAAAAAGATTTGTTGGATTACAGGGCAAGACAAAGTAACAACAAAACATCATCAAAGAAAAGTTTTAAAATTAACAGAGGCTTATTTAATAAATACAGTGCAATGCTTTCATTTAACAAATACAAAATTTACTATTTAATTTATCAACGTCAGGAAATATATAAAATGTCTTTGACTGACAATCTCATTTAAAAACTGATGCAAATACAATAGCCTTTTTAGAATTCTGAGGTAATATTACATATTAAATCAAAAAAGCTGCAATAAATAAAACTAAACTGAAGGCAAAGTGCAATTCAGTGAAAATGAGAAGATAAAGCTTTAATTTTAACAATAATAGACAAATAGTTATTAAAAGTGGGCTTAAGCCATAAAAAAAATATTTTTGCTATTTTACCATGTTTTCAGATAAACTGTATAGCTATTTATTCATAAGTCAACCTTCCAGGAATCCAATTCTACAGAAAGGGGAAAGGGGGGAGGTGTTTCTTCCCAGATTTCTCAACTATATCCCTATTCGGCTATTAGAAATTTAACATTGCTTGAAGCAATCTAGTTCATTCAGTGCAACGGTGAAAGTTTCATTGTTTCTTAACATATGAAGTCCTGTAAGTTAAAATTTATTTCAAAATCTCCATTTGGGAGAAACAATGCCAACTGCAGAGCTGCTTTCAACACTCTCTTGCTAACCTAGTTTGATTCCAGGCTAAAGTCAATGGAAATTTTACTACTGCTTTCAGGGACAGTAAAATGAATATAATGTCAAATATTATAAAATACTCTAATATTTATCTCTGCCTTAATAAAACAGTAAAATCATCAGTAAGTTATCAAGGAGATAGAATAAAATAAAATTTACACTTTGCTATTGAAGAATATCCACAACAGCTTTGAAACTATGAATTAGATTCATTTGTTCATAATTTGTAAATCTGTTGATTTTATGTAAATAAATAATACAGAGAGAGAAAAGAAGACTAATAAAATATTTGAGCACAGACACTACAAGATATTTAATCATCCATGCCCCAGCAGAAGTCAACGGGGAAAGCTAACAAATTAGATGCCAAAGTGTCTCAAATGATCTGGGCCTCATTCAGCTGAAAAAAAAATAAAATCTATAGAACACACAGTAGCTACTCATATATAAAAATACTATACTGAATGTTGATAAATTCTTTCCATGTAATGAATAAAATGCAGACTTACAATTACATCATTATTTTAGAACCATTTATTTCCCAGCTCTTAATTTACTAACTCAGAGCAGACATACCAATTATTCTTTTCATGTAGTTTGTGCAGTGAAAAACACAAAACATTGTCTTTAAATGCTGGTCTTCGAGTTACTGGAAGCTTCAACATTCTTCTGAAATGTTATTGTATTCACTTTTGTCACAGCTTACTTAAGACTTTCAACAAAGTTGCTGAAAAAAATGACAGCATTATACACTACATTAGTTTGCCATGAACTGTGGATTTAATTTTCTTCCTAAAGCACTTCACCATATGTGGAATTTATTTTAAATATCCAGTTTTGTTTACTATAATGCTACAGTAGATTGGGTTATTTTGCTGTTAAGAATGAACATACAAGTTCCTTAATACCTGTAGCTTGAACATGAATCCCCTCAAGCTGAAAAAATACCTTTTAACACTCTTGTACGTCAAGTGTAAAAGCTGAATATAGAACATCTAAAACCTCTTATTCATAAAAAATAATTTTATAGCAGTAAATGGCACTATCAAAACCCTATTTCTTCACAGGCAGTTATTTACACACTCCTTAGACAGCTGGTTTCACTAAGAATGAAAACCAGAATAATAAAACTACATACATTTTATAAAGACTAAAATTCCTATTTGCCTTTATGAAAAAAATGGCTACATGCTGATGTTGTGGGTTTTTCTATTATCAATGTTAATTGAAAACATTCTTCCACTGGGATTAACTAATAAAGAAATATTCTGTGTATTACCTCCCAGTGGGATACCTTGATGTAAAGGAATTATGATTAACAATAAAGTGCTATGAAGAAAAAATTAAAACATAGAAATTGTCTTAGCTGGGTTTCGTTTATCAAAGAGATGACCTTTTGTACAAAGAAAGCTACTTTCTGTAACAAAGCAAGCAGTAAATGTATTGCCATTCAGGAAAAAACATACACTTCGTTTTTAATAAAAAAGATAATCTAAGTGAGATAAAACTGGCACAGTATCAAGAGACATAACAATGAAAAGCTTAAAGGCACAATAAGAAGAGTGAATGCTACATAAAAATGCTGTTCTTTGAGTATTTAATTTTATTCTAGACCAAACCCCTCTGCATTTGAAATTCCAATGATCAGCTTTTGCTTCAGTTCCTTCTTGTTCTTGTAAGGAGGGAGACAAAGCTGGTTGAAGCAGGTATGGGCCACAGGTAACCTAAAGTAATTTAAAAAATACCCAACAAAACACATTTAATAATAATGCAATAGAAGTGGAACACTGCCAAATGCCGACACATTTTCAGTTAGACATTACTTAAATAAGAAACACTGTAAAAGGAACATTTATGCTAATGTTGTTGGTCCAAGTTCTGCTGAATGCAAATAACACTACTGTTGCTCATAAGCATCTCAGGTGAATCTGTTTGCCTGCAGCTCCCAATCTTTATTTTTTTGTTAAGTTGGAAACATCTCCTTCCAGCTTTTGGAAACTCCAGGTACCACATGACTTCTCTAAACACAAAGCATGGATATGCAACACGAAGGAAGGTGGGCCCTGCAGTAGGTACAGACAAACTTTGATGAATCACAGTCATGTGAGGACACAGAAGTCAAGGTCAGCCTGGTAAAATACACCCTTACAGACATCCCTCAGTGCAGAGCTCCAAGGAGAGGACTGAAATGCTGGACACCTCCAGTTGCAAGTTTCTTCTGAGAGTTTGAATACATGTATTGCAGACACTGCTAAGGAATGCCTGACTGAAACACTGGAAAACCTGCTTCTCACTAGAATAGATTAGTTTGATGAGCCACAGATAATAAGAAGCCACAGGATCTTCTTGCCCTTTAAATTCTCAAGCACCATGCAGGACAACACTGAGGATATAGACTTGTCCTACAACTGATTATTTGAGGGGAGAGAGGAGAAACACAATGAGCTGAAGCTCAACCTGACACTTGGAAAATGCACTGAAAAATTTCTAAAACTCTGACACTTAAAAGTTAAATTTTAGTATGTAACTCAAAAGCTCTCTAGGTCTCCTTTCATTTAAACTCCCAGTCTTTTGAAGGGCAGCAGCCTGGCCTTTGATCATTGGCAAATGTTCTGGAAAAGGGGTGGAACCGCCCAGACCTGGAAACTCAAGGTACTTTCTCCTTCCTGCCCTTTAAATACCAGCAAAGATCTTTAATTAGACTGGAGTCTCATGCTTCAGAATTTGGAAAGCTGAGAAACTTTTATTAATTTGACAATTTTTATTGCTATTATATTCTTTGATCCTATTGTGTGAGCAACATATCTACATTCATCCCTGTGCAGGCAGTCTGACAGAGGCAATTATCTTGCAAAACAGACCTACATCAGTTTAAAATGAACACTATTTCAAACCCCATTTTCTCCTTTCTAAGAAAAGGAACAATTTACAGAAAGAACATAAACAGAGATTTAATGTTGACTGATTTTTCTTCATTTTACATTAGATTCTCATGCTTCTTTAATGTTATTGGAACCAGTTATTAGCTCACTGAAAAAAGCATTAGAAATACCCCAGTAAGGAGATAAACTGAATTTAAAAACAAAAACAAAGTTTATTTTGTTTATGCATTTAGTTCAGCTCTCCACAGAAAACCCAACAAAATTTTACTTTGAAAATAAAATTCCATTTAAGTATTTTGATTACTCTAAATGTTTGAAAAATCTAGGTAAAGTCAGTAATTACTGCTTATCAGTGAGTTTCAGAGCAGTAAGTTTTTCTATATAGCTTATCAAATTATTCAAACTGACTTTCTCCAGTCTTGAGAAGGAGAATACTAGCTGAAAAGCAGGTGGAATGTTTCAAGTCAATTCAATACAAAATAAAACACTACAAGAAACATAAGAACTTGGCATGAACAATTGAATTCTCACAACGAAATTGCAAGACTGCTTTGTTCCTATATCTTCTGGGCAATTTTTGTACCAGCCATAGACCAGAGCCCCTAAAGGAATGCTGCATTTTTGCAGCCATACATGTTAGAATTCTTACTTAGACCGTCAAGAGAGAATCAAAGCATTTTCTGCAGCTGCAGAGGCTGCTATAAATAATGCCATCAAACTCAGAAAAAAATTATGGTGATTCAAGGTTTATTTTCATTATTTCAGCTGTCACGTAAGAATGATTAAATGAATAATTTATTTGAATTGAAAACATGTAAGGGAACTTTATAAATAATTACTGGCCTGAAATGTAAACACTGCCTGGAGAAACAATTTTATAATAGTCACCTGCAAAATTTATGCAATCAATAAATGGGTATAACATTTTGAAGACAAACTAAAGGAGTCCAAGCAGTTCTTCCTTGTACATTTGCTTATTCTTCTTTAAAAAGACATTAAAAAGCAATAAAGGCTATTGGGAAACAATTAAGCAAAAAAAACTTAAAACCCCAAAACACTACTTACCAATTTGTAGATGTTTCACTCTTTGAAATCTTGAAATTCAAATCAGCCATTCCTCCCACAGGTACTCTATCACTTCCTGTAGCAAAATGTAGCAGCTTCTTTTGAAGGTCAAGAGAAAATCCAAGTACTACATCCCAAAAGTATCTATGTTCAGGGCAGAGAGAGAAGAAAATGCTGCAAGATGAAATATCATGACAAAAGAGTATGAAGATAATAATACAACCACTAGTAATACACAATTAATGCCACTTACTAAGAATTTCATTAATGTAATATATAGGACATGAGTAGTATCCCAATATACACGGTTACATTCCTAAGGAATTGGTAAGTACAATGTTTTAGTAATTTTGGAGTGATGACTTGTTAAATGATACCCCAATCCACATTCCTATGAAAATATAAATGCCTTCTACTCACTAATATAAATGTCCTTAGTATCAAATAGAATTAAAAAAAAGACTATTTTTAGAAGACTGGATAATAAAAATAAAGACTCAGATGAAGGGTGAAGGATATGTATGAAGGATTTGAAGCTATTCTTCTCAAACTATCTCCACTTCCATCTGGTCATAACTTTTTAAGGATATTCAGCAACATATACCATTAAGGATCCAGCTCTTCCTACTCAGGATAATTTAATAAGGGTCCTCGCTTATTTGGAAATAGGTTTCTATTCAATCATTCTCAGATTACCCTTAAAAAGACTATTGGCAAAAAAAGTTAACATTTTTTGATGTTTTCTAACTCAGTAACTAGAATAAAACCCCCAAGCCTACCGTATAGTAAGATCAGTTTTCTGGTAGCCCTCATATTGGGTGCTCCGCTGTAAAGCAGACATGTCCAGTTCAGGGCTGCCACAAACAAGAATTTCCACCTCTTCTGGACGAAGCAGCTTCCATTAACCAAGGATACAATATTTATTTAAAAAAAAAAAAAAAAATATAAATGATGCTACTATATTAAATTTTTATTTTGTCATTGCAGAAAAATTAATGGAATGTGATTCAATATAAGTCTCTAACTTGCATATATACTAATTATAGAAAAAATAATCCCTCAAGCCTTTGAAGAATCTCTTACTACTGTACATAGGAAAAAGCAAATTACAGGATAACACAATATTCTAGTGTATTTCTTTTGTACCTCACCTCTTCTTCATTCTTACCTTTATGACATTGATTTGCCAGCCATCTGATTAGATTACAAATGGGTCAGGAAGAAAATTAAGCTGGTATGCATGGAGCTCTGAGGAAGGGAGTTGATGTCAGTTTTGGTTACAACTCCATTTAACTTACACAGACAAGTCCTAGTGCAGGCACCTGAGCAGCAGTGGCTGACATAACTTGGCTCTTAGTTGTATGTGCTGCTGTGCAAAGCCTACTTATTCACTTACTACAACATTGTAATATTATATGGAAGTATGTCACATCATTTCAATGGGTTCTTGTTCTCCTCCCAAAACCTTCGCTGCAGTTATTTGCATCATGCCTTGATGCCTTCTACTTATGTTGGAATAATCGAGTCTATTGATTAATCAAGGTTCTTCACAGATCTTAAAATCATCCAGGACAATTTGTTTAATTTAGACAAGACGTTGAATACTTGAAACAGAAGTAAAGACTTATGTTTCACTTTATTCTTACCAGTAATGCATATGAAGCACAGACACTATGAAATCCATAATAAAAAGCTGCGAATTGTTTGTAGATGGATTTGTTGAGAAGAAAATCAACATAGAGCTGCACATACTCTAAAAAAGAAAATAATTTTTTTACATTATAATAATTTTAATCAATCACTTTTTTTTTGTTCTCCCAAATCGTACTGAATTATGAAAAATTAATGCATTTCATTTTAGATACGATTAAATTGGTAGGCATACCAGAAAGGACTACAGTAATTTAATTTTCACACTGCTAACAAAAACCTGGGCTTATAGGAATGAAAAAAACCTTAAATCTGCCAAATATGTGTAGTTCATATATACTGAGGTACCTTTCCTATTCTGATTTGTGACTGGAATTTTATCTCCATTTGGCTTTAAGCTGTAAGATTTTATAACACCAAATTCTTCCTGAAAAACCTAGAGAAAAAAGAGGATTCAAGATCAGTACTGGAAAATACATTAATATCCTCACAAATATCAAAGCTTGTATTTATTCTGTCATGTCTCTCTCTCTAGCACATGCTGTAATTCTGAGGGTATGGGGTTTTTAAAAGTTAAATGGTACAATTTTCAACAAATCGCTCAAGAAATCGGTATTCAAAGTAGAAAAATGGAGCCTATTACAGAGCAGCATGTCAAACTGACCTGCACACTCTGGAGTCACAGGGCTTTTCATAAAAAAAGAACAATTTAGGAATAGCAAATACAATTAAGAAGCTATTTGTTCTGTTGTAGCTTGCCTAGGAACTAAAAAGTACCAACTTGAAATTTTATTAACTAGTATATGTTCTAAAGCAATAAATAAATGGAAAAGACTTTTTTGACTAAAGCAGCAGTTAAGACATAAAGGTCAGGCAAAACTCTCATAACTTGAACAAGCTGTTGCTGAGGTGAGATTTCCTGGACAGTGTATAAACTACGTAACCAAGGAAGCTCTGACTAGCTTCTGGGTTAGACAGAAAAGGGATTGTCTTGCAGCCAGATGAATTCTGCAAGCCAGGGCACTGATTGCAAGGTGATGGTGTCAGAGATAGCAAAGAGCTGGAAATGTCCCAGCAGCTGGCTATGTGACCCTGGCAGTCAGCACTCGGATGCACCTGCACTGTCAGGGAACAACAGCCTAAAGCCTCATCACTGAGCCAGTCTCTGTAGAGGCCCCAGGACAGGCTTGGCCTTGAAGCCTGTGCAGTTATATTCCAATCAGTCAGCAATCACACCATAGAAGGCCACTCCATTGCCATGTTAACATTGGTAAAAATGGCTGAATGAGTTCGAGAATCCCGTAATGACCTGAAAGGTTGAGTAAAAATCCTCTTCAACATTGCCTTCATAGGAAAGAAGTTCGCTTAGTCCATGGGCCAATTCCTACAATATGAGTAAAAACTCTTTAGTAAATTACAAAACTAAGTGATTTGATGCACTTTGCAAGGATGTGTCAAAAGCTTTACTTTACACAGAAAGTATCTTGGAAAAAGCTGTATGTTTAAAATGCATGCACGAAGAAAAACTTACTGCTTAATTATTATGTGTATTTTTATTTCAGTCTAACTGTTTTCAAACAATTTACAAATCAAGAATTAAATATAAATAAAACAGGTTTTAAATCAGTAATTCAGCTTCTTTATAAAAGGTAATACTTACAGGCATGATCTGAAACAGGTCATCTAATGTGACATCACAGATGCCTACAATCGTGTTATGATCACAAGGAACAATGGGAGGACTCAATAATTTCTTGTAACAGCAAGGTGGGAAACGAATATCCAGGGTGATGCTATTATATACAGCAAGTCCCATAAGCTATATATGTCGAACATGTTAAGGGCAAACTTGACATAGCCTTATTATAGTTAGTATTCTAGTAACGTAGAACAAATATTCTAAGATTTTATTCAGAATACTCTAATTCGTGCTCAGCAAACAGAAGGAATGGAAAATATTTAATTTTTTCTGGACTGACAGTTTTAAATGCAGTTTTGCATTACAATTAAGTAGAGGTTAAAAGGGTCAAATTATGTACATTGACCAAACACTTGAGAATCTTCTTCATAATGTTCTATACAAGCATTTCTATAATAAATTGTTCCAAAGTATTGTTATGAAAAAAAAAGAGAACTGTATAAAAAACATATTCAATCCAAAAGTTCTAGCGAGAGTTCAATACAGCAATATTTCTTTTAAATAAATCTAAAAGCATAAAGGCAAACCTGCACTGGCAAAGTGCAAAAAGCCACATACTGATCACCAGGGACTTAAATGAAGCACTAATGCATACAGGTGCATTGATAGTTATTGATTGAAACCCAGATGTTTAAGTACATAAAAATTAAGCCTTATACACAAAAAAAAGTTGCAAGTTTAAATTTGGATTCTAGTATTTTCTGACTATAAAATGTACCATGTACCCACACATCACCATTTTCTTCCTATTTTTAGTTCACTTGCTTGAATGACATTCAAAACAATTCATTTAAAGTGGAGCACAGCTGTATATACAACCCCTGAAGGAACTTTAGTCAGTGTCTTATTTCAGCCCCGTGCCTGCTCACTGGATGGCTCATCGTTCAGCACCGTCTAGACGATGTAAAAGGATACAGCTCCAACCAGTCGGAATTCAGAATAGTTATCGCATTTAAAGCTGCTGAACCAATGGCAGTGTGAGTCCTTGTGGTAGGTGAACATGCCTGCAGAACAGCAACGTGGCCTTTACAAAGCCTAAGCTTCAATAACGACTCGTAGAAAGCCTCACCTTTGTCACACATGCACCCTTAGAAGTGCTCCCCGGAGTGCCTGTATCTCCATGCTTGTTCTCAGCCCCCTCTTCCCACCCATGGCAGGAGCCTTGGGAAGGACCACTAAGGGCAGTGCCAGTCCTGAAGCAGGTTCAAGCCCACCAGCCCTGTTTGGTGCTGGTGCAGTATGTTCTTCAGGGCCCCTAGCTGTGGATATTTTGCACTGCCTCTGTACAATTTGTTTCTTCACTGCACTTCAGCATCTCTACAGCCAGAAACATTAACTGTCTAACTAAATTTTTTCTTACTGCAATGTAAACCCATTTATTTCTTCCTTTCTTCCTAGGTCAGTAGCAGATACAATCTCTAAAAATGCTGGCATGAGTCCCATGATACAAGTACCATAAGCTTTACTGTCTTAGAATAGAAATCTGTAAAAGGTTTATGTTATACACACACGCTAGCAGCAAAGGGGTATGTTTTGTATTTTCTGTCAAAAAATTTTATCAGAGAAGTTAAAAAAGCCACTCATGGGTCTAAATGACAAGATAGATCCTACTGAAATCATGAGTATAGACTAGTTTGACTGCTATTTGCATCAGATATGGAACATTCTGTTTTAAAGAGTGACAGAACAAAATCCTACATAATGAAAGTAGATAACAGCTTTAAAATGCCTATGAAGTATTGCTCAGAGAAGCAAGACATACTCTAGATAAGCATGCACTAACAGTGAAATTGATTTCAGCAATGCTGAAGTAAACTGGATGAAACATCATGACTGGTTTTCATTTGTTGGTATTAAATGGGCCAACAGCTTATTATTGTTTCCACAGTACAAACCAAAGCACTGAGTAGTTCTAAGGACATCTTGCATGTAATAGCTCTCTGCATCTGTGTTTGAAGATAAAGTTAGTGAAAAACAATATTTAAATGAAAAAAATCTAAGTACTTCTGATTTTAAAAAAGAATGAAAATCCAACAGGTTTCAGGGACATCCAGTTCTTAGGATAAATTATAGGAAAAAACATCTGCATTTGTGTTTTTCTTCCCTACTCTCTTGAACAATTTATGTTTTGTATGTTAGCTCAAAAAGGTGCTCATCACAAAAGGTTTAGACGGTGCCTTCACCAGAAGCAACAGAACAGTTGCATGTAAGGCAGAGTAAGGTTCACATGCTAAAAGATGGCAGGAATGCAGGAACAGAATAGGTTTCAATACCAGTTATTAACTGTCCACAGTAAGATGAACACAGCATTGGAAAACACATAGGAGAGCAGACTGCTGAGCTAATTATGAGTTCTGAAGTTCCAGGAGTTAAATCTGTGGGATTAGTTAACCTGGAAAGAGTAAGAACAGGGATGTTTTCCCTTCCAAGCTTCTGACACACCTTATTTGTAAGATAAACATTAAAGACAGCAGAGGAAACAGTCCCTTTCCAAGGGACATTAATATTCCTGAACTCCTCCCACACTTGGCTGATAGTCGTAACAACGAAAGAATTTACACTTTAAAGGAAGGAAGCCTGCCAGAGATGGTGAAAAAATAAACTACTCTGAATGTTTCCAAACTTCTCATATACCAAGCTTTGCTGACAACATTTTTCCTAACAGAACTGTCAAACTTACAGAACACTTTTTTCCAGATAAATTGTTTCCTATTAAGGCTGTTATTATCAATGTCATGTCTCCACACAGACCCCTTTTTATAGAAAAAGGGCTACAGGCAAACAAAAATCTCAGCAGGTTTGAGGACATATTTATGACTTAAAAGTCTTTACCTTTAGAAGGAGTCCTAAAACAACAAAGACCCACATTTAAGGGACATGAACACTTCCAGGCAAAGACAGACAAGCTCTTGCATTCTACCACTGACTAACAGGTGTTATGCTCAAGTCCCTGGAAATCAATGTTTCTAATTTAAAAGCCAGCCTGGAAACAATTTAACCCACTAAACCATCAGTTATGTATCCATACCCAGTTTAGGAACGCTGACTCATTTGAGAAATTATTAGATGAGGAAATAAAATCCACCTAGATTCATCTACAGCAATATAAAGAAGTAGATTGAACTGCTTGTCTATGACTGCTTATTCATAGCCTACAATCTCCTGTTTGCTCAAAAAGTCTTCATTTATTTTTTTCCTTTGGGCACGCAAATATCATTACAGACTCACAGGTCCTGGTAACAGCAGAGGCAGTGATTTCATTCAGGCTCACATCTGCCTGTACTGTCTCTGCACCTGACTAAAGGACCTTTCTTTCCTCAGATTGTCTCGGACCACTTTAAGAATACTGGCCACAAAAATACCACAAAGAGAATATATGATGACAAAGTCTCAAGTATGAACTAACCTCTACCTATCCTAATCACAGAAACAGTGTTAGAACTTGCAGACACTCTCAGTGCTACTATCAGCACCAACAGAAACCATTGATACGGTGGAGATCAAGGTCAGCAGTTTGCTATAACTGAGCACAGTTACAGCATCCAACTGTAGCTACTTACAAAACCCAGGAGAACTATCCAAACCAGCAATATGAAGCCAACTGAGGGCAGTGTAAAAAGAGAAAATACAGCAAGAGAGGAAAGAGTCAAGGATGGTGGATGATAAACCATATGTTATCTCCACTTGAATATTTGCTAAACCATTGCGCTGGTTTAGGTTGAAATAGAGTTAATTTCCTTCACAGCATCTAGTACAAAGCTATGTTTTGGATTTCTGCTGAAAAAAGTGTTTATAATAAAAAGACTTTTTTGTTATTGCTAAGCAATGCTTACATAGTCTGAACAAATTTTCACACTGTATTTAAGAACATTTAAGAGGACTCACCATAATCTGGGTGAAAAATCTGGCGAATCAGAAGAAGAAACCATTCTTTTGTCAGGCCACCCATATCAAGACCAGCTTCTCCTACAAACGTGACTTTTAACTTCTTTTTTAGATCTGCCCTCTTCCTTGCTAGCTATTGCAAAATAGATAGGGAAGAAGTAAAAGGAGATTCAACATATTATCACTACCTCTAACCCAAAAAACACATCTCTGTCTCTACCACTCTTGCTTTGTTTAAACCATTAATTTGCAGAATTTTCTACTAATTGGTCAAAACTATGCTAAAATAATGATTGAATTACAGAAGCAAAACAACTAGGACTACGTGCCAGCATCAACTGCTTTGCACTTAAGGTCACTCTGGGCTTGAAAAGAAGTTGGGTGGTGTGCAGACTTAATAGGCTACTACATACACTGAATTGAGTCCATCTGGAATATTTTAGACCTTGTTTACCTTTTAGAGAAGACATTCTACCAGGAAGAAATTACAAATTTAAGAAAATAATTAGACATAATTTGGAAGTATTTAAAAATAAGGAGGTAAGCTAAGACTTTCAATATTTGAACGCTATTCAGTTCATTACAACATACCTGCCAACAAGTATCAGCTGCTTTTTAAAACCGTGTTTTAGACAATGGTAACAAGCTCTTGTCATTGCTTTGCCCTATGAGAGAGCATTTCATCCATGTATGCAAAAAACCTACAAAGAATTAGACTACAGCCCTTCATAATTAACAGTGATCTTTCAGATCGAGTCCCTATATAATTTTTCTTTAAATTGTTAATTACTAGCTAAAAAATAGAGAAAGTTTTTACAGCAGTCAGGAATATGCATGTGCCAAAATAATTTCCATGGTGTTAGTTGCTTGAGTAAATTCCTGTTGCACAAATTTTATAGTTATAGGTATTTGTGTTATTTTAAAGAAGTTACTTCTTAAAGTGATTTTCCTTTGCAATTAATTTTTAAATTTGAAATACAAATAAGACATCTTCCCCCTCCATCTGCCATTCCCCATACTTTTGAGAATATGAATAATATAATAGATTCTTACTCATCTCTGAAACAGGCAGAGGAAAACATTAGAAACAAATAGGAGAATATTTTGACTATCGTAACTTTTGAAGTTGGTTATTTTAGTGTGGTAAAAAAACCCCAACTTACAATGCCTAAGTCAAAGCAATATTACCACTGATATTTCTTCTGTCTTAGGAGAGAAGGCCAAAATAGACAGGCTTTAACATGGGAAAATAGAGTTTAAACTTATATTTTCTGACATGAGTAACAAAAACTTATTTGATCTTGTTTTCATTACCTGGATTTATTTTTCAGTATAATTAGGGTGTTCTCAATGCTGAGTAGGGAAATAGATTTTATGAAATAATATTAATTAGCAAGGTTCAGAGGATACTGAAGAATTGCCTACTTTAATGGACACATCTGTTTCATTCTAAAAAAGGAAAAAATACATTCAAAAATTCGAGGAATTAGTTAAAATCAAGATAAGGATTTAAGAAAAGAAAGCCCCAAATAATTCTTATAGGATAGAGAATTAGCAAAGGAAAAGAATAAAAATATTCCAAGAAATAGAACACAACAAACTCATTAGGGATTAGTCAATTACTATTCATTCTCCTATCATGGACTCAAGTCCTACACACCCTGATAATTAGGCACTGTATTTTTAAAACAAAAATTACAAACACAAATACATACCATGTGCAAGCAAGGATGCTTATTATGAGCTTGGGCTTAGCCATAGAGCAGTATGAGCATAGAAAATGAATTCCAGAATATCTAACACAATCTATTCTACAGCATTGAAATTGTGGCAATAATTAAGTTGTTTTATATAGTATTATGTAGTCATATTCCCAATCTCTTAGTGCAGAAAGAGTTAAGTATGACTTCTTAAGCTGAAATCCAAATTCAGTAGCTATTCCACAGCAACACACCATTTAATTACATTTTGTTTTACCTCATCAAGTGAATCACTAACAAGGTGGGTCCTCCTCACTTTCACATTTAGGAATAACATATTCATGTCAGGTTTCTGTCTGCGAGAGACTTTATCCACAAGGCTTTGCTATTTAAATGAAAAAGAAACAACATACATGCAGTATTTTAATTAAAAAACCCAAGTGCCACACTTACTAAATGTAAAAATTTCTTATTATCTTGCATTAAAGACATTCTCCTAACATCATACCTGCTTCAATATCTTCTAAGAGATGGAGAGCAATTTCTTTCCTACTGTAGATAGCATTTGCATTATCTTTGAACTAACTTATCAGGAAGTTTAACAAGAAAGTGGCAATTGTGCAGCAACTTTTTCAATTTCCTATATTGTTAAAAATATAAATTCTGGAAATGGCTTGTGCTTTAATTAGCTACTCAAAAGTCATATCCAGTAAGACAGGAATAGATAGGTGGTGCTGCTGCCACACAGAGCACCTGCAGCAAATTACCAGTGAAGGAGGCAGACAATGCCTCTTTCAAAACAGAAGAGGCTGCCTAGAAGCAGTACCACCTCCATGACTTGAAAGCATAAAGTTGAATCTTGGTCTTCCATGACAACACATCTTCACTGAATAAAATAGGAAACAATCCAAAATTCTCATAGAATTTGTCTTTCTTACTTATCTTCTTAATTTAACATGCTAGCACATTATGCTGATTTTTCAAAAGAGAAAAAGAAGTACATTACTGTAACTCTTTCTCCACAACACTGGTATGTATAAGCATCCTGAAACTAAGCACATAAAAACTTAAAATAACAAAAAAAACCCAGCATGGATATTGTAGGCTAATCATAATAAAATGGTTTAGGTTCTTTTTCAGGGTAGTCTGAAATACTAACAGTTGTAATGACAGGTTGTGTGTAATATCAATCTAACAAAAACTTACAAAATACCAAGGCACAAGATGCTAATATTTATCACTAAGTGACTTACCCGTGCAATACTTATCATCTGTTGTTCTGAGTCCCTTTGAATAATAACTTTTTTTGCTGCTATAGAAATAATAAATGGATATTGACAGAAAGAAAACCTAACAACAAGAGAAAAGAAGATAAAATATTTTCTTTTTAGCATATGGCATGCTGTTTTCTATTTAAGAATATAAGAGTGAATTGTTGCATTATCATTCAGTAACTACCTTCACTGATAGTAATTTGCAAATAGCTGCTGTTTTTTTCATGTTGCATATATAGATATTCAATTCAGTAGAACAAGTTGTTACTTGCAAATACTGCTAGAAACTGTAATAATACTTATCTTCAAAAAAGCTCATTTTTTATTATCATCATCAAGAGACCTAATAAAAACATGCATCATCTGCTTTAAATACTAAATTTTAATTACTACATTGCATTAAGTAGAACAATAATATCTTCTTATTAAATAAAAGAAAACCGTCTATCTCAGTGCAGCATTCTTAGGTACCCAATGGAAGTATTTCTGGTTTGGCTTATTTGCTACAGAACTGATTTTCAAAGAAACTGGTTTTCCATAGACCCATCCATTTTAACCTAGGGTTACAGGTGTTTAGGACTTCTAAAATATAGATCAGAGCCACATTCCACGGCAATCAGATAATAAAAGTGATTTTGAAAAACTTCAGACATCATCATGTAAAAGATTCTTTTATTACTGGTTGTTTTGGTGAGGGTTTTTTTATTGATTTAGCTCATGCATCTCACCTAGAAGTTCACACTGAAACAAGCAGAACCCACCTGGTCTCCTGGAAATCATAATCCAAAATATTTTACCAAAGTGTTTTGACTTAGTTAAAGAATTATGTATTTCAAAATATTCCATATAGAAGGTAAATGAGGACTTGCTCCTACTCAGCCTTCTTTGTTGTCAGGTTGGTTTATTTTTTCTTTTGTTTTAAGTGGAACAACACAGAGTTAAAAGATGTAAAATAGAAAAAAAAGCTTGCTTGTAACAAATTAACAGAATTATATTTAAGAATAATGCACCTAGTCTTCAGCTACTCCAATAATTACATATCAAGCAAACTTTGTTTTGACATACATTGAATTTCCCGATTTCCCTTGTCCCAGCTAACTGAAAAGAACTGGAGCAGGTGGAAATCTCACAGCCCTTTTATAAGATTGGATGTGAGTGCCAAAACAGCCAGATGGTGCCAATGGAAGAAACAAAAATCAAAAAACATTCGAAGCTCAGCAGTTTTCATATTCCATTTCTTTGACTGAGACTATGCAAAGCTTATTGCACAGCTTTTGCTATAGTGTTCATGAGGTTTGGGGCAGGGGGGGCTTTTTTCTTTTTTTTTTTTTTTCTTTTCATTTATTTGGGGTTTGTGTGGTTTATTTTGTTTGGTTGGTTTTTTTACTTCCCAAGCAGACTATCAGGTATCATGAGACCTGCTTTGGAGGAACAAATTATGACCTCCAAGCTTTCCACAACTGCTGCTAAAGGCAAGGAAAATTGCATACACCATAAACAAAAATATACATTTAGACGGTTGATGTCTTAGCTTACTGAAAAGTCTGGAGATATGGGGAAATTTTAATTGATCTTGTGATTCAAGCTGTAAAGACTGAGTGATACACAGTGATAAGCTGAAAAATATAGGTATGCAAAAAACATTTTTATTAATAACAAGTTAATACGATTTTAAACTTTAGCAAACAAATGAAATGTCTATTTCTCTAAATGATTCTAAATCATACTGCTGGGCTACCTCTCACAAGAGGAGAAATACCTGTGCAAGCCGTGAGTCCAAAGATTTAATTCCTATGTTTTCAAGCAACAGAAATAGTACAATTGATTTCACTGAATAAACATGATTGAAGCCTCATATATACATATAATTATACATATTTTCATCATTAAGTGGCAAGTATGCACACACCAACACTGTCTATGAATGTATTGGAGGCTAAAATATGCTTGTAGTAAGACACAATTAAAAGTCTATGCCCATAATTAAATAAACTTATTTTATTATCTTCTATATTTTACATCTTTTCTCCAGATTGCAATGGCAGAATGAGATTTATTCCAGTCAATCTCGCATCCATGCAGTAGCAGGTACAACAAGCAGTAGCGATGCTATGTTTGTCCAATAAAATACAGTATTTATCGTGGAAATATATATACACACACAGACACACACATAAATGGTTTCTATACCCTATATGTACACATTATATATATATCTCCACTATATTTAATATAGATATACACAGCATAGATATGGTGCTTTAAAACACTACTTAACAAGAAACAACCAGCTATTCCTCTTACCTGTGAGAATTTCCATAGCATTGCCAGTTATGATATTCTTCCATAAGATCAATATGATCAAGTGTAGAATTATAGAAATCCGTATATGAAATAATAGGAGGACTGATCAGACTATTTGCAGCATCTACAAAGAAAACATCAAAGTCTTTTAAAATAGTGCCTGGATTCAGCACATCTCATTTCTCAGCATCACAAGCACCAGTGAACTCAAACTTTAAGGCAAGTCTGAAACAATACTAATAAATAACTTCGCAACAGAATTTAACTCAGTCTTAGCTACAGAATTATGCTAGAACACCATTTGACATCACATTAATTCCTATAGGAAGCAGTAAAACCCAAGCCCACTTATGATAAAGGAACCTCAATTTGACTCCAACTCTCTCACTGACATACACTAAATTAAGGTTTCACAGATAAAGGACACTGTGTTCTGCTGAAATAGATGAAAAAGCAATTTGATAAATGAAGGTGTTTAAGAAAATCACCTCCTTTCAAGCATAGCTATGGCTAGAACATCTACATGCTTTCCAGTTAAAAATTACCTCTTTGTGTTGGATCCCTTTTTCAAAAGATATGGAAAAGGAGGGGCACAAAACATAATATGCAGAAATACACTTATTTCCTCAGGGAACTACTATGCCATCTGGACTCACCTGTACAAAAATTAAGCACTTGACCAATGAAGAAAACCAACTCACATTTAAGCTATCTCATTATGTAACATTCACATAATGTCAAACAGCTACTAAGTTTTCTCTATTTGCACTTCAACATAATTTAATTTTTGCCAGTCAGACACAAAGTAGTGTCTTTTGATTTACTAAATAGCTCGTTTTCCAAAACTAAGGAACTAGCAACTCTTCCGCAGATGACTAGAAAACACACATCTTGGTCTTACATACAGGTGTATTTATGTGCCTAACTCTGGACAGGCAGGACTGTGCAGAATGCTATAAAGTAAAAGCTTTAAGTTGTCAGTGACAACATCTTAATTCCAATCTTAATTAAAATTTGGTGGTTTTATTTTCTCCTAGAAAGGAGGAAGTAAATGCTCTAATCGCTAAACTATTTGGCATGAGTTGAGGAGAAGGTTTGAATTTGCAGTGGTCAAATTTGCTGTGCTCTCTGTTGAACTGAGCAGGGATTTACTTTTTTTAAGCTGTAGTTTTGGATTTAAGAGGCATATGCATTGCCTAATGTCTTTTAGATGCTAAACAGTTCTGTGCGAGTAGGCCACTTACAAAAGAAATCCTGGCAATTACACATTTAAGACATTTTCTTTTATAAATCTAAGGGAAACCTGAACCATTGGTTACTTCTATGAACTTCTGTTTGAATGATCTTCAGTTGTTGTCACAGGAAAATGATGCATAGCAATTATCCTCTACTGGAAAACAACAGAATACTTTCTTTGTAGCTTACTACCTTTATTGTAGTTTGTACTTTGCCACGACCATTCTAAGTCTCCCCCACAAGAGGAGCAGTATAAACTATCCTCTCTCTCTCTCTCTCTCTCTCTCTCTCAATATACCTCCAAACGTTACATACACACACAAACATATATAAACAGACATGCATGGAGTTCAAGAAAAACACCTACTAAATAAAGCCAGGACTTTTGCTGCTGATGGAATCCACCAGGTACATTTCACCATAGGTGGAAACTCTTCAGGTTTTGCAGGAAAGAGGCGTAAAGAAATAAATTGCAGTAACCTGTCCACCACCTGCTTGAACCTCCTCTGTGAAATCCTAAAACAAACATGCTACACTTACTCTCATGTGATCACCGCCTACAGTAGAGTTTATGTTATCACATTTCAATGTTCTTTTTAAATAACATCCTTTTGCCCAATACATAAAAACAAAATTCCAAATACAAAGTTTGAAAAAACATGCTTTTAAATATTGTCAAAGGGTAATTCTCTTCAGTGCACCCCTAACTATTGCTCTGTGAAAAAAAAAAAAGGCAACAGAATCATTATCTGTTCTTGACTTTACTTAGTAAACAAAACAAAATTTCTTATCTCTTTCACTCCATATTCTGAATACTGAGGAATTCTGAATTTTTTATTTTTAGATATTTGTTCCTATTGAATAAAGAGGGAAAGTACTTCATATGCTTGTGACAAATGCACATTTTAAATTACGTGCTGCACTACCACAATAACACAAAACACATGTATAGGCATGTTAAAATATCCTTTTCTAAACAAGAGATCTCCTGTTTTAATGGTTTCCTTCTCTAATACATGTTTTAAGACTAAAAACATCGATATGCCTATTGCACCCTTAACCAAGAGTGTAACACTTCATTTGTAAACACCAGTTCAAATGAAATCATACATTACTACAGTTTCAAGTAAATCTAGATATAGGGTGGAGGATGAGAAATAGAATTTCCATCCTCACAGAGAATAAAATCCTTTACTAGCAGGTTCCCTAGGAGATAAGGGAATTGTGAATATGGCCAAACCCTTTTTTTTTTTACCCCAAACTGACCTTTTTGCACAGTCAGTACACGGAAAGCAGTCTCCATACCAACTTAGAAGCTGCTCTTTAGGCAGTTACCCCCATATGATTTTATTAGTGAGGTGCTATTAGAGTTATTTCAATTAATTAAAAATCTGATGCCCTAACCACACTCTCTCACCACCTCTAGTCCACTATGAAGCAAGGACTCTTTTCCATACAATACAGTATCTTTTGCTAATTATGCAAGATAAAACTTTATTTAAATGAAGATGATAAAGATGTTTGTTTTAATAATAACATATAAACATGTAACTAAAAATTTACACAAAAGTTATTTTTTATGTCTTATAGAAAAATAACTTAGGGAAGTTATTCTGCAATTAAGGCTTTTTTGCATAAATATATTAATTTTAATACATTATATACATTTTGCATCTATAAATCAGTATCACTTAGTGGATCATGTTTGCATGTACCTTGAAAACAACAAAACAATCTCTTTAGTCAGTTAAATTAACTCTCATATAATTTATAAAACAGTCAACATCAATGGAAATACAGTAACAATTGTAATCCTAAAACCAGAATTTTTAGATTTATTTTTCTTTTTGTTTTTTTACTTTTTAGACCAGTGCACTAGGAAATGATGGTCAGCTTCTGTTAAGGCTGCTATCTGTCTTAGCAAGTGAGCATAGATGACATAAGTAGAAGTGTTACTAAATTGAGGATTCTGAAAAAGATTAAAAAAAGGTGTTAGGTTAATAAACTGCATAAAGGGAGAAAAGTCATTAGGGTTTTTTCCTATGTTTGTTGTTGTCAATACAATTCAATTACGCAGGAAAGGAATTCACAAAATAGCTGTAACAGGTAAAACTATGGGGAAAAATGACTTGCAACTTCTAGCCAAACATGAAATACATAATTGCAATATTGTAAAAATATGATTTTTTTTTTTCCCCAAAAGAAAGCCCACAGGTAACCCACAGGCAGTAGTCAGTATATTCTTCTCGATTATCTTTTACACTGTAGCACATAAATTATACTCCTCTGAGTGATGTTCTTTTCATCTCAATAATAAGGATTCTTGTAGCTCCTGTCTAATCCGCACATCAATCCAAATTTATTTTCCCTCTTATCTGAGTTCACACATTCCCATATTTCGGCAGCAGAAGACAGTCCTTGTAATTCACAACTAGTATGACACCCCAGAGACAAAAAACTATTGTCTCAAAAAATTAAATCACCATCCGATATTCTCAAATAACAGCAGAAACTGCTCTCCTTGTGTGGAGAGGTGTTACCTACGCTGGCAAAATTTAAAGGGGAAAGCTGCTACAAATGCAAATCGACTGTAGTAGCAAAGGTAATAAGTGAACTCAGAAATCATACAACGCAGCCAGTCAGATAAATTGGACAAAGTCTGCTGGATAAACTGCAACACTGTAAAAAGTTACAGCAATATCAGAAAGTGCATATACTGAAACTTTCAGAATCACAGCATATCTATAAAGCAAATCTGGGAATAAGAATGAAATAAGAACAAATAACCTCATAAAACATTTGTTCTTTTAACCCACAAAATAACAGGAAACAATTACTTGTCTAACTGTTAGTTCATAGTTTTAATCTTTGCAACCTTTCCCCATCAACTATCTTTCACTAAGGTCCCATTCCCATCATGCATTCCCTACTCTTCTTCCACAGTTTATTGCACTCTTATAACAGGAAACTAGATGTGAAGTATCTCAGCTACACAAATTATCTTGTTTGCATAGTATACTGGTTTATAGATTATAAATTAAGCAGACACATACTTAAACAAAAAGACTATTTTTCTTACCTGTAAAAGTATACAGTATGCTCTAAGATCATCTTTTGTTCGTGGCCTATAAATGAATAAAATAATAAACAGAACCATATGAATGCATAATTTACACACATTAGGAGTTATGCAATCATGCATGATTTTATTTTGCTTTGCCAATATGTATAGAATACTATATTTAAGAATCTTCACTGCTGTAAGTAACTGAAAAGGATTCTGACAATTCCCTACTCTAACTTAAACCCAGTAAATACAATGCTATTTTATCATCTGTCTTTTATGGCATAACATGAGACAAGGTCAAAAAAAGGTCAGAATTGAAGAGTAAGAGGTGCTTCAAATAGGCAATTTGACGCTGTTGTTTATCTTGAGTGACACTATGGATGAGTTTCTTTGCCCCATCTGTGATGTTTCCTGCAAGAACTCTCCACACACTTCTACCACTGCAGCCTCTGTACTTCTTGCTGTTTATCAAGGCTTTTATATAACAAGTACACATCCAGCAACAGCATAAAATAGGATAAGCTGGAGAAAGGAATAGCCAAGGCCTGGATCACAAGTGAGTAAGAACAAGGCACTGTCTCTTGCTATATCTTTTTATGAATTACACTATGCTTTCTCGCTTCTATTACTTCAGGCTAAGATATCGTCATCACCAAAAAAACCCTCCTGCTTTTGGGCTCTCCCCTTCTGCAACCTGCACTGCTCTTTCTATGCTGCTGCCACATGTGAATGGTATTGTGAAGTTAACTTCGGATCAGGGAATTATCCTAGTTGCTACTGGGGGATGGACAATGAGAATAAGTTTTACCCTAGATAAATTCCTTAATTCATCTCACAATTCAGATGTCCAAAAGAATGTCCTGGCAACAAGCAGCTGAGATTTGGTGAAGGAATGTAGGGCTGGGTTGGGATCTGCCTCTCAGAGGCTAAATATCAGTTTACAGAGTTCAAGATGCATTTCAGCAGATTTGCCATGCTAAAGGAATTAAGTTCTTATGCATCAAATAAGTTGTATCACAGCATTTTCTTTCTTTGTCTAAAACAATGTAGACAAAACACTAATCAGTTTTAAGTGCTGGCACAGCACTAAGGCAAACATTTGTTATAATTACCCTGTCCATTCTTGTAGCAGACCATTAATTATTCCTTTTAAGACTGACTTCTGAACATCTTGAGGCTATGGAAAAAGAAGAGGAAAAATCAAATTTGAAGTAACTATACATATTCAATATAAGATATACAAACAAGCAAGCTTATTTTGCTTGTGATTCAAGACAATTAAGGAATCTTTTGTGTTATGATGCTGAGCTCCTAAGTAACTTCCTCAGAGATTACTAGCTGAGGCCTGCAGTTGTTGCTTTCAACACTTAAACCAACATAAAAAATGTAAATATAATTTCTAAGTTACTCATGCCTTTTTTTTTACTAGGTACAGTGACTACTTTTTGCCATCCCTATCCTCACATTCTTTTTATTTCCCACCATGCAGTGTCCCATCACAGTCATGTCACAGTTTGCAAGTAGCCTTTAAGATCTACCTCAATATAGACTGTGCTTTACAAGTAGGAAAAATTTCCTCCTCTTTTACTTGAGCAGCTTTCAGGACTCTATGGCAATTCGCACAGGATCATTTTAAGTATGTTTTGAGAGATTCTTCAAAAATCATGCCTATCTGAGAAAAACTTTTGATATAAAGTGCTTCTTAACATATTTCTTTGCTGAAATAATTGTTACAATGTTTTAAGACATGAATTCTTTTCTTCTACTTACAGTATTTAATAAGGCATCATAGACAACATTCACAAATTGTGCATCAATTCCAGAGTCCTCAACGGTATTAAATGGTGAATTGGTATCTTTCTGTAAGTTAGATAATCATTTTTGTAAACATTTTGAAGATACAAAACACTGTCATTACAAAATAGCATTATAAATTATTTTGTACCTTAAATGCAGCATTTATCTCCAGGAAAGAATCAAATGTTGTAGAATAAAAATAATGTACAGCCTTCCAATCTCCCGATGCCTTAGACTTTTCCATATCATCCCTAGAAAGAATACATTAAAATACTGGTAATAGAAGGGTTTGTTCCTTCCAGCCACTTAGACTCCAGAATGCACTGTAACTCTAAGCTTTTCTCACTAAGCACACATAGAAGACAGACAAGTATAATATTGGTATCTTTCTAACATCTTCCTTGTCATTCACAGATCATGGTATTATATGAGAACAAAAGCATAGTTTGTGTTCGATACACCTGAGCAATGTCTTTTATTCAAAATGTTAATTCACAATGTCACAGTTCAGTATGTTAAGACAAATAATTAGCAGAACAGAATTATGCTGAAGCTACACTAATATCATAAAATTTCTCCGCCTAATTAAGTATGGAGGCTTCTAAACCAGTCGATTCTCATTTCTATAAAATTTTATTTCTCTTCAAATTTTTCAAATAAAACAATCTTAGGCACATGACAAGGTGGTCACTGGTGACAGCCAACATGGCTTCACTAAGGGCAAATTATGCCTGACACATCTGGGGGCCTTCTACAACAGGGTTACAGTGGTGATGGGTGATGGAATAATGACTGATACCATCTACCTGGACTTGTGCAAGGTCTTCCGCTGAAAGACCCCTCCTCTTGCTTTGCAGAAGATTGTGTAAGAAAGGTGCATGGGGAAACCAAAATGTGGCTCAGTGTAGGGAGCAGCTGCCAGATCCAATAGAGGAGGAAGTAGCCATTCCCGCCGGAGGGAAATCATAGCAATGGAGGGGTGGCAGGGACTCACATCAGAGAATTAAAAGGGACAGATCAAGTACTAATAGTTTTAAAATGCAGGAGGGTTGATTTAGATTAGATATAACGAAGAGGTTTTTTACCATGAGGGTGGTGAAACACTTACACAGGTTGTTCAGAGAGGTGCTGGATGCTCCATGTTTGGAAACATTCAAGGTCAGGTTGGATGGGGTTCTGAGCAACCTGATCTCATTGAAGATGTCCCTGCTTATTGCAGGGGAGTTGAACTAGGTGAGCTTTAAAGGTCCCCTTCAACCCAAACCTATACTAGGTTGAACTTGATGATCTCAGAAGTCTTTTCCAACCTAGTTGATTCTGTGATTCTGATTCTATGATTTAATACTGTCCCGCATGACATCCTTGTCTCTAAACTGGACAGACATGGATTTGATGGGCTGACCACACAGTGGATAAGGAATTGACTGGATGGTTGCAGTCAAAAAGGTGTCAGTGACTCAGTATTCAAGTGGAGACCAGTGAAAAGTGGCTCAGTCGTCAGTGACAAGTTCCTCAAGGGTCAGTACTGGGACCAGCACTGTTTAACATCTTTGTCAGTGACACGGACAGTAGGATTGAGTGCACCCCCAGCAAGTCTGTCAATGACACAAAGCTGAGTGGTGCAGTCAATATGCTGGAGGGATGGGATGCCATCCAGAGGGACCTTAACAGGCTTGAGAGGTGGGTCTGTGAGAACCTTATGAAGATCACCAAGGCCAAGTGCAAGGCCCTGCACTTGGATCCATGCAATGTCAAGCACAAATACAGGCTGGGAGGAGAACGGATTGAGAGTAGCACTGAAGAGAAGAACTTGGGGGTGCTGCTGGATGAGAAACTCAACAAGACCCAGCAATGTGCATCAAAGGCAGTGTGACCAGCAGTTGAGGGAGGTGATTCTACCCCTACTACTCTGATGATACTCCTCCTGGAAAACTGTGTTTAGCTCTGGGACCATCAATGACATGGAACAAGTCCAGAGGAACGCCACAAGGACAATCAGAGGGCTGGGACACCTCTGCTATTATGAAGACAGGTTGAGAGAGTTGGGATTGTTCAGCCTGAAGAAGAGCGCACTGGGGAGACTATGGCAGCCATCCAGTACCTGAATGGGCACTTTGGAGCAGAATTTTATTTTAGCTCTTTGTACTAGATATTAAAAAAAAAATATTAGCAGTGGGATACACAAAAAATGCTAATGACTTTTTAATACTCGAAAGAATAAAACTATTGATAGTTCATAATTAGGCAACAGTTAATAGATATAAAAACCTGAATATGGAAAAAATTTCAGTTCTTCAGATCACCTGAATACCACCTCTTTTCAATTTCTCCTTTATATGACTTGCATTTCCCACCAAATACACACTGAACAATCAAAAAAGCATTCCTTTTCTTTACTGATTGCACAAAATTTCAAATGTGGAAAAGAAAAATGTTGGCAGTATAAACAAAATACCTAAGACTGCAAGGAATTTTCCAGCCTACAATAATCTTGCATATTTTTTTCTAAAACTAAACATCCACGGAATTTCTAACTCTAAAGTATATACTTTGCCAGTTTCTGTATGAACATCACTTCAAGTTAGAAAAAATATTTTGATAATTTTCACAGTAACAGGGTTATCAGTTCCAGTATCACAACCAAACCACTTGTCAGTCTTACTGAACAGTTTCCTCATTTGAAACTAACAAAATCAAATGTATGAAATAGGTCAAAATGAAAAAATGTCCAAAGAGAGAATGTATACTTTTAGGGACACCAGTATAACTTACTGAAAATCTTTCACGGTTTTGGTTCTAATGGGAAAGGAAGGTTCAGGAGGAAATGGTGCCTTCAGTTCTTGGGGTAATGTATCTATAGACATTCGCTGCTTCTGCCGTACATCAAGGCAAATAGGTGGGAGGGCTCTCACTTAAAAAAAGGTAAAGAAGAATAAGTACAACGCAATCATATCCATAAACAATTAGTTAGTAAAATGCAGATATACAGGAAATAGGAAAAACCCCTGAAAACTCACAGTATTTGATTCTACATCTTTAAACATGGATTTTTCTTACCACGTGCACATCCCAGACCTGATGGAAACTTTGACTAATTGAAAGAAATAGCAGTGTATCCCCCTATTGTATTTACAATGTCGATTTTAAATATTGTAATATACAAATTGCAACAATGGTGTTCCCTACAGCTACGAAAAATCTTAAGTACAACAACACCAAAGTCCAACTATCATGCAAGAACAAGAGTTCAGTTTGGTTTTTTACACTGTGATAATTTTAGCTAGAGCTGACTATGGATCATCTACTGCCTCCTTAAAGAATCCCTCCAATAAATTAAATAGGAAAGGCAAACTTTTTTGTCTTACAGAGAATTAGTGAAACAATAGCATCTTTGAACATTTCTTCTCAACAAGTTGGCTGCCTATTCTGGTACAACTTGCAGTGCCTTACCAAGGTCGTTCTATTGTACTCCTCACTTTTGATTTGATCTGAGAACATTGTATCAGGTTATGTGGCAAGATTTGGCAACAGTGCAGCTGCTGTGAGAGGAGAGATGGGGCTGCTTCTATGTCAGACACAACCAGTTCCAGAACATACCCACCATGGGCCAAAGCTGAGCCCGTCAGTGACACTGGTAGCAGCCCTGTGGTAATATATTTAAGAAAGGGTAAAAAAACGTGCACAGCAGCTGAGAGAGAGGAGGTATTAAAAAAAAAAAAAAGAAACTACCTTGCAGACACCCAAGTGAGTGCAAAACAGAGCGGGAGGAGGTGCTCCAGGGTCTGGAGCAGAGAAGTCCTTGCCGCCAGTGGAGAAGACCGTAGTGAAGCAGGTTAACCCCTGTGAGACCACAGTGAAGCAGAGATCCCCCTGCAGCCCACGGAGAGCCCAAGCCTGAGCAGTTGCTGGCAGGAATTGCGCCCACAGAGGACCCATGCTTGATCACTCCATTGCTGAAGGACTGCAGGCTGTGGAAAGGGCCCACATTTGAGCAGTTCTTCAAGAACTGCAACTCATGGAAAGGACTCATGTTGAAGTCTGTGAAAGACTGTCTCCCGTGGGAGACCTCCCCATGCTGGAGCAGGGTGAGGAGGAAGGAGTAGCATAGTGACTGCAATCCCCAGTCCTCACCCACACGCACTGCTTCGGGGAAAGGACAGAAGAGTGGGGAAAAAAGGAGTGACATTGAGACTGGAAACGTGGGGAGTGGGTGGGCAGGGCAGGCGAAGGAGTTTTGAGTTTTGTTTTGTTTAACTGGCAGTAAATAAATATCCTCAAGTCTGCTCTGCTTACAACAGTGGATTCACTGTCTTTATCTCAACCCATGAGCTTTTTCATCTTATTTTCTCCCCATGCCATGCTGAGGAGGGGGAGCGATAAGAACAACTTGGTGGGTGTCTGGCAGCCAGCCAAGGTAAACCCACCCAAAACATGAAAAAAAATTTTCCAACACTTATTTTACTGACAGTGTCTTCACAAATATTCTCAAAGTGCTTTTTTAGTCTGATTTATACTGCACATTTTTAAAAACGTTTATATGAATTGTGACATATGTTTGGGATAAAAGACATTATATAAAATAAAAAGTCAAACATATTTAACAAAAATCCTCTGTGAATTGTCTAAGAAGAAACCTCTAAGCCTTTTCCAATAGTTTTTTTTTTTTTTTAATTAGCTAAATATCAAAGTAGTATCACTACTTCACTGCCTACTTAATTTATCACAGCAGGGAAAGAGATGCTAGCAAAATCCCCCAAAACCCAAAAGCAAATTCTTTTCACTCATGCTAATGATAGAGACTGTCATTGTGACTTAACTCAGCCACCACTTATGCGATAACAGATCACACCTGCCTTCAATCCCAAGTTTGGCGTCAATTACAGATATGGAACCTTGTCCATTCTCATATCTGGAATTTGAAGATACTTGAAGAGTAGTAATTTAAAAAAACCCAAAGTGGAATAGATACTAAATTAATTCAAGACAAAGCACCAAAAAATCCCACCATGCAAGTGCTCTGATATTGCATATCATTCTCTGAAAGCAGTACGAACTGACTTAAAAGAAAGTAAGACTTTGTCTTATTTTTATACTCCGAGAATAACAAGCCATTTTCATTTAATTCTCATTCTGTCTTCTGAATTTTAAATGCATTAAACACTGAGTTATAGCCAACTGAATACACTGAAATAAGGAAAATACTTCTTTCAAATCTGTAGAAGAGACATCTGCTGACAGAAGCTGTTTCTCATTTCAGTAAATTGAGGCTGCAGGTGCTAAGCTGTACCCTGCCAGACATGCAATTTTCTTTGAAATAGATGCAGTTTAATTTAGATATGCTAAAACTGATTTTTAATAATATGTTTAACAAATATGGTCAACTTCAGTATGTTTTGTCATCATTCAAGTTTATTTGTAAATAGATTTATTTGCTCATTTCCCAGTCAAGAATACTAATGAAGATCTGTCACTTGAGTTTCACTGAGGAGAAACTTGAAACTTTACCTATTTAGTTGATAAGCAGTAATAACACCTTATTACAAGGCGAGAAAAAACAATTATTTTTGGCTTCTTGCCCAGTTACATCAAGTAAAAAGACTGAGCAATGCAAGACTGGTTAAGGAATGATCAAAAACTTTGGGGAAGAAAATCCTGTTGATTCAAAGCAGAATTGAGTAGTACAGGGAAGCACAGGGTAAACGAACTTAGCACAGCAGTTAAATATTTGTATGGTGATTAACAAAGCTGCTGGCAGATGACAATTTTCAAGGCAGTTAAAGCAAACAAAACTTACTGGTATTTGTAACATAAGAACTAGAACAATCCATATATAAATTTCATACCAGATCACTGTTACATTAGAAGACCTGTTACATGTGGTAGCCAGGTAACAAACATCTCCTCAGCTTTCATGCTGTATTTACCAGCATTGTTTTTCCCACGCTTTTGTTTTCAATGAAATTAACATCCTTTAACTCAAGCCTAAAGTATTATCAGTATATGCACATATATCTACATGTGTTCATAGATAGCACCTGTATAGATATAAGTATATATATAAACAAACAGATACCAAAACACCAACCAAGCATTATTCCAGAATGCCAGAATAGCAAAAGCAGAATTTTAACTGAGACATTTGTTCAATTGTTACTTTTTCCATAGAACACACATACTGCCCCAAAATATTCACCTTGGACTATTGCTAAAAAAATAATCTGGTTTTATATAAGTAAGGTACTCTGATTCTGAAACTACTAGAATATCTGCTCAGTCTTACACACTAAGCTCTATTTCAAGAATACATCCTTGACTATAATAAATATTGTCAATCATTATTGTGGTGAAAACTAACAACTAAGTACTTACGAGGCAATAATTACAGCTGGGACATCTTACGTGCAGCAAAACTGAGGGCACTTCAAGAGAAAGGTGTTTAGAGTTTACCACTCTTGTCAGGTACCAGAAAAAAAAGGGAGGGGGAGACAGGGGACAAACAGATTTCTTCTGTTTAGTGAAATGAATTCCGTGAGAGGGTACTGTATTTTTCACATTGTTTGGCCCAATATTAATTTCACTTTGTCCTAAATTTTATTAAGTATCAGGTTTTCATATTGTAATGTGAGATTGTACTAAGCAATTACGCAGACAGAGGCTGCACAGGAAACAACTAATGCTTAAATAATGCTACTCCAGTAGCTTGGAGTCTGAATCAACTGCATGCATGTTTCTGGTATAGAGGCTAGCAGCTGAGTAGTAAATATTGATAGGAGGTCACTTTTTGTTTCTGAGGAAAAAAACATTATCTGAGAAAGGTAAAATATTTTATTTCTCTGAAGACTTTTAGATCAAACAATAGTGCAATTGCTTACCTGCAATTCACATATGAAGACACTGTTGAAATATAGAGGTGAGAGCAATGGCCACCGGAAGGTCATTCTTCCAGCTTTGTTACAGCACTTTGTAAGAATCAGCAGAGCTCTGACCTGCTTTACAGCCTCTTCTTTCTGCCTTACCCCACATATTGCCCTCAAGAACACCGCTTTGACCTTAACTCTGATATGTGATGCAGCAGTGGGAGAATTCTTTACTGGCCCTCTTCAGGTACAGTGGTTTCCTTTGTGTAGTAAAAAGTGACTTGAGCAAAGCGCAGAATCCTGTCTGAGACATCACTCAATCAAAATTTCCTTCCCTGTTTCAGTCATTGCCCTTGTTTTGGAAGCAGAAAGCACCTTTTTACTCCATAATAAACACTGATTAACCACTTACCCCTCCAAAAAAAAAAAAAAAAAGTCTTACATAGACCTTTAGTTTTTCAGTATAGCTAGAACAAAGATTCTCTTAGTAAGAATCCAGTGCTGCAAGTTATAAGTTACTTTTTCCTATCTACCTTCAAATTCATTGAGTGCTATAATGACTTCATGAACCACAGCAGAATAAGGCTGAAAGGGACATCTCAGAGACAAGAGCAGTACAAACCTGACAAATATTTATACAGACTTTTATGAAAAGTCCCAGATGACTGAAATTCCATATCCTAGCCCCCAAAAAATAATAAAAATTCCAGGTCTAACCACAACATCATCTCATCTAGGCTTTATGATTCTAGCCTACCAAACCAAATACAGAGCTCCACTTTGTCTTTTCATCAGCTATTGTCACCTCATCATACCACAACCACCTTCCTTCTCACCTTTAAAGCTCTTTAGAACGTACCAATCTTTGCCTGTGCATTTTATTTTGTGTAATCACTGGCCTTCATCTTCACTGAAAAACACCAACTCTCAGCACCTGCCCCCCTTAAAAGCCTTATGCTTGCATCATCCCTGACACCTTTCAGATGGCGACAGAAAAATTTTCTCAAAATTTGTGACAATTTTTTAGAAACATTGCCTGACTGCAGTTAGACAAACAGTATCTGCAGACAGACTATGGAATCAATAACTTTCTTTAACTTCAGATGACTATTTCATGCTCCAGGTCTATTTCTTTTTCTTATCCAACTTGTCTCTACAATACATCCTCTTCTGAGGATGGGCTATCATGTATACCACTGCCTGTACAATGTACTACACAGCATAATTTAATGAAAACTAGATTTCTAGATTTTCTGGCACTACCACAATACAAATATTGGCAGAAAACTGAGCACCTTCTTAACTTGGTAACTAAGTAACACAGGGCTTTTATTCTCTTACCTTTTTTGATGTTGGGTATAACAAGTTGTGTAGGCGCATTTCTGTTTCCGATGCCTTCTTTCTTTTGATTGATAGATGTGATGAAATTGCTGAAAGTAGAAAACTGATTTTTGGCTCCTCCCTCCAACCCCTGTAAATAAGATGACACTATGCTATAAAGGGCTAATATATTACTGCAAGAATAATCTTACTAGGAAGTTATTACACAAAATTCTTAAATATCTTTAATCTTGAAATCAGAGAGATAATACCTAAATAAGACAAAAAAATGATTCTGCAAATTTGTTTCAAATTGAATCAGAAGAGATACCATAAAATTCATTTTCATTACATTAAAAAAACCTCTAACATTAATTTGCAGGACATGAAGATATCCTTGGAGTTCTGTGAGGAAAACACAATACAGTTAGATTACTGTCAATGATATTCAAATTTACCGTATCCTAATGTCTAGCTAATTTTATATTCCTCACTACATCCAGCTCAGTTTAAACAGATATAAGTGTCCCATACTTCTTTTTCCAAATAACTCTAATATACTGAAGTATTTCAGACAAATTTCCCAAGACCTGAAATGTGGAGCCAAACTGCTAATAAAATTTAAATACTGACTACTTGGGTAAAACTCCCTAATGATTCAAAATTGTCAGCATCTGCTGTCACTGAGGAAAGGCTAACCAACAAATATTTGTTAACACGGTTCTATAAAAACCCCTGCTTGAGTACCTGCATGTGCTGCCACAAGGAGCCTGCACAAGTCTCTGCTAAGAAGTGTTGCGTGCTAATGTGTTTTAACAGTGAACAGAAGTGAAATCACACAACAGACTTCCAAAAGATTGTGCCAGTTAGCCTGTTTGACACTGGGTGCTATTAGATATAGTTATTTACCCTTGAATTAGCAAAGGGGCTTGCCCAATATGATAGAAGTCGCATGATGAAGATTTTAATTTTCATCTCGTCTTCAAGTCATCAGATGATATCAGGAAAAGGTAGGTCAACTCAAAAAAAGATGCACAGTCTTCCTGCACATCATGATTTTCAGCTTCACAGTAACCTAAAGACTCATTTGTTTGATATCTGGCATCTGTGCTCTCAGAAAAAATGTTTCATGTAAATCAAAACTTTAATTCCCATAATGAGAATAAAAATCCTAACAATTAATATAACATCCTATAAATTTTTTTAAGCCAGTACATTTCCCTTTCCCCTGAAGAGAAATAAATTTGCACTATGACATACAGCCAGAGTTCTGAGGAAAACACTTCACTTCCACCCCAACATCCTGAAATAGCACCAGGAGGGTAATAACACAGCCCATAAACCTACCGCACTACAGGGTACACAAGCTGGTACGCTGCCAGGAATTTTAAATAACTGTGGCACAGTTTTTTTCCCATGGCTTATAACTCACTAAATTACAAATTTGAACAATCAGCAGGACTTCTAGCTTTAAAAAATACCAAGTTTCAATTTCTAGTTCTAAATTCCTTGTACGAAACAAACATTCAAAAATAAAATGTAATTACCACTGCAGTTTTCACATTAACTTTCCCTTTTATTCTATAACCTTTGAAATATCATTAAGATGCTTCTGAAAAATCACCTGTCACATGACTGGAGAAAAACAGACCCTGAACAAACATCATTGACTAAAAATGAACTTTTAAACAAATTCAGATCTGAGGCTAATCTGCTCTGTCACAAAAATGTATACTCCAGGAAGAAAACCTCTGAAGCTTGGACTACTTGGATTAGTCTAATTATGATGAATAGGGAATAGATAGCACAGATAATTGAGAAAATAAGCTTTTATTAAATAAATTATTGTTACAGCCTTTTTGACTGACTTAGCTTTCTAGGTTTTACTCCAGCCATGCCACTGAAATACTACAGATGAATAAAAGCTTTTTTAATGCCACCTCGCTCAGCAGTGATCATAAAGCACAAAAATTGCATGTGCTATAACTCCATCATCCTGCTCCAAGTGCAGTTTCAACAATATTAGACAAACATATGGACAAAGGCTTTATTGGAAGGCCCTGGAGGAATACTGGGAAACTTCATGCTCATTAATGAGGAACTCTGACAACTGCTGGGGGAGTAATCTAGGACAAGAGCACAACACCATGTCATACTTACAAAATTCTGTAGGAGGTTCTGAGCTTCTGAGTCTAAGACTCTGCACACATACTGCCATCAGAAAACTGAACATCCATCCACCTTTCCTCCTCCCCACCACAGGGATTGAGTATGCTTAGAGGAAGTAAGTGGATCAAAGAAATCTTTAGTCCTGTTTTAAGAGCATATTAATAATTCCCAACTCTGTTGGCTTCTTAGTGGAAGTTTTCCAAAACATTAACCCCTCCACAAGACTGGAGAGGTACTAGCACTATATTCTATAAATCTATGATTTTCATTATTGAAGTTAAATTAAATAGTGAAAACAAGTCAAACTGCTTACAAAAAGCACATACAGACTGCTCTCTTGGGAAGAGACAAAAGACCACCTGGAAGAGTTTCTTGAAAATCCTACGTTAGCCCTAACATTGCTTATTCAAAAGCCACATATATGTGGCAAGCAAAGACTAGTGAGATTAAAAGATATTCTTCTCTGTGCAAGAAGACATGGAGGACACTCATTACCAAAAGGCAAGCGACACTTTACCAGCCTACATAAGAAGCATGATTTTCCCTTCCATTCACAGCTTGAAAGGTGTAACTTTGGACTGGATTTCTTTACAAAAGTCTCCATTTGTTCCTGCTTACCAGGGAGCAAGTTATTTAGCTTCCCACAAGTTTCTTTTCAGAAACTGAATACTGACATTGAAACCATCACGCCTTATGCATTATTTCTAATCACCATTTGGACCATAAGAAAAGCCTGAACTCCTTGTAGGGTCAAGTTAATATATTCATGGACTAATTTAATCTCCACAATATTCTTTAGAAATAAGAGAAAGAAACAATCAAACAAGCATTAAGCAACACTCATTTTAAGATGTACCATTAGAACTTTTAAATCAAGAATTTGTATTAAAAATCATGCTATATATGATGAATCTCACAATGTACTTCACTAAGTTTTGGACTTAGATGTGTCAGTCGGTCACAACTGGGGCTTAGCAGACCAACAGTTCAATACCTTCTTCACAGGTAGACACTCCAAGGTCTTCCAAAAGCATACGAGCATTCCCTGTTTGGTATATTTCCATCAACAATGGCATTCTGTTACAGAGAAATCCAAGGCTATGGAAATGCCTCTGACATCCTTCCACAAAACTCTCTCTCTGTGTAACATACTATTAAACCTCATATACAGCCCTTTGTAAATTCAAACCCCACCCTGCATTTGACAAGCAGTTACACCCAGTCAGATCTGAGCTCCTCCGTAGCACCTCCACTTAGACAACTGATGCCTGTGGGCAGCACTTCAGAGGTACAGGAAGGATGTCCAGTTACAGGGAAGTTTTCTTGAATCTGTAAGGCAGTTGGAATTCTTTACGGCTGTCCAGGTGCATTTTTCATTAGCTGAGCTAAGCCTGACACACTTACAGCTTTATTCTAAGGGACTAGCATTTGCCATTCAGAGTCTGAAGTGGAGATTTTCAATGGTAAAAATAGGTCTGGGGCACTTGTCCATTACAGACTTCTCCCACCAAATCGCTATTTGAATCACAAGAACAAACACGTTCTTCCATATTCTGACAGATTTGCAAAGCTGAAAGTCTTTCAGAAAATTGGAATGTTTGGGCAAAACATAAAATTGGCAGAGTTGCTCCAAGGAGTTTGCAGTTTGCATACGATTGCTTAGTTTAACATTACATTTATTTCCCAAGAGTCATAAATATTATACACTCAAATCTTTTAAAATCAAATTATTTAAAATACTAATTTCTAGCAAGTCAGATACTTATCAGAACTGTTGAACTAAAATCTCATAAGTGTATTACTACAGTATTAGTAATGGTTTTACTGTGTTCTTGAACTGAAGTAACTTATCCCAAGTTTTAACATTGAGCTATGTATGATATTCAACTCATGCCAGGAAAATTTTATGTTTTGTAATATTGTATGGTCAGCAGAACGAAAATCACCACTCCAGCATAATTAAAAATCTCAAAAGAGATTTCTGGAATGAAATTTTTCTTGCAAATATCCTTCTCCCAGTTTTTTACCCACGTTAACTCCTTTACCATTTCATCAAAATGTTGTCATCGTTTCTTCAACGCAAAGTAAAAACCGGAAAAGACTTTTAAGGAAAAAGTTAAAAATACAGAAGTATTTCCCAGCTAGCTCTATTGCCACTAAGTATATTGGGCTGAAACTCTCCACCCCCGAGAACCCTTAATGAACACTCACAATGCTGCAAACCCTCAGTCATGACTAACCCGACAGAGCAGACCGTTGTAAAATGTTAAAGAACTGAAAGCGGATGCAGAATTTATAGCTTCATTATGTCACTGCTTACAGATGCACTTGTTGTTTTTAAGAAACTTGAATGAAAGCTTCTCAGCGGATAAGAACGGGAAAGAGAATGAACAGGAAAGAAAAGGACCACGACGCTTGCTTCCTCCCCGTCCCTTCCCAAACGCAGCGGCAGGGACAGCCGGGGCAGGGACAGGGACAGAGGCAGGGACAGGGGCAGGGACAGGGACAGACGCAGGGACAGGGACAGACGCAGGGACAGGGACAGGGACAGGACAGGACAGGGACAGACGCAGGGACAGGGGCAGGGACAGCACGGACAGGGAAAGGGGCACAGCCGCTCCCGGGGCCGGCTGCGCGCCCGCCGCGGGCACCTACCCCGGCAGCCGCCGTGGACGCCGACGGGATGGGCGGCAATTTCTCTCGCTCCTTTTCCTTCTCCCCTTCTTCCTCTTCCTCCTCCTCCTCGTCCCCGCCGCCCTCCTCGGCCGCCGGGGGTGCGGCGCTGCCCTGGCTCAGCCCCACGCCGCCCTGCGGGAGCGCCTGGCCGGGCCCGGGGGGCAGCTCGGCCGTGGCCGCGGGCGGGCTCTGCAGCGACATGGCCCGGCCCGGCCCCGCTCCGCCGACCGCCTCCCGCGGGCACCCTCGGCAGCACCGGCGGTGGCGGCAGCGGCAGCAGCAGCTCCGCGGCGGCACTGCAGCAGCAGCGCTGCTCCCGGGCGCCCAGACACCCCCGCACGGCGGGGCGGGGCCCGGCACGGCACGGCCCGGCCCGGCACGGCACAGCACCGCACGGCACGGCCCGGCACGGCCCGGCCCGGCACAGCACGGCACGGCACGGTCCGGCACGGCACGGCCCGGCCCGGCACGGC